>JAODAL010001445.1:152500-230708 GCA_025379985.1 Phyllomedusa bahiana
CATGTGTCTGGGTGCACCAGGTGTTCTCCTATTGGGTACGTTTATAATGCATACATATATCCATTGTCCACTGTGACTATATAAATAAGAGGGGGATTAATACTTGTTGTTTCCCATCCTTCTCCTTATATTTACCTGCATCTGTAACACTCTTATTGATTGAAATGCCTATGGTGGTGGTTAAAAAAAAAAAAAAAATAAAATAAATAAAAAAAAATTCCTATTTTATTTTATCTTTTTTTGTATTTTATTAAGGATGTATTGATCCTATTTCTGCGTTATATAAATTACAAATCCCAGTTTCATTATTACTACGAATTTATTTTGTATAAAATCGCACGACAAAATTTTGTTTATAAATACAGAATAAATGAAAAAAAACAAAAATAGATGAATCCGATCAATACATAGAATAGGTAAGATACAACCAGGAGAGGAAAGAGTGGGCATTCTACCAGGAAAGAGTCTGTGTGCTCAATGCACATTTTACTGTAAACTTTTTCAGGGCGAGTCTAATAATGACATATTACCTGTTAGCTGCTTTTCATCTCCTTAAGATTTGTCTGTCTTCTAAAAATTTTTTTCAATAAAGTTGTATTTTACTGTGGTTTTTTTTTTGTGTGGACTTCTTTTGGAGGTTATTATATTTTTGAAGTGTATTTTGGCCCCTTAGTGGTAGAGTAATATTTTGGGTCCAGTTTCTGTATGTAGGAGGTATGTTTTCCATAGTTGGTGCTCTTCCTCTAATCACTGTTATACCCACTACCATCAGGGCTGTGGAGTTTGAGTCGGTGTCAGTTTTGATGGAGCCGTTCTAAAATGGACAGACTCCAAAAATATCTAATAAATTGGTACAGTTCAATGCAGTGCCAAGAGCAAGAGGAATTTGCTCTTGCTGGTACTACTGCTCCCATATCTTTAGCCTTGTCAGATGAGGAGTGTAATTTTGAAAAGTATTTGGGTGACATGGAGCAGGCAAAGCATTGTCACGGGGGAAAAGATAGAGCAAATGAAAATTTTTGATGAAGTTTGAAGTAGAAGAGTTCAACCATTCAACAAAACTGACTGTGCCGGATGCAATTCCTTTTATTCCCTGAAATTGTTAGAGATGTTACCCCTGTGGTCACGGCTTTGCCACCAACCCAAGTTAGTGTAGAGAGGCTGTTCTCCAGCCTTAAAATAATTAGATGAGATTTGAGGTTATCTATGAAATAGCAATAGCATCTGATGGAGGTAGTGCTGGTTTTCTGAACAAAGACTTGGTCAACAAATGTTGTTGTTTGTTTCTTGTTGAACTGTTTTTTCCCACTAACTGCAGCGTTTTTCTTTGCTTACAGTTTAGTTGTATAGCAATAGTTGTATATTGCAAGGTTCACTAACTTTTTTTTTTTTTCCTAATGATTTTTAGCATGCATTTTGTATTTATTTAAAAAGTACATATTTTCCATATCACGTTTTTGCCCTGGTCTGTGAGCTTTAGTAAAATGTATGAAAAACCCATGGCATTTGTATTGCTATCACCATCAGTTCTTGCAGCCCTTGTTGCCTCAAGGTATAGGTGTCTTATACGTGACAATAGTTGCAGGCCCAAGATTAAAAAGCATCAGAATGTACATGTAGGGCAGTTGGTGTGAATGATCAAAAGTTTTGGCACTGCATAAAACTGGTATATTCATGAGCATATGAAATACTGCTGGTAAAAGGGAATTAAGTATTGCTTTACAGAAGTTTTGTCCTCTTGTAAAATCCTCTCAAAGGTCAGCTCTCGGCTATACTCGGAACTCCCATTCATGTCTATAGGAGAATCCTCACCACCTCCCCCGTTCAAAACGGAGAGGTTTCGTGGCTCGTTTTGGAGACCCACGACTATCAGACAATGATGGCAAATCCTAGTGATATGCCACCATTGTCTGAAGTGGGAATACCCCTTTAATTATCTAAATTTACAGATGAATAACGTCGAAAAGTGCACAATACTGAAGAGAATTTTCCTTTTTTTTTTTTTTCTTTTTTTGCCGTATATTTTGATGTGGGAAAATATTACATGTTACAGGTTATCTTCAGTTAAAGGGGTTTTGCCATGAGGTACAATCCCCTGCACTGGCCCTCGCAGATGGCTGTGAGCTGACCATGCATGTGAATGAGAAGGGTGGTGCTATCAGCTGTCCTCGCCATTCACTTCTATGGGAGCCCCCGAATGTTAATTTTTTTTTTTTTTTTATATATATATCATTTATTGCACTCGGTTTTAGCCTGCAATCTCCATTCTCTTATTCAGTTTGCAGCCTGCTGCTGGTTTCAGACTTTTCTCATGTGGGTTTGTTCCTCTCGGTTATACACACGGAATGTGAGATCTGTGCCTTCAGGTAGCTCTCATTTGTGACCCCAGATTCATTTCTGGACTGACTTCTGTGTCTACAACTCATGGGTGATCTCCTCTCACTTGTGTTGGTATCATTGATGCTGAGAAATGGGAGTTCCCCACCCCTGCCGAGTTTGCAGCAAGGTGTTAAATTACCTAATGCAGAGTACCCAGGCAAACTGCACTATGTGTGCTGTCCTACCTGTCTACAGCCCTCGTGAACTGCCGTCATTAGGGCAGGGTCACACGGCTGTTTTGGATGCAGTTTCTAAAATGGATTCTGGGCTCAAACGGCTTCAGAAGCTGCACCCAAAAAATACTTAAAATGGCCTCTCACTTTTTTTCCTGTGGAAAACACATTCGCAATGCACATGAGGTAGTTTTTTTTCACTGCTAATAAAGAACTGCCGTCCATTCCTGAGGTGGTTTCAGCCCTATTTCCATACCGAAAAAGCGCATAGAAGTCGATGGAGAGCAGTAAAATTGCGTCAAAGCAACTTGCAACCAGCATCCAAAAACTACATCCAATAGCATGCCGAAAAAGCTCCGGAAAACTACTCCAAACCCATGTCTGGAATTGCAAATCTGTCCAATTTGTAGGCGCGAATTCCACAGTTTCTGTGCTGAAATTTTCAGCTCTGATAAACAGCCATGTGAACCTACCCTTAGATTGTTTCCCTATCTCCATAGTTAAAGAAAGCACGAGGGAACAGGAGCTGTGCAAATCTAACACTGAGAGAAGGGAGGGGGGGAGAGTGAAGAGCCGGTAACGAGCATTACCACTAGCTATATGAAGTACTTGCACAGTCTTTACTGCAGCAAAATGTTAGGAAATGTTTAGTGAAGACTTTTTATTGTTCATTTCTAAATGCAAAGTTAAAGGGGTGTTCCGGGACTAAGAAAGCTCCTTTGTCCTATCGGGCATGCTTCTAAGTCCTGGAACACCCCTTTAAACAATCTTTATAAAGGGCTAGTTTAAGTGCATGTGCTTCGTTGCTGGCCAGATAAGCACTTTCTGCATTTTAATAAGATACTGTGTTTAATATTTGTGCATTTCTTAACTAGGATCCTCATTCCGTATCGGTCTATGGAAAACTGGGGTGTTTTAAGGTGTTTTCTAGCAAACAGGGAAAAAAACCCTCAGTCTTTTCTTTTCCCTGTAATATTCTCTGTGCAAATTTGTACTTTTCCTTGAGCTGAATGTAGCCTCCCTCTTCTGCAGCCGAACAGCAGCATTTCCTTTGTGAAAGATTTCCCTTTGCTCTGTAATACTACAAGCCCCCGAATACTTGCTGTGCTCTGACTTTTTCATTTACAACCTCAGTCTCTGTTAATTCCATATTTCCTTCCTGTGGAAAGCAGCATGAGGCAGGGCCAAAGGGTGGGACAACAAAATAAGCCCTGAAAAGCCTCACCCCTTTTGTCATGATCTCCTGAGTCCTACACAGAGCTGTTTGCTGTGTGTCCAGGCGCACAAACTTCTGAGTTTCCTTTTCTGGAGCAGTTGCTCTAGAACTGAAGAAATCCCAACGAAATGTTAAAGTATATTACAAAGTGCCTTTTTTCCCCTTTAGATAACACAATATTTTCCCCCTCTTTACATTGATTTGACCCCTTTGTGTATCGGTGAGGCTTTCGTCTGTGGCAGAGCCAATTGACCAAATTTTTTTTGGTCTTAGGAAAGTAGGCTTATTATGTTTACTCTGCTTTGTGTGTGGGTGTATATACACTAGGGTTTGAATTTTGTTTGTAGTTAAAAACTTAGGGCTTGTTTTTTCACACGGACTTTACTTGGTTAATTTTACCGTATTCTACGTGTCCTGTTTAAACGGATTCTAACATTTTGGTCATTCTGATTAACGTTTGCTGTTCCCAAAAGCATTAAAGCTGACATCGCATGTCACCAGTTGAGATGGTCCGATGAGACTTTATCGCGATTTCACCCTTTATACGAAATTCCACGTTTTTTTTAAGGAATACATGACAGCAATCCTTTTGCGAATTAGCAAGAGAATCCATTTAGGGAAATAAATTTGGGGGTGCAGCTTTTAGAATCAAATGAAAAGTATGCATAAAGCGCAGCATACTTTTGGGGTGCGTTTCTGGATAGCCGATTTCAAAATGCAAAAACGCATCCGTATAAACGCATGGATTTTAAATTAAATATAAATTTGAATATTATGTTTGGGTTATATTTAGTTTATAAATGTATATAAATTATAATTATTTATATAATGTTATTAATTATATATATATATATATATATATGTTAAAGTAATAGTATATTTATATATATATTATATAAATTTTTATATATATTTATTATATATATATATATATATATTTATATATATATATATATATATATAATATACTTTGTATAGTATTTATTTTGTAAAATAATGTATATAATATTATAAATGTATATTTAAAAGTATATAAATGTATATTTATTAAATAAGATATTTTTGTATTTCAAATATATATTTAGTTTAAATGATTTAGTTTATAAATGATTGTTATTAATTCATTTACATGGGGTGGGTTTGAAAACTACTGGTTGATTTAAAAAAAAAAAAAAAAATAGGGGGCGGGCGGGTTCTAAAATCAATAGGTGTATGTACACTTGATTGACACTAGGTAAAAAAAGGGTTTTTTCTTGGTCATTGATAGGTTATATTATATTTAAATTGCAGTTTGATAGGTTGATTTAAATAAAGCATGGAAAAAACGCATCCAAAAAACAGATCCGTAAAACGCATCCAATATGCATCCAAAAAAGGATCAGCTGTTGCGTTTTTGGATCACGCTTTTTGGATTTCAGTTTGGGATCCAGTTTTCGCAGGTTAAAAACGGATCCGTAAAACGCATCCAAAATGGATCCAAAACGTCGTGTGAACAAGCCCTTACTGTAGTGGTCCTATAGATTTCAGGGTTTTACAACCGAGGGAAGGAACAGCAGAAGCTCTAACACTACACTTGGGTTCTTAATTTCTTAAAGAGGACCTGTGACGTCTCCTCACGTGTCTGTGTTAGTAAATACTTGTATTTCATGTGAAGTTACCATTTTGGTGCATTTTCTCATATAACTCCGTTGTGCTGTAACTCCAATACATTTATTACGAAGTCTGACATCTGCATGTCACCAGTTGAGAGGTCAGAGGGTGATCCTGCACAGTAAGACCTTGTCCAATCGATGCTGACAGTCCCTGTCTCACACCCCTCTTAATACTGAAATGGTAACACCTATCTGACTAATATATTTGTAGAGGGAATAACATGAGCAGCACAACACAGATTTATAGAATAGATGCTCCAGAATTCTTATTTCACAGGGAATCCAAAAACTAAAATGTGGATGTCGGGAGATGTCCTAGGTCCTCTATTTAGAAAAAAAAAAAGTAGCAAAGTGAAAGTATGCCTAAAGACTTGCTGGCATCCTCCACCCCCTTTTTATGCGATGTTGTCCAAGCAGATGTCAACTAAACTGTACTAGCGATGTCAAAATGGCTGAAAAAACGCATCCCCTCAGTTACACGGTAGTGGGTGTTCTTATCACTGTGTATGTGTGGTAAATAATTTAATGCAGAGAAATAATACTTATTAAGCGCTAAGGAGTTTTCTGTACATTTAATTGGGTGTGATAATTAAGCATTGTGAGTAGGGAGCACTTTGCTTTTTTTTCCTTCTCTTTTTTTCTGGTTGCTTTATTTACATTATATACCGTAATTAAAAGGAGGGGATAATGTCTGCCAATCTATGTTTCCATGAGTGATCAGATGTCGCAAGTGAGTTCTGTGGCAACCTAGTTTCTTCTAATTTACAGCCCCAATAAATGAAGGTTTTCGTCTATATCAATTTGTGTGCAGGTTTTTTTTTTTACCCCCACAAAAATTGTGGTGTGTGTATGTGTGTGTGTGTGTGTGTGTGTGTGTGATGTTGTTGTTGTATGTGTATTTGTATATATGTGTATATATATATATGTGTATATATATATATATATATATAAAGTGTGTGTGTGTGTGTAAAATTAACACACACAGGCAAATTGAAGAATTACAGGGAGAGATTTTATATCTAGAATCTGCTGTTTCATTTTGGGTTTCTTTTTGCTCTTTGCTTTTTTTTTAGGGGGACCACAGAGTCCAAAACATAAGTGAGAGAAAAATGTAAAAAAAAATATTCTTTGCTGCATTTTGTTTTTATGAATTTTTGATGGGGTTATCCTTTTATTCCTTTTATAAAAAAAAATAAATAAAAAAAAAATCACATGATTTGTAGTCATTAAATCCCATGGTCTATGGATCACATGATTTGTAATGGAGAAATATGCGGCAGAAAAAAAACACCCAAAAATGTATTTGTCTATACACATCAGTTTGGGTGGCTTTTTCCCCCCCAAAATAAACAAAAAAAACAAACATGCGATGTGTGGATGAAGTCTTAAAGCCCTCTTCTATTATTGAGGCATGTTTTCCTCCCTGTACATCTCATTCCCGTGTTTTGTTTTTTTTTTCTCTTCCTGGTGGTTCAGTATTTTTACTGAAAATAAGGTCAGAGCAGCTTGGGCAGGTGGCGTTTCAGACTACCTTAGACTAATAATAGCGGTGTGTAAGGGCCAGGTGCACAAGTGGTGAGGTTGGATGGTATCTGCAAGGTAATACAGTATGAAGCATGTTAATATGGTTTACATTGTTTCATTCACCTGCAGCTGAAATGTTTTGAATTAATTTGAGAGCATGCAGCAAATTGTGCATCACAAATCTGCATCATGCTTTATTCTGCCTGTTTGTTTCTTTGGGATTTGCTAGGCAAATGGTGAAATTTTCATCAAAGTCTATAGCAAACCACAGCAGTCTCCAGTGGAGGACATTTTTCTGTTGTGTGCTTGTGGCTGTATGGAGCAATCGACACTGAAGACCACTATGGATAGGAATCCAATCCTCCTTTTTTTTATTTTTAAGCATAGGCTCCAGCTATTCAGAATTTGCCACTTGCTATTCCAAGTTCTATCGATTTGCCGTTTGACTTTTTCTAAATAATGTGGCAATTTAAGTTGCTATTGTGCTCTGTCCACACGACGAGTATTTCAAGTAGAAACCCACAAGGATTCTGACTCGAATTTCTCGTCTAAAACCAAAAGTAAATCATCCCTGTTTGACCTCAATAGAAAATACACATTGTAGTTCATATAGTGTATTTTCTCTGTCAGGGTTTTTTTTTTTTTTTTTTTAAACATGATTCTATTACATAACAGGAACCAAATATATATGTAATAAGAAAATATAATACATACGCGTCTGCCAGGTGCCAAAGTGAGGAAGACGTGTAAATTCTCAAAATAAAATACAATTTTCAACCTTCCAGAGTTATGTCATTTGTTGTCATCTGTATGATATGTAGACCTGAATGGGGGAACAGGGATACAAACAAGAGTCTGTGCCAAGCAGAGGGGAAAGTCAACCAGTCGGGTTTTAACAGTAAAAAAAACTTGTTCATTCTTCTGTCGTACGCCACGCGTTCAAAATGATATACAAATGTTTTAGACGCCTACCAAAGTGTGGTACGTATTTGGGTATGTTTTCTGGACTCTAAAACATGCGCTATTGTTTGTATGGGCTTTTAAATGTGTAAAAATAATCACTTCTTTGTACGGATCCGTAAATTTAGTACAATAACGTATGTAAAATAAGTATCGTCTAGACTTGCAATCAATGAAAACTGAATGGAACATTGTTAAATACGTATTGGTTTCCGTTTTTCGGTATGTAATATGGGACCAAATACGTATTTCACAAACGCCGCGTGAACAAGTGCATCAGGAAGGGGGGGGGACGACCTAAAGTCCGGATGAAATACTCCTCTGGATGTCATCTTAGAGAGAACAGCAAATATGTTACCAATCTATATAAAGATCGTGACAGATTTGTTGTGGATTCTGCACCATAGTACATTACTATGAAAGTCATTTTTTTTTTAAAAAAAAACATGTTACTGCGCGAATTACGGCTGGAATCCGTCCCAGTCATTACGGTAATCCACAGTTCTCATAGAGAATTATGGATTCCGTCTCCTCTCCCCGGTCGCGAAATACAGTGAGCGGGGAGAAAATTGACATGTCAATTATTCACAGCGTATACGTGCCGCGAGTAACGAGTGTCTATAGGGCCGCCCCCGCTGCCGAGCACACGGTGTAATTGCGGGCGAAATCCATCCGGCAATTAAGCCGCGTGAACCTAGCCTAAGGCTTCGTGTACACAGCAGAATCCGACCGGTATTGTACATTCGGTTTTCGTTTTTTTTCGCCATAGATTTTGCAGTCGGTTGTCGGCCAGCCAACATTGAACAGTACTATAATCTGGTGTATTAAAGAACATGTTCTAATTTTTTTGATTAGAGTTTGTAGTGTAGACTACATCATGGATCTTGTATTGCGGTCTATGGGGATGGTTTACAGTCGGATTTTTTGCAGAAACCTGTGCTGTGTAGATGTAGCCTAAGGCTTCGTCTACACAGCGCTGAGTTTTTGGCAGATTTAGCATTTAAAATCTGACTGTACCTAGTGCTGTGTAGACCGCAATGAAAAACCTGTGCTGTAGTCTACACAGCACCAATTTTTCCTGGTGTATTTAAAAATCTGCTGGATTTTCAAACCTGCTGAACCTTCCGTCGGATTCCCATACATTCAATGTACGGCGCCAACAGCTATTTCGAAAACCAACCGATTTTTTTCATGCAAGTCGGCACCCAAAAAAAAAGTGGTCCAGCGATGTTGAAATGCCATCTGATTTTGGACGGCAACTTAACATCTGATGTGTAGACATAGCCAAAGATGTAGATTTGAGGGTGTGTTGCAAAATGTAAAACCTTCAGCAGATCATCTCGTAGGGTTGATTATTTGGGGCAGAACCTGCTGTTATATTTGGATTTATTTGCAGAGCATTCTGGGTACTGTATCAGAAAGACATTGTAGTTCATTAGCCAGCCAGGCCAAGATCTGCTGCCTCAATTTGATGTTGTGCTTATGGTAGTTACTGCTATTATGTTGAAGTATTTAGTTGAACTAGGGAGCGTTATACAGAAAATGGCGAGTCATTCCACATGTTAAAACTACACATACGTTTTCACATGTGAAGTTTTTTTTTTTTTTTTTTTTTTTTTTGCTCTTTGAACTTAATGGATGAGGGGTTTGATAAACACACCAAGTGCACTATGTAAACAGCCCTACCCAACTACCCATCACATATGTTTATAAAGCATTGTTTAGGAAAAGGAAATTTTATATTTTGTCATGTGCTCATGGGTAACCACTGGGTGCTGTTGTTACAATAATAAAACGATCTAAAAGGCTACAAACTATTTATGTGAACCAAGCCTTAAGCACTATTGTGTTTTGATCTGCCCTGTGGATATATTCATTTTTGGCAAAGGTCACTGACTAGTTTATATATGAAACAAGACGGTCTATGCGGCTCGTGAATATTCCAGTTTTTCATTATTACGAATTGGATTCTTTGCATTATTCCTCTAACATAATAACCAGGTATTGAAATGCAGGTTAAATGTTTCATCCATTTTATACCTGGTAATGTGGAAACTGGGTCATGTTCACACATGGTGGATCGACTGCAGGTTATCCATGTGAAACGGTAAAGTAAAATGTTATCCAATGCCCTGTCCACATGCTTCCAAATACATTGGAGCAGACTTGTATTAATTTAGCACTGTACAGAGATCGTTGTCATTCATATTGGTCCCTGTCCCCCCATTGGGATTCATAGTCTAAAGTTCACATTAACCTACCTGTATGTTTTAGAGAGAGAGAAACCAGGGGATTCAGTGGAATCCACACAAACACATAGATAAGTACACACTCCCTGCAAATATTGCAGCTTTTTCTTTTCTTTTTCTCCTTAAAGGGGTTGTCTCGCTACATGGATTGCTTTTTATTTCGAAGATCTTTCAAAAACAAGTTATTTTGCCATATATGTCCATTAACCGTATCCTACCTATTCCTAGATATCCCCTCTTGTTTGGGCTGCATCAGCTCCTCGGATCCCTATAGCTACAGACCTGTTTGATCTCTCCTGATAGGCTGCCAGCCCTGGTTGCTATAGCTACAGACCTGGCTTCTACTGCAGCCTAGTAAAAGTCAGTAAACGCGCCCCTGAATTCAAAATGAAATGAAGGAAACAGGACTGAGGTAAGAGGAATCAATGTAGTGAGGCAACTCCTTTAAGCTTGCCTAATATGTTGTGGATATCACCGTAGGCTTTCCAAGTGGATAATTCTGAGGATTCAGTTTTTGTTAGAGGCTACTTTAAAAACTTCATAAAGGTTTTAAAGAAAAAACGTTTGCATTCTTGAAGGCCAGCAAGAAATTTGTCGTTTTTTAAGCATACAATATATTGCACCTCATGAAAGTAAGGCAACAATGACCACTCAGGGGCAAATACTTTGCTTATTCCTTATTTTTACT
The DNA here is from genome assembly GCA_025379985.1 of Phyllomedusa bahiana. Classification (NCBI taxonomy): domain Eukaryota; kingdom Metazoa; phylum Chordata; class Amphibia; order Anura; family Hylidae; genus Phyllomedusa; species Phyllomedusa bahiana. The sequence continues at coordinate 163,342 of JAODAL010001445.1, forward strand.
GACTCTCTTTGAGTTTTTGATTAAAAGTTTGAGGCTATGGGCATAAATGTGCCTGAATGTTTGAATGACATCGTCTCTTGTCCTACATCCACCAGTTTGTGTAAAAAGAATAGATAAAAGGAGCACGGTTGCCAACTTGCTCGCCCTCCATTGACTGCAGTAGACCACTGCCACCTGGTGACCACATTCTTACAGGTTATTGACACACTGAAATTTTTGAAAGTTGAACAAGATCAATTTAGAAGTGGTCGTCCGTTGGTTTGGAGAGTAACCTGGTGGTGTGCTTTTTTTTTTTTTTTTTTTTTTTTTTATAATTTATTTAATGTATTTATTTTGTGCTTTCAGACTGTTCTTTTCAGTCTTTGTACATGCACAGTACAGTTGTTCTCGTTTGTGAAATTGAATTAACGTGTACATTTATTTCAAGTCAAGTGCAGCCAAATCTGAACAAGTTTATGACAGGTATAGCAAGCTCATTGTAAATTGTAGCATCGGATCATTTAATGTAAATTTATCACAAAATGACCAGCTTCTTTAATTTTGCGTTTTATTATCAACGTTTTGGGCTTTTATTATTAGTATTTGCTCTGTGACTGCTAAGAAATTAAAATATTCCACTTTTTAGCCTGGCCATTAGAGTGGTATTGTACCACTCGAGGCTTGAAAAGCTGGTTAGCAACTCTATACAGTAGATGAGGCATGCTTTATATCTCCCCTGTCGCTTCCTGGTCCTTAGGGAAGGGTTCTGTAGCCATCACTTCCTGGAGTATATTTACACGCTGCAGAGTTGCTGGAGAGATTTATCCAACAAATCTGCTTCATGTATAATTTCACACTGCAGTTTAGGGCTATGTCCACATAGCACACAAAAGACGGTCGGATTTTCGGAGTTTTTGGCATTTTGCAAGCCCATAGACTTTAATACAAGAAACGACCTCTAGTCTACACAGGTCGTTTTACTTTCTGCTTGTTTTTGCGTATTTAGGAACTTGTTGTAAAATCCAGCAGCGTTTTGCCATCTGGTTCCTGTACATTCAATTGTGCGGGCCGACGGCAAGAGCTGAAACCAACCACTTTTTTTTTTTTTTTTTTTTTTTTTTTTTTAACCATGACAAAAAACACGGTTGTGTATAGGACAAAAAGTAGTTGTCTTTCCTACTGTTTGTCCTATGCTGTCTGGCCCTAGCCTAATTGGTTAGGGCATGTTCACACGGCGTTTTTGGACGAGGTTTTCGGAGCGTTTCCTCGCCTGAAACACGCTTCTTTTGACGAGGCTTTGATCAGGTTTTCACCTTTACAAATGAATAGCCAGAAAAAAAAACACGCCTAACCCGAGCCTACAATGCGCTTCAAGAATTGACATGACAATACTTTTTCATTGCTTCCAAAGAAGCGTGTAAAAAGCTTCTCATTGTAATTTACACACGACGTTTTACATAGGAATCAATTAAATGAACTGGGGGCATTTTGGAAGCGTTCTGAGTGAGGAAACACTCCGAAAACCTCGTCCAAAAACGCTGTGTGAACAAGCCCTTATAGTGTTGTGTGTGTTTTTTTTTTCATTTTTTCCTTGTTGGACATCTCTACAGTACTTGCATGGTAATATTTTTCTCGTGGTGCATTTGGTAGTTTTTTTTTTTTTTTTTTTTGTTTTTTTTTACATTTTATTAAGCACCCATTAATTTCGTCTGACATAAAGCACACACATTCTGCTGTTATACATACATTAACATTTGCAGGTACATTGTGGCTGCCTCCAAGAATGTAATGTTATCAGAAAATGACCAGTTTCTTTTTAATCGGGTTTTGGAAAAAAAATTAAATTTCCCATTTCTGCCTGATTTCAGGATTAGGAAAAAAAAAAACTAAAGTGTGATCACTATGACGAGCTTAAACTTCAGTTTACTTTTCGCCATAACATCTCCTCCTCATAGGCAAGATTACAATAAAAGGTAACCTTTCTGTTATAAAACTAGAGGCTGGTAACACCAGATTCACCACTAACAATAGATGGTCACAGTGCATCTCCTCCCCCATCCTGCACAGTCACCTCTGGACCTAGAAGTCAATGAATGTCTCTAGTCTTTTGTCTTTTAAGATCCTTGTGGCTGCTGTAAAGCATATCTCTGCTGTCAACAGCCGTGTAAGCAAGATGGCCGCCTTCATAATCTTGTAGAGAAAATATCATCTACAATTGGAAAAAGAACTAGATAATGAAAAATCTTGATTAGTTTTCAAATTTATGAAAAATAGAAAAGATATAATTTGCTGTTTTAAAAAAAAAAAACTCCAACTGATTTGAAATTGAAGATAAAATACATGATGCATTCTGTTTTACCTTCTACAATTGTGGAAGTACATATGTGTATTATTTTATATAACCTGTATAAAAGGAATTGTGGCATAGTCCATACAATTGCTTACATACTTGACTGTAACAAGCAGTGCTCTATAACATTTAATTTGCACATCAAGGATATCTTTCAATGCAGGTTCACTTCGGATCCAACATGAAAATCTGCAACCTAATCGATATCCTGGAGATTACAGCATGCTCTTATTTCTGTGAAGCAAGAATATGTATATTGCATGTAGAGGAGATTTAGAAAATGTTACCTGCTACGTTAATATGCTGTGGATTTTACCTGTGCAGATCTGCAGATGAAATCCACAGCTTTTCTATCCTATGGGAACTAACCCTGTAAGATTTATTATCAGCCAGGTCACCAGTGCTGGTAGTAGTTTGCTGATGGCTTGTCACTTTATTGGTGGTTTTTGGTCTATGAAAGTTCTTATTATCTAGCTATTAGAGGGGAAAACAAATCTGGTTCAGTGAGTGTTCAAACTGGTCCCTGAAGTCTACAGTAATTTGTCCCTGAGGTTTACTGTGAACTGTACATTTAGGTCTGGAATTTTTCTTAATGTGCTAAGAAATTATTTCCAAGGAATTAAAAGATTTATAAAAAAGTAATCACAATATTGTTCCCATCGTGGAATTCTACCGCAACCATTTCGCACATTCCGGGGCTATGTCTTTGACTATGCAAATACTGGATTGGCCAGAATAGTAATTTTCCAAATACGCTAATAAAAAAGCAGCAGAGACAACAGACAGAACTAATGTACCCCTAGCATTGGACTTGACGTAAAATGTAGAAAACTACTCTGCTGGGGTTGGTCTGTCCTGTTACACTATGGGGCTCACATGAAAATGCTCTTGCTTCCCCCTCTATTTCAGGTGGGGAGTGGGGGCTTACATTTTTGTTTCTGCTAACTAGACTTATAGTTGACTATATATAGTGTGTGTGTGTGTGTGTGTGTGTGTGATGTGTGTGTATGTGTGTGTGTTGTATATGTGTGTGTGTGTGTGTGTTGTATATGTGTGTGTGTATGTGTTGTGTGTGTGTGGTGTGTGTTGTGTGTGTGTGTGTGTGTGTATGTATATATATATATATATATTATATATGTATGTATGTATGTTTGTGTGTGTTTGTGTGTTATATATATATAGTGATCCCTCACCTATCGCTGGAGTTACGTTCCAGAGACCCCCGCAATAGGTGAAAATCCACGAAGTCGCGGGCGTTATATTTATTATTTTATATATATTTAAGGCTTTATAAACCTTTCCCACACTCTTATTAACACTTTTTATGCTTTTAATCAATCAGCCAAGCAGTGGCCAGGATACAGCACACATTGCTGTGGTTGGTCGCCTTTCATTCCATACTGGAAAATCACGCGATATAGCGAAAACTCCACAATACAGAATTAGATCCAGATAGATACTGTTTAAAAGAACCCGCGATACAGTGAAGCCGCAATAAGTGAACCGCGATATAGCGAGGGACAACTGTATATATAGATATAGTTTACATACACACATACTGATATACTTCATACAATTTTTTGTGGCAATTTTAAAAGGGAAATTTAAGCACTAAATGACAGAGTTTTAGCAGTAATATTTTGCCACACAGAATATACCAAATATTTCATTCTGCTACGGCATGTTTTTTTTGTTTTTTTGCTGTGCTACTTGCTTTTGCTTGAAAATCCAGACTTCTTGCTGCTTTAACACTGTGCAGAGATTATGGGATCCAAATGAAGTTTAGCTGGAGAAAGGGTTGTGTGTGTTCGTTCTTTTTGTGTTAGTTTTTGCTCACATGTGACAAAATCCATTCATGACATTTGCCTCTAAATACGTGTGCGGAACGATCATTTGTTTTCAAGTTTACTTTCCCTGCTGGGATCGGATTCCTTTTTCCAGGTCTATGGAGTCGGAGTCAGTGGATATAAATTTATACTTAAAAATAAAAAAAAAATATTATAACTATTACATGCATAACTTGTTGCATTTATAGACCTTGAAAGTTTTTATCATTAGAAATATTGTATTAATCTACGGTCCTTACGTCTCAAAAAGTGGTGATAACTATTTGTCAGGTGGTCAGAGCTGGAATGGGGAAAGTTGCAGGTGAGACTTACCGATGGCAAACCTAGTACAAGGACCAATGGATGAAGATGTATATATGAGCCCCAATTGTTTTTGTTTTCTATGTTTTTAGGACCTTCCATACAAATACAATACAACATATAGATCTGTCTTAAAATGTAAAAAAAAATCATTTTATGGTAAATGAGGATTTTTTTTATTTTTTTACATTTTGTAACAGAGCTATATGCTGTTTTTGTATTGACTGTCCTAAAAACACTTTTACAGATTGCATTTTTGTATCAAGCACAGAATGGATTTTACCCCACACTCTCTTGTTTTTGCATCCACTATAACGTTGGTAAGATATAGTTAAGGGGAACGAGTTGCATATTACAATGTACTGGTAGGTTTTTATGTATGAATTGTAGAGTTAATGTTCACAAACTATGAACGATATATTTATGGTTGTTCTCCATATTAACAACGTTCAGCAATTGTGCTGTGCTTGTAAAGGGGCATTAGATGTGGCATAAATATGGCCTAGAAATGCATTGACTGTTACTCATTTTTGAGAGGAAGGAGTTTTAAAATGCTTCATTTAGAGCACAGGTGTCAAACTGCGGCCCTCCAGCTGTTGGGAAACTACAACTCCCATCATGCCCACTGTTGTAGATTACAACTTCCATCATGCATTTGTACAGTTTCCCAACAGCTGGAGGGCCGCAGTTTGACACCCCTGCTCTAGAGCATGCGCTAAATTCTCTAATTTGTAGCGCTTGGCGCCTTACCACTTTCAGAATTCTACTCTTTTTCAGGTAACTTGGCTGGAACAGCATTTTATATGTTACATACTGCACCAAACGTGCTGCCCTTTTCTACCCGGGATTATTTGACCTAGTTATTTTGAGGTCATGCATATTAATACTGAAATGTGCACAACTTTCTAGAATGTAAAAAAAAAAAAAAAATGTTTGCATAATATAATGTAGTGAATCTGTAATGTTTGAGCCTGGAATATAAAGCGTGCAGTAACATCTATGGTATATTTTGCATGTACATTCTTGGGAATCCCAGGGAGTATGTGGTATTTCAGGCATTTGCTTGTTCATCTTTTAAACACACTGTACAGCAAGCATTTCACTACCACAAATGTCTGGCTGTAAGTTCCACATAAGAAATGTCTCTTAGCAGACTCCTTAACCAGTGAAGCCCCAGACGTGAGTCACCCACACTGTTGAGTTCTGTAGCCCACCAAAGTGATTATCCTAGAAAAGAAAGCATGGGACGGACAAAACCTTTTTCCCTCCCCAAACATGGGGTCTGGGTGGATATGAAGTGAGCTAATTGAATGATTTCAACTTCAAAGACCAGGAATGATAGGAATTCCCCTGTAATTGTGTGTGATCAGTTCATAGCCAGTTAGAACTTACACACTCAGTATTTCACTAGAATCTGACTTCGATATTTGTAAAGTATCAGTCACTTTTAGGCTACGTTCACACGTCTTATTTTGGGGCGTATTTACGGACGTATTTACGTCCGCAAATAAGTCCCGAATACGTTTCAAATAAGGAACAATTAGATTAGCATTGATTCCAATGTAAAATACGCCTCGTCGTTCACACGAGGCGTATTTTTGCTACGTATTTGCGGGCGTAAATACGATCGTAAAATTAAGTCCCCTGTCACTTATTGAGGCGTATTTCGCAACGTAAATCCCTATAGTAAAGAATGGGGATTGTATTTACGACGCGAAATACGCGCCACACTTTGTGACACGTATTTGAAACGTATTTCGGGACGTATTTGCGGACGTAAATACGCCCCGAAATAAGCCGTGTGAACATAGCCTTAAGATTTTGTGCTTTTCTCTCCTGGGCTCAACTGTCAATGTAATGACTAAAGCCTGGTTACAATTTGCTGTTGTGAAATGTTTGCATTGATAATCTTTTGTGTTTTTTCTTCGTTTAGGAGTCGGAAGCTACAAATACGAAATATACCACCACATCTACAGTGGGAGGTATGTATGCCTTTCTGTTTATATACTTATCAAATTTACCTGTGGTTAATTCTTTAGTAGTAAAAACTCAAGGTGTAAAAATTGCCATTTGTTCTTGATCCATCTCGAGGGCTTTAGAAGGTGTGTGTTGGTCTTTTATGTATGAAGCCTTTGTGCATGTCTCTTGTCCATAGTGGCAATCCAATGCGAGTGCAGTAGTTGCCAATAGTTGAAGTCATCTGGAGGTGTTAGATTTTTTATGCATGAATACGGTTTGGAAATGGTGTCGCATAAAAGGCATCCCAGGAGGGCCACATGTCAACTTTTGTCACTAAGGCTCAGTGCACATACCTTACATATGGGGTTTACACCAGGAAAAACTTCTGGTAGATGCATCAGATGTGTCCATAGGGCTCTATTTTAAGTAAACAAGGTCAAACGTGGGTCCTTTTTGGTTTCTGTTGCTGTGCTATGTATTTTTTTTTCCACTTGTGCAATATATACTTGTTTGACTTATGTTTTCTATGTAACCCCTTTGAATGTACAGTGCCCTGGAATCAATGGCGCTCTAAAATAAATAATATAGGAAAGGGAAAGACTGTACTCTTGTACATAGAGACTCATTGCCAATTTTTCAATGGAAAACTGACATGGTATGCTGTGCAGGGGCATAAGTCTTAGGGGCTGTTAACACGGTGTTTTTGGATCCACATTGACGATCGGATCCTAAACGGATCCAACATGCAGCTGCGTGTTTGGATGTGTGTTGGATGCAACAGGATCGCACCCTTTAGTTTATTATAGGGCTCCTGCTGCGTCTTTCGGATCAAGAATTGACATGTCCATTCTTGGAACCGATCCGAAAGACGCAATGTAACGCGCATCAGTGATCACTCGTGTGAACGCAGATGCGTGTTTTAAAGTAAAAGCAATGTAAATCACATTGCACATTATTAGATACGTGTTTGGGTCCGTTTAGGGTCCGACAGACTGATCCAAACACGCATCTAAAAGCGTATGTTCACACGGACTCAACACGTCGTGTGAACCTACCCGTAATCTTCTGTCTGAGGTATAGTAACGTATACCTCTGAAGGTAGACTCGAATATTTGCACAGAGCCCAAGCTGCACATTATGAACTTATGAACAAGAATATCTGATCAGTTTAGTAGATGTGGTCTTATATTTAGAAAAGATGGTGTTTTGTACTGATTTGCTTTATCAAGCAAGAAACTCTTCTGTAACAGAACACATACCGGCGTAAAAAGGCAGGATTCATTTGCAGTAATATGCTTTGTGTAAAGTGCACTTTTCTGCCATTTACAATCTATCATTGTGTAAGTAAAACCCTATAAGCACAGATGGGCATATTTATTTTGGTGCTATGGATGGTTAATTTTTAAAGGGGTTGTATCATTTCATTAAATGGTCTTCAGAATAAGGGGACAGTGAAAACAAGCAACTTTGCAATTGGATGTCATTAGCAAAGCTGTCTAGTCTTCACTGTTTCCCTTATCTTCTGTTTCTGTAAACACAGTTCCCCAGTGCTGGTAGGATTCATCCTCCTTTCATGTCATTGGCTGCCAGCTCTACTAATTTACATTATGTCTGGCCCCGGTCGTATTCACGGGAGCGAGCATTCCTGCCTCTCTCGCTCAAAGTAAGAGACCGGCTCAATTTCACTCTGCACAGCCAGCAGAAACACAGAGGCACTACACCTGCTTCTACAATGCGAAAACAGCAGGTCAGTGCCTAATGCAAACAAAGACGGAGCATTAAGCTGCCTCTCTCACTCAAAGTAAGGGGCCGACAGCAATTTCACTCTGCACAACCAGAAGAAACACAATAATACTGCAGGGCTTCTACAATCAGAAAACAGCAGAATTGTGCCTCGATGCCTAAATGCTCCTGCGTGTAAACATCGGGAGATCTGTGCTGCTCATCCAGTGTTCATAGAAGACTGGATTCAACTGTAACAAACCTCCAGCGGAGATCAGTGCTCTGAGTTCATAGAAGATTGTCTAGACTGAATGCAGGGCTGTGGTATATAAACATACTTGCAAAATAAGACTGCATTGGGAGAATGACACCACGACATGTGGACTCAGAGGGGTGGGGGAAAGCCTAGGGAGCGAGTATGAACAGGGAAGGGGGATAATGTCATTCCCTCTTCAGTTAGGAAACACCCAGGAGGGGAAGAAACACCCCTGAATTTGTAGAGCTGAGAGCACAATGAAACGCATGAACTGAAGAAGCAATACATCCCCTTTAAGCATGTGGCTTCAGTTACAATTTAGTGGGGGGGGGGGGGAAACTAATTTAGATGACCATAATATGAGACAAATTGCTGATGGTTTTCTACTTGGTCTGGGCTTCTGTTGATGGACTACACATCCGCTGTTTGGTATGACCAACTTTTCAACGACTGCACCTGACAACAACCAAAGAAATCCAACACCGTAGATGAACTTTTCCATAGAAAACTGCCTTTGGTCAACTTCTGTCCTGATAGTTTGAGTTGTGGACCAATCCAAAAAATGGTCTAAATTGGGCTTTTCTGCTATCATAAAATCTCTCCTAAAGACCGCTTTAGAAGATGGGAGTAGATCTCTCTGACTGAAACTTCTAGTAAGAGCTTTTCCACATTATGAGTTCATACAAAGCAGAACTATTAATGACTGCCATTGGGTCTCTGCGGTCTTTATGGTACCTCTGTATAGTCCTTTGCCTTGATACAGATTTTTTGGCTTCTTTATGGAGAATCTTTGTATATAAGGCACCCGATAGCTATACCCGCTAATGGAATTTGTGCAGCCCGCTACTAAGGAGTCCTAATAAGAGAGAAATTTTATGAGGATTGTGTAGACCAAGGTTAATTTGATAATATTACCAGCAGGCAGCGTATGTCAATATCATCAATCTGTAAATAAGAGTCATGGCTTATTGGTGTATGTTCTCATTGGGAACCCAGCATCCCTTAAATAACTAACCTGTAGTCCTTTAGCAGAAGTTGGTAATGAATGGGTTATTTCCTCATAAAGAAGATGCTTATGTGCTTATGCACGTATGACTCATTTGAGATATGAGTAACTCCTTGATCAAGGTTTTTGGCATGAGCTGGCCTCCAATCTTGCTTGGTCATCAACCCTTTCCGGAAGCACTGACATAACTGAAGTCAACTACTGCAGCACATGGGGTAAAGATTCTTCAGCTGCCATCCTTGCTTTAGAGATGTATAAAAAAAATATTTTTTTTTTTACAGTTTGTAGTGTAATTCAGAACTTTCCTGTGCTATTTAAAAACTATCGGTCACATTTAGTAAGATTTAAAAAAAAGCAAATACTGGCAGCACTTCAGTTTTTTCCTCTTTCAAGCGTTTCTGCAGCCATACAGGTCTCCTAGCCAAATGCAATTCAATCCCTGAAGCCGGCAAAAGGGAAGCGACTTCCGCCCCTCTTTCCCCTCCTTTATCTGTCGTTGGAGACGGCGCTACTCCGTCAAGGTGGGAGTTTTGGAAACCCCTGGCGACCGTAAACTCATGTGCTAGTGTTCTGCACACACGGCTTCCGTTTAGAATAGCAGCAGAGGAATCCTTTCTCTTCATCTCTCTATTGGGCTGTTCTTGTTGGTTTACACCAAACGTGGCTTGTGAATCTCATGCTTTGGTGTTTTATGTAGATTTTTTTCTTTCTTCGTATTTGTACCTTACCGCAGAAATGGAACTTTTGATTCATATGCAACATTACTAGAATGCACTGAATCAAGAATATAAAGTTCCGTCAATATTACATTTTAATTTTTTTTTTAGTTTTACCAATAGTTTGTTTTGCGCCTGCCCTAATCTCCACGCTAGGTAAATGCAGATGTGTGTCTACATATTCTATGCATGAAAGGCATTGCACACAGATGGCCAGTTTTCTATGTGCAGTCTCCCATACGATAAATGTGTAGTTTTCCACATTAAACTTTCATGCTATGGTGTTGCATCGCTTTTTGTGATGCCTGACACTCCCTGAAATACTAGAGGGCAAGTAACAAGTGACGTTTTTACATTCCTGCACAATGCTAACATTGGAAGAGAGCATAAGACCATTTGTTATTTATTCTCGTTGGGTCATCCCCTTCCTGAGTAAATTGAGAATTCGGTAGTCTTTTTGCTCAAAAAGTGATCTTGACGGGATAACTGTATCCTGTGGGGGGCTGAAGAGGGGTGGAGAAACCTGTGCTTTTCTGAACATGGTTCTCAAAGAAGCAATGGTACCATATAACACAAAGGCTAGCCATAAAACTAATCATACACCGTGCTCGTTGGCTGGGGCGTCAAAAAACGAACTACATGCTGCCAATGACAAAAGCCACACCCCCTAAATGTTAGTACAAGAAATGTGTAAAAAATAGGTCTTTGTTAAAACAAAAATGTACATGAAATAGGTAGTGAAACAGCCTGTATAATACAAACACAAACGCCTCCAAAATGAAGAATACATAGAACAGCCGTACACATGACAAATTTTAGAAAAATAAAATATATGTGTGTGTGTGTGTGTATATGTATATTTATGTGTGTGTGTGTGTGTATATATGTATATATATATATTATATATATATATTATATATTATATATTATATATCTATATATATATATATATATATATATATATATATTATATATATATATTTATATTATATATATAGCAGCTTGAGATAAAGTTCAAGTGGCTGATAACTGCCTCTTATTCATATGGCTATGTTCACATGGCTTAAAATGGGACGTATCTTGCGCCGTACTGCGCTAAATTCGAGGCGAGATACGTCCCAGTCATTGCAGTAATCCACAGCTCTCATAGAGAACTATGGATTACATCTCCTCTCCCTGCTCGCACAATACGTTGCAGGGGTAGATAAGTGACATGTCAATTACTAGCGGCGAATACGCGACGCTAGTAATGAATGTCTATAGGGCCGGCGGGCTGCTGGGCTCCCCTGCCCCTGCTCCAGAGCACACGGCATAATTGCGGGCGAAATACAGCCTGCACATATGCCGTGTGAACATAGCCTACCACCTATTTGGTCTGTATCTTAGGCTGCTTTATTATTTTTTGGTTTATTATATATGTGCTTATTCTATATATTCTCACTCATTCTGGGGGTCTTTGTTATACCACATATGATTTTCTTGGTTGGTGCTATGTAGGCTTGGGTACCTTTCTGGGAAGATGTGTACGGACTTTATACATTTTAAAAAAAAGTTTTTTGTTTTTTTTTCTTACCAAAGCAAGCAATGCAGATTGCCATATACATTGGATAACATTTGTCCTTCCAACAGCTCCATACACTTGCATTCTGGTTTCGAACAAGCATGTGTTCTCGATAAGAGGAAGCTTAGCCGCCATATACCTCTTTCACCTTATCTACCCTGAGAACGAAAGGGTTGGACATGTTGAAACACCAGGAGTTGATCCTTTTCTCTCCCAACATCTGTCATCAGGAGATGGTCAGCTGGTCCCGTTTATATTGGCAGACTTGGTTGACATTTCTCTAATACATTTGTCCGCCTTAGGCCGTGTTCACACGGCTTAAAATGGGCCGTATTTCAGTCCGTAATTACGCGCCGGAGTGCGCCAATTAAGGGCCGAAAACGGCCCATTCATTACGGTAATTCACAGTTCTCATAGAGAACTATGGATTACGTCTCCTCTCCCCGCCCGGCGAAGCCGCCGGGCGGGGGGATAATTGACATGTGAATTACTAGCCGCAAATACGCGCCGCTAGCAATTCAAGTCTATGGGCCGGCGAAGTGCCGGCCCCCCGCTCACTCTCCCGCCCCGCCCCCGTCCACACGGCGTAATTGCGGGGCGAAGTTACGCCCCGCAGTTAAGCCGTGTGAACATAGCCTTAGGAGAAAAATAGTTACAATTTTTATTGTACCTGTACAAAGCAATGAGCATATAAATATCGTTCAGGTATCATGGAAATGTAGGTCCATTTCTTTAAGCACCAATATATCCACCATTAGGATGGGATTTTTTTCCTCCTCTTTTTTTTTCTTTATCAAGTAAAATTTTACTTCCAAAGTCTCTTGGCTGCAGATAGACATTACACTGTATAACACATGCATATACAAAGGGCTTGCACAATCGTCTTCCTTAGGCTGGGTACACAACCGTTTCAGCTTCCATTCAATGTACATGCCAGGCTGTATATGTTGAATGGATGTCAAATATCCTACATCCATAGGGTCACTTTGTGGAAAAAAAAGAAAAGTATCTGATACATTGTATCTTGCAATAATACTCAACATACTATGTCCCCGGAACGACCATTGTATGGAAAAAATATTGCATCCTGAGGATGTTGTAACTTGGAGATCACTGTATGTGTTTAATGTATACATTTTTGCTGAATGCAGTTGTATAGAAAAAGGGCTAAAAGGGACCTATTTTTGTCTTCCATTGGGCCATTTAATCCCATGGATACATTCAGCATAACCTCCAGGAGCTTTCCAAGCATAGACGATAAACTGACATCCTCAACGTGGTGTTTACCTTGTCGTCATCCAATTTACAAAAAATATTTTTTTTTTTATTTTTTTTTTATATACACGACTCACAAAAAGTTATGGATATTTGACTTTTGGTTCAAATTTCAGGATAAACATAATTTTGGGAAATGTGTTTTAAATGCACTAAATGAATCCAGCGCTTAATTTTAGAATGCACATGTTTCAGTACTTTTTGCACAACTTGCTGATCTCCAACAAGGAGCTTAATGGCAAAATCCCTGAATCGCCCAATACATTTAGGGGATCAATTTGAGTTGGTATTTAAACAGTCATCCTCATCATGCTGTTCACATTTTGATATCGTGAGACAAAGACAACACTTTACAACTGGTCGACAGTACCTTGCCATTGCGAGCTTTCAAGCAGGATGCTTTCAGATGGAAGTGGCCACTGAGCTTAAAGTGTCAGTGTGTTATCAACAGGTGGGAACAGAGTTTACAGAGAGACTGTAAGGCCCGTTCACCGGCTTATTCTGCCGCGGATTGGCGCCGTACTGCGCGCCGGATTTGTGCTGCAGTACGGCGCCAATCCGGGCAGCAATTACGGTAATCCACTGCTCTCATAGAGAACAGTCGATTCCGTCGCTCCCCCGCTCGGCAAATCCGCGCGCGGGGGGAGAATGTGAAATGCACTTTATTTACGGCGCGGACGCGCCTTAAACAATGCATTGTCTTTGGGGCGGGGAGCGGCGCTCCGGCCCCGCCCCCGTCCCGCCCCTTATTCACGGCGGATTTGTGCGCTCAATACGGCAAACAAATCCGTCGGGAATAAGCCGTGTGAACACGGCCTTAGAGTCACAGAAAGGTGAAGAAGTAGATGTCCTTTGGCTTAATTACACACTGACTGCTTCATTGTATACAATGCACTGCGGAGCCGATGATGACTGCTACACAAGTCCTGGCAGGAGGGAGGCGAGTGGCAACCAAGTGTCACATCAGACCAATCATAACCGTTTACAATAGCATGGTTTGCGTGCTAAACAACCGGCAAGGGTACCTGACCACACTAATAGGGATGCACATCATCGTCTTGCATGGGACATGGAGCATCTTTGCTGAACAAGGGACCAGTGGTCCTCAGTACTGTTCAGTGATGGAAGTCGATTCACTCCGAGGAGCAGAAATGATGGCCGCCAACGATGCTGAATATGTCAATGCGCGCGCTATGCATCAGCCAGGTCAAGTACCAGCCGGTCATCTAGCACGCAGACCACAGACCAGACGATGATGTGCATGCCTGTTAGTGTGGTCATGTACCCTTGCCATTCGTTTAGCACGCAGACCACACTAATGTAAACCATTACAAATGGTCTGACGGGTTACTTGATTGCCTCTCACCTCCCTAAAACATGCTTGGAGTTGTGTGGTATTCCTCATCATGTTGTTTACAATGAAGCGGTCATCAGTGTGTGATTGAGCCAAAGGACGTCCACTTCTTTGCCTTTCTGTGACTCCTTCAGTGTCTCTCTATCTCTGTTGCAACCTGCTAATGACACTCTGTGACACTCTAAGCTCAGTGGCCACTTCCGCCTGAGAATATTCTGCTTGAAGCCTTGCAGTGACTAGGTACTGTTGATCAATGGTAAGGTGTTGTCTTGTGATGACAAAAAGTGAACATGATGAGGAGGACTGTTTAAATCCCAATTCAAACTGGTCTCCTAAATGTATTCGGCGACTCGGATCAAACCTGTTTGGAGTTTTGTCATTAAGCTCCTTTTTGGAGATTAGCAAGTTGTGCAAAAAGTACTGAAACGTTGGACATGTGCATTCTAAAGTAAAGAGATGGTCTCATTTAGTTCAATTAAAAAATGTCAAGAAATGTTATGTTCGTCCTGAAATTTAAACCAAAACCCAAATATCCCTAATTTTTATGAGTTGTGTATATTATGTAAGAGTGGAAATACACAGAGAAAATAATATATCTTTAAAATGTAATTGTGTGTTGGGTGTGTGTTTTTAGTTGACACATTTATGCTTTGGCTCCATGTTGGACAGGAATAAACTACTGTTAGAACTTTTATGCTGCTAACTTGGTGAAAATCAATTATCAGGAGATGCTAGGAACTGTTGCCTCTTAAAAATGGTACCACCCTTCATACTGATCAGATACAAACCTTTATGTGAAGTGCCTCATGTCTTCTCTGGAGTGTCCTGTACATTGTGAAGAAAAGTTTTTGCTGACTGTCAAATTCAACATGCCTTATTCTTAGGAGTCCAAAATGCATATTAAACTGCCCAATCCTCACCCCCACCTACTAAAGGTAAACCATTTCTAGACGTGTCTAGCAGCCGCTTCCACTCCTCCTCCAGTTAAAACAAAATAAACTGTTTGGTGAAAATAAGGCCATGTCCCCACGGCATGGGTTTTCAGGCGGTTTTTCAGACCGCCTGAAAAACCGGCCGAAAATGAGCAGAACGGGGCTCTATGGAAAACCCGTGCAGCAGTCCCCACTGCACGGGTTTTCCGCCCGCGGGCCGCTCAAAAGTCATTGAGCATGTTCATTATTCCGTCTGTTTTCCAAATTGTATATTAAAACCTCATGGGGCGGGGGGCGGGCTCTTCTCCGCTCATCGCGGAGAAAAGCCGTCCCCCCCTGCGGCCGTGGGGACGGCCGCAACACAGGACAAATACCGGCCGGGTAAACCAACCGGAATTTGTCCACTGCCGTGTGAACGCACCCTGAATGTGTATAAAGAAATAGTCAGCATTTGCCTGACCGTTTCATATTCCCATAAATTTTGCTCTCGGATTACAATACTGCAACACGCTGTGCCCCCTTAGTACTGTAGTTCCGCTCTGTGCTTCCTAAAGTTACTTGTGTGTCGTCTTTTTCCATGCTGCCAATAAGAGTCTGGCCAGGCCTGGTTTGCAGACTGATGCAGACAGTGACGATGTATATTCGATGTGATTGTTTCGTCTTGGTTACAGATGCAGCAACAAGCAGGGAGCCTACGGACTCTATTGCAATGGAGTTCCTTTCTGGGGGGAAAGGACTTGGAATCTAACTTCTCCTTGGTTCCCAAAATTAGCTGTTATTTAAAAGGGTTGTCGCGTTACAAGGATTGCTTTTTATGTTAAAGATATTGAAAAAAAGTCACTTTGCGATATATGTCCATTATCCGTGTCCTACCTATTGAGATATCTCCTCTTGTATGAGCTGCATCAGCTCCTCAGGTCGCTATTGCTACAGACCTGTTTGATCTCTCCTGATGGGCTGCCAGCACTGGTTGCTATAGCTACAGACCTGACTTCTACTGCAGCCTAGTAGAAGCCAGTAAACACTCCCCTGAATTCAAAGTGAAACCAAGAAAACGGGACTGAGGTAAGATGAATCAATGTAGTGAGACAACCCCTTTAGCGGTTTCAGGAGAGCCATATAGCTCCCCCCCCCCCCCGTTTTTTTATTTTTTTATCATTACACCTTGTTTAGTGAGGTAAAAACAATAATTTGATAGCCTGCCAGTAGTATGTGTATTATTGCTCAAAGCAAGTATTTCCTACTTTTTTGTTTTTGGTATATGAGATTATTTAATTTGCTTTTATGCAAAGAAAAAGATTTAGTATCCTCATGCTGTGTATGAAATGTAAAGACTTTTTGTATGGCAATGTTATTTATTTGTGCATGAAATTTTTGCTGGGTTTATCTTTTTTTTTTTTTTTTTTTTTTTTTAACTCCTGAAACTGATTTAGTTTAGGTTAGTTTGGAAGATATGGGCTTTAGTTCAGTTTCTAGCATCTAAATTTTCATGAGTAAATGATCTAATTCAAATTGATCCCAATCGCCAGAATCTCTGACCTGCTCAGAAATGTCCATGATTTTGTGCCATTATCGTTTGCAATTGTTGCCTGTGAGCAACTGTTTTTTTTTTTGAGAGAGGGGAGAGTTGTTTTATGTTTATGGTGCTTCAGTGGAAATTTTCCTTTTAAAAATCTGTTCAACCATATCAGAATCTGCGTAAAAATGTTACTTCGGTGCCAAGTACGGTAAATGCTTTATGGGCAGCATCCTGCATGCATGTTGGTTATGATGCCCTTCCTCCTAATCTTTGGTCATCAGCCTTGTGGTAGTGGTATTCTACTAGAAATGTTTCCAATTTTTACAAATGGCTTTTATCTATGTAGAGACTAATTTGATACCTGCAGCTGCTGCCCTTCAGAGCTGTACATTTTATGTTGGTTGGGGCGTCTATACATATTCCCTCCCACACACTTTGAAGAATTACGCCTTTCTTTCATGGCTAATGGTTTTTGGACAACTGTTGAGCTTGTTTTATTTACATCAATCTTTGATTGAAACAGCTGGAAGAACCATTCATTTTTAATGGCGGGGAAGGAAAAAGTGCTTCCCCGGCCACATTTAAAACTTTAGCTTAGTTGCAATTTGTTCATTCATATTTAGCCGTAAAGTACATACTTTTGATGTCTGAGGACCTACACTGGGGATATCATGGGTCTCCTTGTGTTTGGTCACTGAAGAGTAATATCTGGACTTTCTCAACACTTGGTTGTCTTTTTTTTGATTTTGAAGTAAACAGGATACTTTTTGGCAGTGGGCAATGCGGGCATAGAGTTTAAAAACTTGCAATGGTACTTAAATTTTATTGTTAGAATTGGATTAGAATTTTTTTTTTTTTAACTTTTAGATATTTTTGTATTATTAAACATTAAAACCTACTTCTATCTAGATTAGCATGTGACCATACACTTTAAAGGGATTGTCTCACTACATCGATCCATCTTACCTCAGTCCTGTTTTCTTGGTTTCATTTTGAATTCAGGGGCGTGTTTACTGGCTTCTACTAGGCTGCAGTAGAAGCCAGGTCTGTAGTACAGCAACCAGTGCTGGCAGCCTATCAGGAGACATTGAACAGGTCTGTAGCTATAGCGACCTGAGGAGCTGATGCAGCCCATACAAGAGTGGGTATCTCAGAAAGTGACTTGTTTCTGCAAGATTGTTAACATAAAAAGCAATCCTTGTAGTGAGACAACCCCTTTAAGATAGCCATACACATGAGTAAAGTTGATGAACAGGAATTAGTTTAACCGAAACAACTGATGGTCGGGCAAAATTGAACAGGGAATTAGTTAACTGATAACACACCATTGGCGTCTAGAAAGTAGCCATGTTTTGAAATTGTCTGATGATTAAATTCTTTTGGCCACAAAAAAACCTTCAGGAACATTCATGGAACGTTTCCAGAAAGATTTTGTCTTTTGCCCATTGTAATTGAATAGCTTTGGCCATTTTAAATAGCTTTTAACAGCTAGTATGGACAAAAATGTAAATGGCTGGCTGGAGAATGATCTTTCAACAGTTCAACCCACTTCTGTCCAATGTGTATAGCCCTCTTTAGTTGGTTGTCATGCACACATTTGTTCAGCTGACCTCTATTCTTTTCAAGTACCTCGAAATCTACCTTTAAAGGGGTTTTGCCACAAGTAAAATTGATGTGGGAAACTTGCAAACTAAATAACAATCATTTTCACCATTCATCATTTATTAAAAATTCTGTACCGTTTTTGTTTTAGCGCCCCTTTGGGGTTCTTTGTTTACACCCTGTTCCGGGGATACGACCGGGGCTGGGTTTTCAGTCCTGGTTGCATTATCGGACATCACCCCCCCCCTCTCAGGCAGCTTGAGTTTAAAAACCCAGGTGTATCATTTACTCCCGTCCTTGTCCCCTCAATAATTGTCAAACAGTGCAAATAATTAAAAAAAAAAACCTCAATGGGGTCTGTGCTTTGAATGTACATACAGAGGAAAAAAAAAGTTCCAGTTCAGGTTTTGGTTCCTGCAAGGGTTTGGAAACCCTAGAACCCCTGGTGTTGTGAGGTAAATGCTATTACCTGCTGAGCTACTCACAAGCTTTATATATAAACAGACCTTTTCTTGACTAAAGAGGACGATAAGGACCTGGTGATGTCATCTGCTGGGTCAACATGATATGCAATTCAAACAAAATATACCCACACCCCTCTTCTGAGCCTCACAGAGCTGAAGGAGCCGCGGCGTGAGGGATAGGTATGAAAATGGATTGTGGAAAACCCCTTTAGTTGGGACTCTGACTGATGCATACTCATGTGGTTGAAAACGAAGGAAAAACCTATTTCCTTTTTACCGCTCATTATTAACTACATGTGTAGTTCATCTGACTGTCAATCGCGTTGTTGATCGCGGTTATTAAAACGGACGTAAGCGGTCAAAACATAAAAAACCTTTGAATGTGCTCAGTTTGGTCTTATTCCATGTGGAAAATGCGTGGAAATTTACTACTGATGTCAATGGAGTGGCTTCAAATAGGTCCTTATGCCAAACAAAGGACAAAACAGTTGTAAATGTATCCCATGTGGGTTTTAGAGTGGACTCCGCTCTCATCCAATAACCAATAGCATGTATTGTTCTTCTTCTGATTGCAAACCATCTGCGCTCTCAAACTACCAAATGTCTGAAAAAGTGTCTTAAAAATCACAAATTGCACTAAGCATATGTACACGTTTTAGAATAAAAAAATTCTGTTAAAAACTGTCTGGACGGACGCTGGTTTCAACAGAAGAATCCTTGTGGATTCCGCTTATAAGAGGGCTGTCTCACTACAAGGATTCTTTTTTTATTATGTTTAAAGATTTTGCAAAAAAAAAAACAAGTCAGCCTTGTGTAATATGTGTCATTACGTGTCCTAACCTTATTCCTGAGAGACCTCCTCTTGTATGGGCTTGCATCAGCTCCTCGGTCGTCTATAGCCTACAGTACCTGTTCAATCTCTCCTCGATAGGCTGCCATCACTGGTTGCTATAGATCAGACTGTCTTCTACTGCAGCCTAGTAGAAGCGTAGAAAAGACACGACTCCCTGCAATTCTCAAATGAAATCCAGTGACAAACAGGGACTGAGGTGAGATGACATCAATGTAGTGGAGGACAAACACCTTAAATTGTTCATCTGTTGTGTGAATCGTGCCCACTCATTTAATAACCTGAGAAGAGAGTATGATAACATGCCCAGAGATCTCCAGAAACACTCATCAGATGGGTGGCTGAAATCCACAGGTTCAGCTGATATTTACCTACCTTATGAGTATAGACACATGATTAGCGAGAGAATGGACAAATAGTTCCATATTGTGCTTAACAATGTTTAATGTACCGTTCAGTTTAGTACATAATGATCACACTATAGTTATAGAAGAAGCGGATCACTACATTCTTTGATGTCCATACACTGATGGGGGCATCGGACTTTTTCTTGTTTAGTGTTTGGCTTGTCGTCAATCATATAATGAATGATTCTGTACTGAGACTCACCGACATGTAATGACTGCAAAGTTAAGAACGAGGGTATTTTTAGTTGCATATTCAGAGTGCAGGACTACCTTATCTCTCAGCTCCTACATTTCACACCACATTAGACTTCAATGTTAGGCTTGTCTGTGCAGAATCTTTAGTTCTAAGCGGAATTTGCGAGTGTGGAGATCGTGTTTTAATAAGTCTGAGTGCACGTGATGCGCTCCATCTAGCGGTAAAGCATTTTGATGGAAAGGTGTAGTGATTTTTTTTTTCTCTCCTGTGAAGGTTGATTTAAAATTATTCTGCTCCACTCTGAGTGACAACCAAATGAAAGATTTCTGCATACTTTTTTTTTTTGAGGTTATCAACAGAAAGTGGCTGACCATTAATGAAGGGAGGCTGTCTTGAGTTCTGCGTGATGCCAGCAGAAAGGAGAGTTGCTGAACAAGCGAGTCATGATAGCTATACGGGACCCCGAGGAGCTGATGCAGCCCATACAAGAGAAGAGGGTGATGTATCTAGGAATAGGTAGGGACGCTCCCGCAACCCCCTCACACACATGGTATAAGGGGCATATTATTGCAAATAGTACCTTGTTTTTGAAAGATCTTCATATCATAAATAAGGCAATCCCTTGTAGTGAGACAAACCCCCTTTGTAAGGTAGCCATCACGTCGGCAGCCCTCTGGGAGAGATCAAACAGGTGTCGTGTAGCTATATAGACCACATAGGGCTGATTAGAGCCCTCATATAATAATGGTGGATATCTAAGCAATAGGTAGGATACTGCGTTTAAAGGGTTGTCTAACTATAAGATTGCTTTTTATGTTAAAGACTCTTTTAGAAAAAACACAGTTCAACTTCTGCAAGTAGTGTCCGTTTAACAGTGTCATACCTATTTATGGATATCCCTCTAGTATGGGCTGCATCAAGCTCCATAAGGCGCAGTAGCATACAGACCTGTTTGCTCTCTAATGAAAGGCTTGCCAGTACTGGGGTACTATCAGCCATACAGACCTGGCTTCTACTGACCAACCTAGTGGAAGCAGTAAACACGCCCCACCGCACCCGATTGCCAAAGTGTGAAACCACAGAAACAGGACTCGAGGTGAGATGAGATCAATGTAGTGAGATAACCCTTTAAAGGGACACTATATTGGAAAGTTGACCGCTGTTTTTGCAAGATCTTTAACTAAAAAGCAATCCCAATCCAGACTGTAGTGAGGCAACCCTTTTGAGTCTTATAAAGATAGCCCCTTCAATATGACCTGTTGGGGCATATGGCTCTCCGTTTAGCACCCCAATTTATTAACTAGGTCAAAGAACTGCTGCAAGCATTGGCTCAATGTGATGGGGAGCTGTCCTATCCATTTATTAAGTAGATGCCGGTAGTTTAAATTGCGAGAATTTAAAGCGGTAATACAACCTCAAGATAAAAATAGGCATGATTTTAATCAACTTAATTTATGTATAAAAAGTTTTGTAAAATTTTTGGCAATTTTTTTTTTTTTTTTTTTTTACAATATGGCAACTAAGTCTAATAATGTTCAAACATCTCCCATTCTTTTACAGATCATTTTTAGTTCTTCATAATCACAACCAGGATTAGGATGTAAACACGAAGGTGTTTACGCGTAAGCGCTGTGAATAAATGACATGTCAATTATCTCCCCGCTCCTACAATACAATCGTATTGTACGCCCACGGAGAGGAGGCGTATCCACTTGAGTTCTCTAAGAGAACTGCGGCGTTACGTAATGATGATTGGGCGAATTTTGCTCATATTAGAGCGCAGTACGCTCTTCAGGATTAAGCGGCGCATACACAGCAATCCACTAAATCAAGACCCCCAAAAAAAGCCCGTAGTTGAACATACCCTTTCGCAATTGTTGCCAGGGCCGGGTAGCACCCGACATACTTGTGCAGCCATGTGGGGGTGTGGTCCTGGTTTAAACTTTACTCTGTAGCACTTTACAATGCAAAGTGTATAATTACAGACAAAAAACAAAGCGGTAGTAAAAAAAAAACAGATTAAACATGAGGTATGAGAGCCCTGCCTGCAAGAGCTTACAATCTGTAACAGATGACACAATAGGTGATGGGCTCCACTCATCGCTTTCCACTCCCCACTTTTTTTCCTAGGTCACAACATGCCCATGGCCAGATCCCATAGAAATCAGTCAGCTGCTGTTCACTGGTTCCTATAGTCCATGTAGCTGTAGTAAAGCAGATCTTTAAACGCTGATCAGGCAAAATGGCTGCCCACATGATCATGTGCAGAGAATAGAATGGGGGGGGAAAAAAAAAAATCTATCATCAGAAAATGAAGGCTGGTAAGTATATGCATCAGTAGCTGGTGTTCAAGTGGTTTTCTCACTACAAAGATTAGCTTTCAATGTGAAGGGACAGTTAAATAAAGACTTTTACCAAATACATTGGTCAATAGATTTGACTTTAGTCATGCGATTAGAGACATTTTATGTGCTCTGAGTGAACACGTTTCTATGGTTACCTGCATACCAGACCATAACGCTATCTGATTAGAGCAGAGCGCTTCGAGCACAATGAATGAGACTTTCTAAAGTCGAAACGCGTTGTGCAGACCTCTGCATGGATTCCTTATCTGCAGCCTCCACATTATATACGGTTTTATGCATTTTAACGGATGAAAATCGAGGACAAATTTTTAATGAAACACTGAAGCCATTTGTGTTTCTGAGCGTGGTAAGCTGGAGTACTTACTATAGAAGTTTCTGATTGTTTTTCCCAGTTAAAGGGAATGTCATCAAAAATTAATTGTTTAACTCGCGTTTTTATGTTAAACACATTTTTTAAGAATTTTTGGTTATTTCTTGTTAATTGTTCATATCACTTTCAATATTTAATTCTTAAGTCCTGCAGTTTTCACTTCGGCCACTAGGCTTTTGTTTGCACCAGCTTTAACGGAGCAGTCAGAGAGATGCTTCTACAGCAGCTTTCAAGCACATAGGAGTCTTTTAATTCTGATTCTGTTCCCATATGACTTCAAAGGACAGATTTATAGTCCTGCTGTGTGACCTAGGAAGAATTCACTCTGCAGGGAGGAGGGGGGTAGAGAGCTGTGACATATCCTCTTGTGATGGTGGATTCTGTGTTATTCTATTCACACTGTGTATCCTTTCAGTTTCACCCTGCTATGTGTTAATAATGAACACACTGCTGAAAATCTTTATCTTTAGGGCAGAAGTGTCAGAATGTTATTAGGCTTAGTGGCCAACGTGAAAATCTGCGAGGATTTAAGAATTATTAAAAAAAAATATTTTGAAAGGATATGGAAAATTAAAAATATACCAAAAATTCTAAACAAAATGTGTTAACATAAAAACGTGAGTTAAACAATAAGTCATTTTTGATGACACATTCCCTTTAAGAGTTGAATGGCCTCCGCATAACAACGGGTACTCACAAGGACCAAACAACGATATGTAAGTGAGCTAATATCTTTTGTGAGCGCAGGAAGTGGTGTCACCACCCTGTGGACAGACTGAGCTCCTTAGCAAACTAAATTATTTTAACAAGAATTGCTGTATACAGCCATTGTTTTCAGTCCTCACACTGCACTGTGAACATTTGTGTTTACCTGAAGAGATTTTTATCTACTGCCACTTTCAGTATAAAAGCTCAGCTACTTACAGATGTGCTAGATATGCTAATAACTGCTATAGAACCACCCCCAGCCTGAGGAGTCAGTGTGTGTAAAACTGCTTGTGAAACAGCCTAGTGAGAAATCCCCTTTTAAATAGAATGTATTATCAATACTTATTTAGTGATTAATACTCTATTTCCTCACCAACACTCACTGCAGGGAAAATGTGTGTCTGACCAGAGCTTCTCTGGCAACAACCGCTCATTGTCAGAGTATTCTAAAGCCAGACCCACAGCGATCAGCGGATCGGCAGGCTAGCTGTTCAACCTTGTTAAAGGCGGACAGGGATCTTTCCCATGATAACTGAAAGAGAATACATGTTTTTACATAAAGATTCTTTTTGGATTAAATTAAAGGGTTTTGCTCAGAAGTAACGTTCTCTACCAAACAGGCTGATATCTCCTCTTGAGGCTTGGAAAAAAAAAAAAAAGGGGCGTTGTTTCTATGTTTAGAAACAAAACTCGATGACCTCCTTTGTGATGTCACGCTGCACCATAGCAGCGGGCTACTGATATTCAGTCTCTGTAGTTGAGTAAACGTTGTTTTGATATTCCACAGGGGATAACTGTATTGTGGAATGTAAACTGTCAGGAAACTAAGGGCATATAAGATCCGACAAGCTTCACACTTTTTTTTTTTTTTTTTGATTTTTTTTTTTTTTTCACTCGGCTCCTATATTTTAAGTGAAAAGTGATTAAATACCTATTTTGGAGAATCCCACGTCAACATTAGATCGTGGCAAAACCCCTTTAATGACTGTCCCATGCCAGATTACCAAATGGGGCGGGGGAACATAGAGCTGGAATTATCCCATTCAGCTACATGGCACTTATTTTTAGCCATGGAAATATTTTGAGTGAACATACCAAAACGACGGTGTTGCGAAAAAGTGTCCAATATAGGTTTGCATTGTACTAAAGGTATGTTACCATTGCTCTTTATATTTTGGCGCACCATCGCCAGGTACTACGATTGAGTTACTTTCTAGTGTGGACCATAATTATTTTTGTATCTAGTAATATATATAGACATTCGCCGTCTAGAAGTTTGTCAGGTAAATCTCCGATACAGACCAAAGATGAAGCGAGAGTTGGGATCTCGCGGTCTGATTTAGGCCTCTTTTACACAGGCTGATAATTGCGCCCACGTTCGACGCGTTATGCTCCCTACGCGGTTGATCTCCAGGGCACCTGAAAAAAAGTCACTTACACTTGCCCAATTGTCAGCCAGTGTGACGATACATCGATATGTGGGCGGTTCTAACTTCTGTTATTGTCGTCCGTACACCACATGTTTAAATGAGGGCGGGGGAATAGAGGGTGAGGCCAACAAACGATGGTGTGTGTGTGTGTGGCCCGGTGGGCGGCGGGGGGTTGTGGCTTTTTAATTTTGCCAACCTAAAAGATGCAGTTGGCCGACAAACATTGCTCGTTTGTCAAATTGCAAGGCCTTTGACAATAAGCAATTATCGAGACTAAACATTTTTATGCAAGCATGGGCATCTAATTATTTTGTGTAGATAGCGGTTTAAGGTATATTCACATGGGGGAAAGGGAATTTTTGCAGTTTTTAAGAAGTCCCATGCTACAGAAAAAATTCTGCAGATAAATTGACCGGAAACCTAGAAATTAAACCTGCGATATGCCAGTTCATGTTGTTGAAATGCTGCAGAGCTATTGGAGAACTTTTAGATCCCATCAAACTAATAGAGGAAAAAATTAAAATGTCCACATTGCAGCTGCATGTGGTTGTAGAATGTGTTTTTTTTTTTGTTTTGTTTTTTTTTTACTTTTTACATTCTGCACCAAAATCCGTACAATTTGATTTGGATTTTACACTAAGGATTTTTTGCTGTAGAAAATCCCCAGCTTTTCAGCCCTGTATGAACTTATTCTTAAAGGGTTTTTTTCACCATGCAGTTTGTCTCAAGCCAGGCTTTACGGACTGAGCACGTTCTGGCAGTCTGGTGGTGTGGTTCTATAGCAGTGATTGGCATTTCAGCTTTGCTATTTACTGCTGAGCTTGTTAGTGAAATGACTACTGGAGGTATATAATCTGTTGTACTACAGATGTCGTACTACACGACTACAGAGCTCTAAGGCCATGTCACATCCGGCTTAAAAATGGGAAGTATTTTCGGTCCCGTAATACTGACGCCGAGTTCAGTGCGCCAAATTACGGGACTGAAAAACGGCCCTATTCGTTACGTAATCCACAGTTCTCATAGAGAAACTATGGATTACGTTGCCTTCCTACTCGGCGAATACTGTCGAGGGGGGAGATAAGCGTGACAGGTGCATTTTCTAGCGGCGTATGTACAGTCACGACGCTAGCAATGATTTGTCTTGGGCCGGCGAGCGGTGCGTCCGCACGTTTGTGAGCCGTGTGACATAGCTTAAGGCTATGTCTCACTGCAGTGGACAAAAAAACGACCGCTGAAATGGAAGTTACTAAACACCGTTCAGAAACAGAGTTTTCTGTCCTATGCCTCTGTCAAAAGCAGCTGAAAGAAACTCTCGCCGTTGCCTGTTTTGTGTTGAAGAGCGTAGCCTTTGCTTTATTAATGTATGTCAAGTTATTAAAGCTATTGGATTGTCCAAACTACCATCCCGTGCAGGCGGGAGGTAAAGGCTAAGTCGTCACTTCCTTATAGATCACTGTAGCCATTGTGAGACTCATTGTCCTTTGTGTGTTATACTCTTTATTAAAAATTTTGCTATTCGATGTCTTGACACCAAAAATCCAACAAATAAACCCGCCTATTATGCTTTGCATTACAGCATGAGATAAACTTTCGTTATTAGCATCCAAAAATTGTAAAGAAAGGATTTTAGCGCCAAAAATGTCCCTAAAACGCCATTATTGCGCCACAAAGTCCTTTAAAAAAAAATATTTTTAGTGTCAGAAGCTAATCACTTTAGTTAGCGCAAAATCTTAAAAAATACGGATTCTAGCGCCGATATCCGTTTAAAAAATGTATTATTTCCGTCAAAGCTAGATCACTTTATTAGCGACAAAATCTGTAAAAGATACGGATTTTAGCCCAAAAACCTATTATACAAGAAAAAGGATTATGATGCCGAAATCTGCATAATAAAAACCGTATTTTTGGTCAGAAGCGGAGATAAGTTTTAGCGCACAAAATATGTAATAAAAAAAAAAAAAATTTATTTTAGTGCCTAAAAACGATTCTTGCGCCAAAATTCGTTATGAAAAAACTGCTATTTTTTCGGCGTCAGAAGCTTGGAGATCTGTTAAAAAAACCCCCCGTTATTTTGGCCGTCGGAAGCGCGAACTTTATTAGTGCCAAAATTTGTTAAGAAAAGGATTTTAGCATCAAAAAAAAAAAAAAAACCTGTATTCTGATGCAAAATCTCTAAAAAAACAAAAAAAAACAGTTTTGCGCAAACAATTGCGCAAAACATGTTAGCGACCAATAGCCCATGATCATTTTATTACACAAAAAGTACAAAAAAGGACACATCAGGACCTATTGTATGTAAATTGATAAGAGTTATAACCTTTAGTTAACACCCACATGGTGGAACTTGGGTCTTCCTGGGAGGGTTTTCATTGAAAAAATCGGCGGCAGAACAAAAAACGCGCCAAAAGAGTCCGTGCTCTTCCGGCGCTATTCACATAGACTCCTGTTAGTAAATTACTCTGCGCGGCTCCTGGTGTTTTTTACAGGCATGTTGCAAAATTTACGACCAGTAAAAAAAAAAAAAACGCATGCAGAAAAAAGCGCTGTCAAGTGTTGACGACAGAGGAAGGTATTTGACATTAGAAGCAGAGTATGGGAGATGATTGTTTCAGTCTGTTTTTCCTAGCGTTTTTAAAAATGAAAAAACACTGAAAATATCGCATCGTTTTCTGTTGCGCAGTATAGGACTTGGTCAAGGAGTGAATACATGTCCTTATCTTAAACAAAGCTCCATTCCTAGAGATTACACACAGCATGGAGTGACTAACCATAGTTGGTATAGCAGCCTCCAGAAATTAGATGGTCAGTCG
Source organism: Phyllomedusa bahiana (assembly GCA_025379985.1). NCBI lineage: Eukaryota > Metazoa > Chordata > Amphibia > Anura > Hylidae > Phyllomedusa > Phyllomedusa bahiana. The sequence continues at coordinate 191,324 of JAODAL010001445.1, forward strand.
CCAAGAGGGACTTGTGTACACGAAGAAGAGAGCAAATCTCTTATCTCCTGAACAAAGCCATAAAAACAGCAATGTATTTGAGAAGTCCTTTCCCTACATGCTGAAAGCTAATCATTATAGTGAGAAAACCCATTTAAGCTGCTGTTCATTTGTAAATGGAAAATAAGTTAGCTGTAAACTATGGGCAAATTTAGTGGAAGTTTTAAAAAGTGTTGCGGGTTTTTGGTTTTTTTCTGTCGCAGAGAAACCTAGGGGAAATGGTTACAAAAAAACCCCAAACCTAGAGCATACTGCATTTTGAAGAAAGCACAGGAACTAAAAGACTTCAAGCTGTCATCAGTTTTTTTTTGTTCTTTGTGTGTTTGGGGGGTGAGAAAAATTGGATATATAATATGATTATCAGGAAGTTTTCACTAGCATTACAACGCTTTCAATTTGGGACAGAATGTATATGAAGTGTGGAGGGTGACAGGACTTAGTGGTAATAGCCATTAATATTTTTGTCGTTTAAATTTTTCCGTCGTGTTTTGATTCATTTCTATTACATAATTTTCCGTTCGACCTATGACTTTCCTGAAAAAGACAGAAAGCGTTTCGTCAGTTTTGACCATTTTTTCTTTCTTTTGGCCTAGTCTTGCTAATGATTCAAACCTGTTGTTTAAAGCAGTGTGTGGATCTGACATGAAAAACCCACCTTAATAGAGAACCTCGGTGACATGAGGTTATGCCGTCTGCCCTTGCTTGAAGCAGAGCACAAGCTAACTGTGAAAGTACCTGACTTGTTTTCTCGTGCCTGTGGTCCCTTATTTCTGTCAAGATGCTGTATTTTTAGAGTATTTAATGCTAGTAGGTGATATATATGACCAGGTTTGCATCCTTTCTTGTAGTTCGGTAGTGCTCATTGACTGTAAACAGAGCACTTCTCCTACGTTAATGACAATCCTGTGTTGTGAAATGGTGCTAGTTACAGGTAGCTGTAATTACTCCTGCGCACTTTGAAGGAAAGCAAATTCGAGTGCCATTCACAGGATGCTAACTTTCTTGATGTGTAATGCCATATAGCTCTTTTGGTTTCACATTTCAAGGTTATGAAAATAAATTTTTAGAATGCACTTGTTCCAATATTCCAATGTCTCAATACTTTTGCCTTGACCTCTAATACATAGGAGCTTTATGGTGTTTTGTACCTGATGACGTCGCAATAAATTTAGAGCATCAAATTTGAATTTGGGATTTAAACAGTCCTCCTTCAAATGCTGTTCACATTTTGACATCATGAGACCAAGGACAACACCTTACAATTGCTCAACAGTACCTCGTCATTTCGAGAGCTTGAAACGGGGAGTTTCTCTAGACGGAACTGGAATGAGTGTCACTGTATCTGTGCTGTTGCAACCTGCTAGATGACACTGCGTTGAGTTGTCTGAGACTCTTCCATGTGGTCAAATAGATAGGGACATCCTGCTTGAATCTGTGATTAGTTTGTGAGAAAATTGTAAGAGGAAACAGCTCAACAGAGTTAGAAGATGCTCCAGAGTTTTTATTGATATATATAATGTATAGATTATTATATTATTATTATATACATACATACATACACACAACCATGAACCTAAAGTGAGTATTTACTTAAAACGGGACATGGCAGGAGATGTGAACCTGGTCCTCTTTTAAAGGTAGTCGTCTCCAGCTGACATTTGTTGGGATCGCTAGTGGTTTTGGACGTCTGCGGGTTTGTCGGGTCCAAAAAACATTGCATCTAACAATAGTGCGGTGCGATCTCTACATTAGTTTTTGATGATTGAACATACGATGCGTATTTTGACTTGCGTCTTTTCTGATGCGTCTTTTGGATCGTTCAATGAATTGACTTGTCAATTCTCATTGAGTTTGGACTCCAGCAGATGACCCTTTATTTACTCAACTAAATGTAATTTCTGCTAGCACAGGAAAACGCATACAAACACACGCACCACACTTTGGTTATTTAATTGTTCTTTGGAGTACGATTTTACGCAGCTTTTTTCATCCGTTTTTTTGAATTTGAAAATGGCGTAGTGTGAACATTCGCCTGTTATTGGTTGCTGTACGCTATTAAAGACTGGTGTTTTTTTCTGATACAACACAGGCAGGGATATCCTCTCCCCAGCATACTTTTTGAAAATAGAGAATTGGTCACTACTCAATTTTTTGTTCCCCTTAGTCATCCGTAACAAATCGCACAATTTTTATACAAAAAAATAATAAACCGCACCATAAACCTGAAGGGTGCATGTCCACGTTTAAGACAATAGGATATGTTACCTGCATTTTGATGCTTAAAATGGCATGTGAAATGCTTATTTTACACATGAAAATCCACAATTTAAAAATGCAGTGAACCCAGCCTAAGGACAAGGTTTACTGGTGTTGATTTAGGACTTCGAATTTTGTTCGGCCCAATAGAGAAGCCAAACCACAGGGTGAGGAGATAGGGAAAGATCAATCTTTCCTTTAATTGCTTTTTATTTTTTAGAATCTCCCCTGGCTTTGGCTCAAAAAAGTGCCATAAAAACGGCATGTGATATCAGCCTGAGGCAAGATCCACACAATCCACAGTTGTTTATGGTATGAAAGTGCTGAGCGCAAACTGAATGATTTTTTTTATTTTATTTTTTCCCCATTTTTTAAGAGCATCTTTCATGAAGAGACTTCGGTTTCGAGAAACATAGGCCACGCAAATGTTCTACTAGCTACCTGTGGTGGAGTATGGGTGTTTTGTAGGGTTTGTGTTTGTGTGCGTGGTGAAGCGGCTAACTTTTTCTGTTAGATCCTTATCAATTTTAAATAGGTGTTATGGGCATCCATTGTTTAATCGTGTTTCAGAACATGAATTTTCCGGGACATCTTTGGGAGGTGAAAAAAAACCCATGCTTTTTACTCTAGAAAAAGCTCCATAATCATGCAAAAGAGGATGAGCTGTTCTGTTTTTCTAGGAGACTAAGGGCACGCTGGTCCCCATGACGGCGCTTTCCCTCGGTGCCCGGTTTTTTTTTTCAAGCCGGTCGTTTTGCGGTTTTCAGACCGCCGCTGGAAAACCGCGCGAACACACCTGAGTAGCACAAACGTGACTTCAATGGAAAAACCTGGCAGGCAGTCTCCCACTCACTTTTTTCCACCGGCGGTTTTGCGAGGGTATTCAGCCCGCAAACATGTAGTTATGCACATTCTTGCGTACGGTTTCCGGACAGAATATGCGCATCTCGCTGCGAAGGGGAAGGGCCGCATGGGGACGGCCGCAAAACAGTGCAAATACCGGTCACATAACCGACCGGTATTTGTCCTGTGCCGTGGGACCGCACCCTAAGGCTGATGCCACACATGGTGTTTTTGGACATTTTATATTGTGTTCTTAACAGCTTTTTTTGTTACCTTTTTTTATGTTTGGCCAGTCGTGGTAGTTTAAAAATCCACTGGCATAATTAAAGGGGTTGTGTTCGCTGTCATGGATTGCTTTTTATGTTAAAGATCTTGCGAAAAACAAGTCACTTTTGCACTTTTTGTCCACATAACCGTATCCTACCTATTCTGAAGAGTATCCCATCTTTGTATGGGCTGGCCTCAAGCTCTTGCAGGTTGCTATAGAACGATACAGACCTTGTATGATCTCTCTCGATAGGCTGCCAGCACTGGTTTGGCTTTATCGGTACAGACTGGCTTCCTACTGCAGCTAGTAGAAGACAAGTAAACTTCGACTCTGAATTCAAGTGGGAAACCAGAAAACAGGGACTGAGGGTAAAATGAATGTCTATGTGTTGTAGACAAACCCTTTAAAGTCCTTTGCGTACCCGGTTTCCCCCCGGAAAATAAGACCTATGTGCATTTTTTTGTATGCAAGTTCAGAGTATTGGCCTGCTTATGCTGATGTTTGTGATGAAATCACTACAACTTATTACTACGTACTTGAGTCGTTTTTGTTCATACAATAAATTGTGATTTCTTTGCTGCACTTGGGGAAAAAATATAGTCACGTCCCTAAAAAAAATAAGTATAAGCTCGTCTTCAGAAGCAAAAATTAATATAAGACACTGGCTTATTTTCTGAGAAACAGGGTAGAAGGAATCCCCCACCCCCCGAAAAAATAGGTATGTTGGTGTTCCCATAGGCGTTTGAAAGTGGTAGAAGAAATGTGCATGTTTTTAAGTGCTGCACAAAAAAGTTAGGGAAAAAAAATACCCTGAAGGAACATTACAAGGAAGTGATTTATCACGGTGTTTTGAAAGAATTTTGGAAAATGTTGAAAGGATTTTTGTCTAACTTTTTTTTTTTCTTTAAAAAAAACACACACACACACACACACCCCACAGAAACACACACACACACACAACAACACTACACACACACGCACGCACACACACAAACACAGACACACACAAGAGGCATAGTTTACTGTCCAGGTCTCAAAACATTTGTCATATGGCGAGGTTGCTGTAAGATGATATTAGACAACATCAAAAGACTGGAAGGGCACCATTGGAAGGGTTAAGAGCTTTCATGCTTTATGAATGGTGCCATTTTTTGCTATTTTCTTTTCACCTCTTCTTCCTTCTTGGACGACTTTGACTTTAGTAAGCTCCCTGCATTCTCATTTTATGAATGAAACACTAGTTCAGTGCGACATCTGTGCCACAACAAGCAATGAAGGCTCGAGCGTTTACAAATGCTGCAGCTCGGCACAACAAGTGACTTTCCCCCCGCTTGGATTCAGTGAGACAGAAAACAAATAAACTTTTCTTTTCGGTTGCCCCCTCTGAATTGCAGCCCTACCAACTTGGCTTGGTTCCCCCTCAGATTACATGAGAGAACTGGATAATGAGAGATTGCTGCGGAACAGCTGAAGATTTGTGCGTGTGGTCACCTAAATGATTCGTTTAGTTTATCATTACTGTGAAATGATAGTGTCGCTTTTTAACTTTTCAGTTCCTCCTTGTTTTTTTTTTTTTTTTTTTTTTTAAAGTGCTGTGAGTAGGGTATGTTTACATGGTGTGTTTTTTTTTATTTTTAGCCTAAAAATATCTAAAAGTATCGCGTGGTGGTTGGATATACAACAACAAGAGTATACCCTAGGATTTCTGCCCACGTGCTTACATTTTTGTGATGCGCTGTTTTGCACACCAATTTTGGGGCATGCAGACTGCCCCTGTTTCGATATGCTAAGGCTGACTTTAATTTACCGGGCGCGACCCGGTTTCCATGCTGAAAATGCTTTTGAAAGAGAATGTGCTCCCTATTTTGAATGTTAAACATAGAAGGGTGTTCGTACATCCATTAAGGAGGGGCTATTTTTGATTCTTTCTATTTTATTCTTTCGTTGCTCCCTTAGTTGCGAACGTGTTGTCAGAAAAAAAAAAGTATTATTGACTTGTTGTCTTTAACATTCACAGATGGCACTTGGTGGCCTTGGCAGCTTTGTCATGTGCTACTGCAGCATGCAATGTCACGTAAGATGGCGTTCTAGAAAAATGCACTGAGTTTTAGTATTAGTGGGATTTGCTGATTTGTGCTATGATATTCTATTTTATGTCCTGTTCGCACAGCCACGTATCTCTCATCGTACTCAGAGCCCCGTGGAGCATACGGGATAGAATAGAAATGATTATGAATTGTGCAAGTGAACAAAATACTCAGATACGCAGCAGCCTATTTTGCTGCAGAAGGGTCTATTTGTCTGTGTTCCGGTCGATCTTGGTATCATCTTTATTAGATATTTGTAATGCGCCACAGGTTGTGCTGTATATACGCACTACCGCCAAGCTTCGCTTGTAAAGATGCATTGTTTGGTCTTGAGTTGTAAAATTGCCTTAATTTTTTTTTTCTTGTTTTCTTTTTTCTTTTGAGGACCTGGGATCCTTCCTGACAGGTCTATCATAGTAAATACTAGTGTTCCTCATGAAATAACAATTTTGGGGTATCTTTCCATAGATCTCTTATGTGGTTTCTCTGTTCATAACCAGTCTGTCATTTGGCTGTTTTCCTGCACAGTCTGGCATTGTCTAATCTGTGGTGACAGGGGGCTTTCATATGGTGCGGTTTTGTGGCATGTATTCACTTGGGGTGATACGAGTCCCTTACTAGCAGTGGTATAAAAGTGTAAAAAGGTCGGAAAGCTTTGTTTAAAGACATCCAGAGCTGAATATTGTTTATCGTCTTTTGGATGTTTTGTGGATTCAGCCGTCCCCCTAAACCATTGAACAGTACATCTTTCGCTTGAAAATTGGGCAGAAGAATGTACGTTTCACGTTTTTGGGACAGTTTTTGGATTTAAAATCCGACAGTCAGAAAATCGGAGCTGTGTAAACTACAGTTTGGATTTTCTATTGAAGTCAATGGGGATGGTTGACGGGTGGTTTTCAGACGTTTTTCAAATCTGAAAACTGTGTGGAAACCACGGCGTATGGATGTACCCTAAGGCGATGTCTCCACTGCACAGGAAAAGTCAGGTTTTTTTCAGCGTTTTTCATTTTCTAAAAACGCTGAAAAATCAACTGAAGACAGGTCCTATAGACTTCTATAGTAAAAACGTTCTGCTGCCTCCACGGAGCCTCTTTTGCTGCTGGTCGTTTTTTGAAACGTGTTGCAAAAAATGACTGAGCAGGGCAGAAAATGAACTATTGGAGTCTATGGTTGTGTCTCCACTGCACAGAAAAAAACATCAGTTTTTCAACGCTTTTCGTTTTTTTTAAATGCTGTGCATGTCTGCAAAAAAAGCTCCAAGAAAACACACCAAAAATGCAAAATGTACCAAAAACTGACATTTTTCAGCTGTTTTTTTTTTTTTTTTTTTATATATATACAGACGGTGGATAAAAAAAAAACAACTCAGTTTTGTGAACGTTTTTAGTATTTGGTTTTCTGGTTGTTGTTTGTCCACTGCAGTGTAGACCTAGCCTAACTGTATTGACCTGCAATTAAGCTGCCTTTATTACCAGCAAGCTGCTTTATCTAAACTGTTCTACAAGATGTTACAATTACAAGTGAGTTATCAATTATTGTGTTTTGAAGCCTTGTAGATTCTAAACAAAATAATTGATTACTCAGTTGTTACATCTTGTGAAACATTTTAGATAACTGAAAAGCTTGCTGGCAATAAGTCAGTTTAATTGCTGTGCAGTACTGCAAGTGAAAAAATGCACCGAAAGCGCCACAAAACCGCAAGGTGTGAAAGCACTCTTAGGCTATTTCTACACTGCAGTGGACAAAAAAGGACCAGAAAACCAAATACTAAAAATGTTCATAAAATTGAGGTTTTTTTTTTATCCACTGCCTGTAAAAAAGCAGCTGAAAAAACATCAGTTTTTTTGGAGCATTTTTTGCAGACCTGTTCAGCATTGTAAAATAAACGAAAATGCTGAAAAAACTGACATTTTTCTGTGCAGTGGAGACAGTCATTGACTCCAATAGTTCATTTTCTGCCCTGCTCAATCGCTTTTTGCAACATGTTGCAAAAAACGAGCAGAAAAAAGATTGAGACAGCAGGACGTTTTTCTATAGCAGTCTGTGGGAGCTGTTTTCAATTTTGTTTTTTTTCAGTGGTTTTAGAAAACGAAAAACGCTGAAAAAAACTGACGTTTTTCTGTGCAGTGAAGACTGAATCGGTAACAACACCCATCTGACAGATTCAGTAAGGATGCTTTCACACAGCGCAGTTTTGGTGCCGTTTTAACTGCGCTCCAATTAAACTGCCTTTATTACCAGCAAGCTTCTTTCACTTATCTAAACTGTTTGAAAAGTGAATAGACAGTGTGCTTGTAATCCACAAGACTTCAAACAGTAATTGATTACATGAAACACCTTTCTGAACAATTTAGACAACTGAAAGAAGCTTGCTGGTAATAAAGGCAGGTTAAATCAACTTTGTATTAGAATTAACAAAAAAACTTTTTCTTGTTGCATGTCTTTCGGTACATACAGAAAAAGGCAACATGTAAACCCAGCCTAATTCGTGTGTGTGTGTGTGTATGTATTATGTATGTATTATATATGTATGTATTATATGTATATATAATATATATGTATAATATATATATGTATATATATATGTTATATATATAATATATATATATATATAATATGTAATATAAATACACTACTTAAGTTTAAAACGTCTACTTGTTAAGAGAATACCAGATTCTTGTTTGTTTTTTTTTTTTTTTTAACTTAAACCGGGACACATGGGATTTAGACTAGATTCGCATGTTCCTTTGTTTTTGAACGCACCAAAATTGTAGGCAGCAATAAAAAATGCAGGTTTTTTTTTTCAATTAAGTAATCTAGTAAGGATTTCATTGAGGTTCCAAACTTGATGAAGATATATACATTCCTACTGCATGCGTTTTTTGTTTCGGTTGCAAAACGCATCTCAACTGCAACAATAATGCAACATGTGAACCCAGCTTTAAAGAAGTCTCTCTTCAAATTCTTTAGTAGTGAATTAATTGATCTAGGAGACACTGTTCTACCTATGATCACTTGTTTACTAGACATTTCAAGAGATAAAACAATTTTCACCTAAAATCTGTAACTTAATACATTGCCTATATAGGACAGAGACAGTGTTGGGAAAGCTATTAAGATCCCCACCATCACCACAAAATAGAGAAGATTAAGAAGTGAAAATGGCTGCCGCAGCAACTTGCATTCCTGTGTTATACAAGAGATCATGTTAAACAATTCAGGGTGTGGAAATCCTGCAGATGCTGCTAATACTTCCGAGTGTGTGCTCCCAACATATGGCCGGCTGGAATGCTCCAGAAACTCCTCTTCCTCTGGGGCTTAGAAGTGGATCTCACCATTGTTCAGCCTGGACAGAGAGTGTTGCGCTAAAGTCCAGCTCGTGGGTCCGATAAGCAGTTGTTAGTCTCTTCACAGGAACATGTCCTACATATAAACTGTGAGATTAGACCGAGATCTGCGTGTGAATGAAGAAACACATTGTAGAGTAGGTTTTTGTTCCACACCCCTTAAATGCCGAAGGGAATTCGGGGAGGGGGGGGGGGAGGGATGATCATCTGTTTATTGGCAGGAGCTGCCATGCATACAACTATTGCTTCCAGTATTCTCCGATGGAGCTGCTATTTATATCTTTACTACTGATTGCGCACCGGTCCTGATCTTTTCAGCTGACATAGAAACGAAATCGTTTTGGGTTGGCACAGGGTGATCGTACATTATGTCTATAAACCTATACTGTGTATTATGGACCGGATCTAATCTATGCGAAGTGTGGTCCCATATAAATTTGTTTGTTTTTTTGTTTGTTTTTTTCCCCTAGTAAAATAAATCAAATCATCACTCCAATGATTCTGCTTCCAGGACTATTAGGGCATGTCCCCACGCAGGGGTTTTTTCGGCCGTTTTTTCAAAACCGCCTGAAAAACCGGCCGAAAAAGAGGCACAAAAATTTGTGCTCTAGGGAAAACCCGTGCAGCAGTCCCCACTGCACGGGTTTTCCGGCCGACGGTGTTGTCGCCGGCGGACCGGCGAAAAAACATTGAACATGCAAAATCTTCCGGCCGGTTACCCCCCCCCCCCCGGCCCCCACCCCGCGGCCGTGGGGACGGCCACAAAACCGGACAAATACCGGTCGGCAAACCGGCCGTATTTGTCCACTGGCGTTAAATCCCCCTTAAAGTTGTTTCCGCATAACTTTTGGAATACAGAGTCCCCGGTTATGATAAGATTGTAGGTTTTTCTTAGTTGAATTGGGATGTATTTAAAGACCAAGTCAAAATAACCGTAACTTGAGCACAAAGAGTTGTGTTTTTTTTGGTTTTTTTCTGTTTTAGAAGAGGGAAGAGTTGACGCCTCTTTTTAAAATTTTTTGCTCCAGTTTAAAAGATTTCACCTCCCTTTCTGTCCCATATGCTGCTGTGGAATGCGAAACCTTAGTTCACAGCCACACTGCTTTTTAAACATGAACTACAATCCAGCATCCACACAAGAATGTATCGATCACACCCATTCTTAACATGTGCTGCTGTGGATGCTGGCACTGTATTTCCCATGTTAAAGCAGCATATTTGGGTGGGAACAAACAGGCCCAGCATTACAGCAGCAATGTTAATTGTATGGGTGGGATCGGGGTACGGGTTTAAACATGGCTGCGTGGGATGCTGGCATTTTTTAGTTCCACTGTTTTCAAAGAAAGAATCCACACAATAATTGTATGGGTGGTGTAGTACAGTCATGTATTTTACATTGATAGCAGAAGGGGATGAGTGAAGGGGACTGATCGCAGTTAGGCTATGCGCACACGGCTTATTTGCAATTTCGCCCTGCACCTCGCCGGCCCATAGACTATCGCTACTAGCGGAGCGTATACGCCGCTAGTAATTGAAATGTCCCTTATCTCCCCCCTCGGCGTATTGTGCGAAACAGGGAAGGAGACAACCATAGTTCTCATGAGTGCATGGATTACCGAAGATGGAGTATTCAGCCGAACGGCATTTTAAGCCGTGTGAACATAGCCTTAGGGGATGTTCACACAACGTTTTTTAGATGCATGTTTATGGGTCCATGTTTCAGACCTTAACCAGACCTAAGCACGTGCAGTGTGATTTTACATTGTTTTCAATGTAAAACCTGCATCAGCGTTCAGACACTAGGTGTTTTACATGCATCTTTCTGATGTCTTTCGGATCCGTTCAAAGAATTGACATGCAATTCTTGATGCATTTTCCACAGCAACCTCCCTATTTACAACGATAGGGTACATTTCTGCTGCGGCAAAGACGTCTCCAAACACGCAGTACACTTTGGGAGTGCGTTGGATGCCTTTTTACTCGGCACTTTTCAATACGTTTTTCGGATTGAAAACTTATCCTAAAGCTTATTCAAAAATGCGGTGTGAACATTCCCTTAGACTGGGCCTGCCATGCTGGGGCTGACAGAGCAAACCAAGCGCGTGAGGAGGCCCTTTTTGGCCGGGCCCAGGAAAGGGTTCCCAGCGCCAAAGGAGGAGGTGGGTGGATGGAAAGTTTTAAAAAAAAAAAAAAAGCTGCTGTGCTGGCCAGAAGGCAGAGGAAGCCTTGTGATGTTCCTTGGTAATCATGGGGTATGATTCAGGGTGTGATGTCAGCAGGTTGAGCCTCGCTCCGTACATCTCCGTTTGTGACAAGGAGACGGTTGGAAGTTGGGGACTGCCTGTTAGTGGTTTTTCAGTCATTGGTGCTTTGCAAAAACATTTACAGTTAATATTAATAATTAAGATCTTTATTTCCCTTCAAACTTTCATTGCCGCCTTATACACATTGCAACATATCTCAACCTGATAGCTCTATGCTTACTCTTGTGTTTGAAACGGATACACACAAGTAGTGAGTGAGGCAGTAACAAAGCATCCTGAAGTTTCAGGCATTACATCTATTACTTTACCCTAACCATTGTGCATATTATAATTCTGTCGACTACTTACATTTAAAGAATAAAACTGGGCTTTAAATGTGGAACAAAACCAAAAAACACTACTTTGCATTCTTCCGTTTTCAGCGCCGAAGCTGCCTTCTTGGGTCCCCCCAGTCTCCATGTACTTCCTCTTCAGTGGTCACATAACATCCCTTACCGCTCATTGGCCATTTAATTCCTAAGCAGTGATGTCAATGGAAGGACGCATCACTCCTACAGTCGCTGACTGGCTCAGGCAGTCAAAGAAGTAACTAAAAAATGTGTATATAAAACTTTTTTTTCTTCTGTTAAATAGCTGTAGTCCTTTTTTAATTCAAGATGGACAACCCCTTTTAACTTGGGTAATACTGCCTATAAACCCACCATTTTTTGGGCTTTTTTAAATTTTGCTGGATTGGAATGCTTTGTAATATTTGAAGCTATGGCCTCTTTGCTACTACACCACACACCTTTGTCAAGCAAAGTGCCCAGTTTCTCTACAGTGATTGTAGCCTTATCGAGGGGATGTTCACACAGCATTATGGACTACGTCCGACGTATCAGTTGGGGTACTGTGAAAAAAATTGGCACGCCTTATATAGTCCTGTATAGACTGCCCTATTTCCCAGTGGTATACACTTTAACTGCAGGACTCAAAAGCGTAGTCTACCATACTTCTGAGTCCCACATGGGAAGTATATACTGCCAGAAAACAGAGCAAACGTAGACAACCTAAGACTTTCTGTGGCAACGGCGGCCACGTCCTGGTATCTGTTGGAATATCTTTTTCACGGTTCCCTGATGGATAACAAATTAGTCCATAATGCCATCAGCTCCGAACAGGGCCCGGGGCGTGGGAGAAAAAGGAGGCGTCGCCTGGGGCGCCCTTCATCCGGGCAGAAAAGATGGCGCAAGAAGGCATGAAGTAGGCTGAATTTTTCATTTGGGGGGGCACTTTGTGCCTTATTTGCCTAGGGCATCAGAATACCTTGTCCCAGCTCTGGCTCTGAACAATTGTTGGATGTATACAACTGAATACCTGCTAAAAGGTATTTTATATGCATACTGGGTTTTGCGCTGCCTTCATGGCTCAGATGGACGATTGTAAAAACTTTTTTTTTTTTTTTTTTCCCTTTTTTGCTGACACCCCTTATTTTTTACCTCACACGCGTCCCCAGCATCCCATGTTGGCTACATCTAGTCTGTTGTAGCTAGTGGTTACATGGTATGGATCAGATATTTGGACTTCAAGCAATGCTTCTTGTAGGTGTTGTGTTTCACCCAAAATAGGGAAGGTTCTTAGTAAAAAACCCCAAAGAAATGTGGTGGGATCATGTACACCTTTTTTTTTTTTTTTTTTAAGGGTGTCAGGGGTTTAAAGCAAACATCCATCTTCAGTTCGGACTCCTTTTGTAAATGGGTCCTGTACAATAATAATTAGTAATAACTGTGCTGCTGTGAAATGGTAACAGCAAGCTTTTTTGATAAATAGGTGTCTTAGATTTTATATTCCATAATTTGCTTTTAAGGAGAAACACAAATTGCACTAATAAAAATTTTTTTTTAAAGCCAGATTGGAGTCTGACCCATTTCTTTTTGACTTCTGAAATTTCTTTTTAAATTCACCAAAACTGACTTTGACTGAATTTCCAAAAGAATTCCACAACCCTGGGCCTATGACTTAGAATCCTGGTGCGTTTAGAATAGTAAATTTGGGGGGCCCCTTTTAAATCCTTAAAGACCGGGCCGTGACTTTTGACGTCGTGGGGGCTTGTCTGCAGCGAGTCTTTTACGTCGCGCAGACACCGGATTTGCGGGGCCCGGGCCGCAAGGCTGGGATCGGGCTGTATACACAGCCCCATCCCAGGCATGCCCTGCGGCAGGGGGAGGGGGAGGAAAAACCCCCGGGGCAAAAACCCGGGGGCTTTTAAACCCTGTCGGGGTTTTCCCCCTCTGTCGGGGTCGGATCACCATCACCCACAGAGCCAGGGAACTTGCACATCCCCGGGGACAAAAAAAGGCCCCAAGCTTCTGGGTATAACCGTATTAGGACGCACTGTGTGCTGTCCTAATCACTCCCCTTTGCAGATTTGGACCAGATTAAATGTATTAGCAAATGAATATGCTAAACATTACTAAGGAAAAAAAAAAAAATGTAAAAAAAATTTAAACCGTTCTCGCTTTTTTGGCGTTAAAAAAAAAAAAAAAAAAAAAAAAAAAAAAAAAACTGTAAAAAAATGAAAAAAATAAATAAAAAAAAAAAAAAATATTTAATTAAAATTTGGCAAAATTTTTACACGCACAAAAAAAACCTACACAATTTGGTACCACACGACCTAATAACCGTAAATTTAACTAACAATTATTACTGTGAAATGTAATGGTTAAAAAAAAAAAAAAAAAAAAAAAAACATTTAAAAAAAAAACTGCAATTTTTTATAATTTAACTTAAACTATTCCCCTATAAATTTAAAAAACGAGGCCTAAACCAACTGCTCATTGAAAAAATAAAGTTACAACTGTTGAAACGCAAGGAGGCAAAAAGTGAAAAAAATGTTCTGGTCATTAACTACTTTTCAGGCGTTCGGCTTAAGGGGTTAAAAGGTGGCTAAGTGGTCTGGGGAGGGCTGTCAGAGCTGTGCCATCACTTGTTAATTGTTGAGCAGTGTGAAACTGTATACTAGAGCTTCTAATCCAAGATCATGCCCATTCCCTTTGCTGACCCCTATGCCAAGCGCTGTCTGTGTCCACTGGGAAAAGTAGAAGCTGGTTCTTCTGCATCAGGACCTTGTCCATCCCTGCTCACGGTGTCAAAGCTCTTATGGGCTACATAAAATGACATGGAAGAGGATCATTTTAGAATAATTCTGCTTCTAAACACCAAAATGTGAACTCCTAATAGACGACGTATGCTTCCCTTGACATAATCTGTATAATGTAGCCGTGAAATAGAGACTGCATTAAAATTCTAGGTTTTTACTACCTGTTAATAGGGACCAAAGACTGAGAAATGCGTCCTTTAAGTTTCACTTTACAAATGGAAGTCCCCCTTCATTTTCCTAATGTTCACGTTTGGTGCAATAATGTCCTGAGTACAGCAGATAGTGGAATTTCCTTTGAAACCTTTACACTGGATTACTACTAAGCACCTTGCTGCTGGCTGATCCGGTCATACAATGTGTAAAGAATGCAAGGTCAGCCACTCCTCTACAGGCCTTGAAGGGCTTTATGTTGTGTACATTTTCCAGTTATTCTTCACCTTGGCCTGTTTATTAATGTATTCACTGACTGTGTTTCTGTGTGGTGTATAGGTTACACAACATAATCTTTGTCAACCGGCCTAAAAAGTGTGCACGAAAGACCCCCACCCAGCCATATGCTGCAGAGGACAAAATAATGAAGGATTTTGAATCGGAATTTGAACTAAAAAACTGTTCATCCGAGTATTTTGAACTGATTTTACACAAAAACAGTGGTTTTTAGTTTTTGGGGTGTGGTTTTTTTTTTTGTTTTTTTTTTTGGGTCACTGATATGTGAACTGGTTTTGGTCTAGATTTTCCATCGGTTTTCCGATGGTTTTTCAGTCGACTTTGTGGCAGCAAATTAAGTGCAATTCGTTTAAGACTGGTGCAAGAAACCATGTAATTTTATTACTCTACCCAGTAGTCGCTCCCTAAGTTTGCAGTGGACATTTGGGCTACATCGCAGCCAGAGGTTTCCTTTTGTTAAAAAAAAAAAGAAAAAATAAATAAAAAAATATTATATATATATATATTTTTTTTTTTTTTTTTTTTCCTTATGTGTCTCTAAGTTTTATTTTTCTACCTTTAATGCTTAAATATACCAATTTCCAATTGATTTCTTTAAAGGGAACCTGTCACATAGTTTTTGCCCCCCTGGCTGAGGACAGCACAAGCTAGTGTCAGACATGCTGTTTCCAGCGCTGTGCCCCTTATTCTGTAAGATGCTGTAGTTTTCGTGTATTTAATGTTCAAATCTGCAGTTTTCAGCCAGAAAAGTCATTCGAAGAGTCCTTCAGAGTGTCAGTTTTTTTCAAACCCCGCCCACCTGAGGCTAGCCCCGCCCACCTCAACTGACAAACCTAGTACTTTGAATAGGTAGAAACATGTGAATAACTGTCAGTGGGCGGAGCTAGCCTTTGGTGGGTGGAGCTAGCACCTGCTCATGAATAAGATTTGAGGGGTAAATGCTCTAAAACTACAGCATCTTACAGAAAGGGACACAGCGCTGGAAACAGCAGGTCTGACACTGGCTTGTGCTGCCCTCAGCAAGGGGGGCACAACCTATGTGACAGGTTCTCTTTAAGGCTGATGGGCCAAATAATGTTATAGGAAGATAATGTATCGGTACATTAAAAAATAATTACAAAAAATATGCAGTTCCCTTATTTTGAGCTACATAGAATTGTTACCATTTTAAATGTGTGTCCAGGAAAGTTAGCAGCACTAAAATGAAAAGACAAACGCAGGTGCCAGCAAAAAAGGGACATGGAAGTGTAAGTTTAATAAGCAAAATAGAAAAAAAATTCACCGCACTCCAAATCCAAAAGAAGATGCAAGACTCGGCTTGATTCCTCCATGAGGAGACGCGACGTTTCAGCTCTCACTGAGCCGCTTGACGCACTATGCAAATATAGATTTCAGCATGAACACTTTTTACAGGTGGGACCAGTAGTGCATCATAGAGCACTATTGAGTTTTTGGTTTTTTTCTGGTCGGATCCGCACAGAAGTCGGTGCTAAAAACAGTTCACTTACTTTCTGGTAGTTTTTTATGCCTATCCTATTAACTTCAATATTACATTTTCAGGTGGAAATCAGACTGAAGATTGAGCATGTTCCAAGTATTTTGCAAAACCATCTGTTTTGAAATCGGACCGGAAATAAAATTAGTGCCGTATAGACTACAGATCTGATTTTGTATTGCGGTCTATGGAGATGATTTACAGTCCATTTTCATACGTGTTAAAAAAAATCGGTGTTAAAAACAGACTATAAATCCTTGCCGTGCAGATGGACCCTATCGGTCCTAAAACAAAGGTTCAGGCCTTGTATCTGATCAGTGTGGTCACTGGTTGTATAAGAATTAAGGAATCTATTCATTAAAGGGGTTGTCTCGCTGCAAGGATTGCTTTTTATGTTAAAGATCTTGCAAAAACAAGTAATTTTGCAATATGTGTCCATTAAGTGTCCTACCTATTCTGCGATATCCGCTCCTGTATGGGCTGCATCAACTCTTCAGGTCGCTATAGCTACAGACCTGTTTGATCTCTCCTAATAGGCTGCCAATATTGGTTGCTATAGCTACAGACCTGGTGTCCTCAACAGCTCGTCACTGCAGATCAGTAGTAGCCAGTAAACATGCTCCTGAATTCAAAAATTTAGCCAAGAAAACAGGACTGAGATAATCGGTGTAGTGGACTGAGCATCCCTCAGTGTAGATTAAGTTATTTGACTGCAGTTTTTTATGGTGTTTTTTTTTTTCTCCTCCTTCGGAGATGACCCTTTGTTCTGTTTTTAGGAATTCTTTTTTTTTTTTTTTTCAACTGTAATTTTTTATTGAAAGTTTTTCAAATAAAAACAAATACATGCAAAGCAATAAGATAGAATTTTTACATTGAACCTTCCAGCTAGAGGTTCCTTTCTATATATTTACAAACATAAGCTAATGCACTGTTTTTAGGAATTCTTGAATATCCTATTCATGTGGCACACAGGTTGGTCTGTTACACAGCGCCTGTCCTTCTTATGTTCTCCATTTTCAGACTTGAGGGCAGCTGCAGCTCTGCACATGGTAGTAAAACTCAGCATTTGTTAGTTACCCGATAAAGATTGGTCACATGGAATTTGAAGAAGTCTCTTTTGTGACTTCTGCTCAGTTGTCCCACCCCATCCTCCTCCCTGTTGTAGTGAAAGACGTCATTCTGGTTATCGCACTGTAGGTTGAACAACATTCTTTTCAAATTCTTATTTTTGAGGGGTAGTTAAAAACGGTGTTATATCCTTCTACCAGCATATTGTGTTAGAAAACACCAATGTATGTGAAAATCGGTGAGAAACAGGTGTCTTTGCGGCACATCTGTTGCATTAGTATTCTTCGTGTTTGATCTCCACAATTGTATCTGTATAAAGAATGCTCCATATATATCCAAGAGCTTGCTTTTGTGAATTGTTCTTTTTAAATTTTTTTTAGAAATATCTGGACATAGATTTCACAATCCAGTCCCTTTAGGCTGGGTCAAAAAACTGGTATAATTTATTTTTTTTAATTAACCCAAATTTCACCTGTGCTCCAAAATAGAAATAAAAGGGTATTTCAAGAGTAACCTCTCGTCAGCCCATCGTAAGGGTCCGTCCACACAGCACCGGTTTTCAGTCGGATTTTCAGACTGTTTTCGGATTTGAAAGCCACCTGAAAACCGGCTGTCAACCCTTCTCATAGACTTTTTTTTTTTTTTTTTTTTTTTTTTTTTTTTTTGTAACTGTATTTTTATTGATCTTTTGTTTAAATAAAGATAATAACAGAAAAGGAAAAAAGCGTATTTAAACGACATACACCATAAGTTCAATAGCGAAAGATTAAGTTAAGCCTAAGCATAGGCATCAATGTTGGCCAATATAACAGGGCCTAAAGTAACACATTAGAATAAAACCAAATATTGTGGTATAGACAAAGAGGCTCTCATAGACTTTTAATAGAAAGTCTGGGCTGTAGTCTACACAGCTCGGATTTTCCGACTGCAAAGCTGACCGTCTAAGAAACTTTGAACCGTTCATGTTCTGCTCAAAAAACGGGTGGAAGAATGAACATGTTCTACGTAAAGGGAGACGGCTGAATCAGCAGACAATCCCCCTTTACTTTACAAAAAAACAACAAAATACTGGTTTGATAATCTGACCGGTGTTTTGCTGGGTGGAGGGACCCAAGGGTATGTGCCAACCGCAATAAAAGGGTGTGTTTGGGGGAACAGCGGGCCGGGGGAACCACTGCCGTGGCCCCATAACGACATGCATTCCCCCAGCATTAAAAGCATAATTGTCCCCAAGGGGTTGGAGGGGGCCAATCCTTTTCCTAGAACTATGGATTTTAACGTAATTAGGGGCGTTTTCCCCGTTATTAATCGTTACCTCCAAAATAAGCTTGTGAACTACCCAAAGGGCGCTCCATATTCACGGACAAATACCCCCCCGGTATTTGTCCTTTTTTGCGGCGTCGGGGGACGGTTTTTTCTCCGTCTGAGCCCAAAATACTTTTTCTCTCCCTATAGTCTTATTTTATAAGAGCTTTTTACATCCACAGGTGATTCAATCAATCTGGCACTGATCCTCAAGTGGGGAGTATTTTTCACTTTTTAAGAACGGGCCGATCGCGTGTTGAGGGAGTTTTGGAAGGGGAAAAAAGTCAAGTTTTCTCATTGTCAAACTGCTGCAGTCTGTTTTGCTAGGGGTGGGGAAAAAGAAAAAAGTACGGCCCCCAAAGGCATGTTCCACGGCTTAAAAAAGGGGGGTATTTCGTCCGTAAAATTCGCGCTGAAGTGCGCCCAAAATTTGGGCCGAAAACGGGCCCTTCATTTCGGTAAATTTACAGATTTTCAAAGAGAAAATTTTGGATTACGTCTCCTCCCCCCCCCGGGGAATGCCGGGGAGGGAGGTAATTGGGGCATTTTGAATTTTTTAGCGCAAAAACGCCCGCAAACAATTCAAGTCCCAAGGGGCCCGGCGAAATTTCCGGGCCCCCTTTCTTTAGTCCCTCCTCCCGGTTCCCACACGGGGTAATTTGGGGGGGTTTAAATTAAACCCCTGCAAAAACACCGGGTTTAACATAGCCTAATCGAAGGGCAGGACAAAAGCTCCGTGAAAACGGAAACCCCCTGGGCTGTACAGGAAATTTTAAAAGGGGCTCTCCCGCTAGTGAAAATTTCAAAAAGGAAAGGGGGGAATTTGACCCTCATGGATATCAGTGTTTAAAAAAAAACACAAGATAAGGGGCCCAAAATGAGAACAAGGCAGCTTTGCTAAATTTTCATCCCAAATTTCAAAGTTGGGTTGTTTTCACTGTTTCCCCCTTTTTCTGAAGCCCCTTTAATGAAACGATAAAAAACCCCTTTTTAAAGGGGGTTTGGAAATTTTTTTTTTTTTTAATCCTCTGATGTACTGATGAACAGTTGGTAATTTTGAAACGCCACTTCAGTTACAAAAAACCCCCCTCATTTAAAAAAGCTGTTTTTTACTGGGAAAAGAAATTTTTTCATACATTTGTTTCGTTTCAAAATGGCAACAAAAAAAAATGCAGAAACCCAAAGTACCAAAATCGGTCCGAGTTAAAAAAAGCTGCAATTTCGGATGTGTTTAATTTATATGTGGATGTTGTGTAATTAACACTTCTTCAGAATGCATCTGAAATATGGGCTTAAATTTTTTAAAAGGGATGCTTCTTCTTTTCTCTTGCAAATTTTAAAGCAAAAAAAAATCAGGTGTGAGCCCATCTTTTATGCTTTTTCATGAAATGGGAAATGTCCACGCAAGTGAACACAATTAAAAAAAATTTTTGGGCACTAAATTTTGAAAACACATTTACAGTAAAATACAAAACCAAAAGAAAGAAGGGGGAACCCTTTTTTTTAAATATCAGGGGGAACATTGATCTGTGGCCCTTCATTCAACACTGTTTTGTTTCCAGGTATTGGACAGTCCCGGGGTGGCACAATACGGAAAAGGGAAAACGGAAACAAGGTAGGGCAAGAAAAAGAGTTTGCATTTTGATTTTCTACTATTGTTTGGAAACAATGAAAAAATTTTCTCCTTTTTTCATCCTTTGTGAACACTGACACGGAACTGCCCGTTGGTTTAAAGGGAACTTAAAAGCCCAAAAAGGGAAAACGCAAGACAGTTTAAATGTTTCTTCCGTTAAAAGGTATATTAAAAGGGGTTTTTCCACTACAAGGATTGCTTTTATGTTAAAGATCTTCAAAAAAAAATTTACTTTGCCAAAATTTTTGTCCATTAACATTGTCCTAACTGTTCCTAGATTTATCATCCTCAGGTCACAATTTGCTACAGAAACCCGTTTTCTTCCTGATGGCTGCCACGCTGGTTCCCATAAGTTAAAACCTTGGGTTTACTGCAGCCTAGTTAAAAAGACAGTTTAAAAACCCCCCGAATTCAAAAAGAGAAACCCCTTTTAAAAAGTGGCTGATTTTTGGCAAGGCGGTAAGGTTAAACAGACGTGCCACATAGGGAAAATGGGGCCCCAAACGAAGTCTGCCCCATAGAAATTTTTTTTTTTGTTTAGTAATGGGCAACCCATTTCTGGGCCAATCATATTTTACCGTTTCCCCCCCAAAATAAAACCTAGAGCAATTTTTTTTAAGCTTAGAAAATAAAAACCTCCCCCGAAAATAAAACCAGAAAAAGTCCTTTTCTGCAGCTCCCCCCCAGCTATAAAATTAAAAGGTTTGCAGATCGTTTTCAAAGGTTTTTTACCTTGGTGGGGGGTACCCGCGCAAGAGGTTTCTCAAATTTTTTTTAAAGGGCAATTGCTAGAACCCTGGAGTTTGGGGCCCAAAGTCTAAAAGAAATGAAAATTAAAAAGAAAATCCCCTAAAAAAAGGGGTTTTTTGGGGGAGTGATGATATCTGAAGTGAGGACATGGTTAAAGTACAAAAGATTGGATTGGAAAATTTTCAAAAAAAAATTCTTAATTTGGGAAATTAGTTTGGCTGGTTTTTTGAGAGTTTTTGGGGTAACAAAAGACAAAAGCATATTAAATTTTTTGTTTTTTTTTTTTTCTTTTTTTTTCAACAGTAAAGGGGTATTGGGTCCCCGGCTTATTTTTCGGGGGATAATTACGTCCCGCAATTTACGCCGGTGGGCGGGAGCGAGGGCCACACCCGTGGCCCAAACTTTCATTACCACGGCGGTATACGCTATAATTCCATGTCATTTATCCCCCCCCCCTGATTGCCGAGCAGGGGGAACGTAATCCATAGTTCTCTATGAGAACTGGATTACCGAAATACTGGGACGTATTCCACCGTAATTCCCCGCGTACAGGGGAAAAATAAGAAAACCCCTGAAAAAACCTAGCGGTCTTTAAAAACAAAAAAAAAAAAAAACACGATTTATTTTGGGGAAACGGGGTTTGCGGGTTGGGGAGCAATGTAAAGGTTACTGGCTTCTAAACAGTAGTTCCACATGCAATACTATGTGGCCCTTAAAGGCTTGTCCCATGGCATGGTATTTTGGTCGGTTTTTCAGACGGTTTGTGGTTTTAGAGACAGTCTGAAAACTGATGCGCAAATCTCCCCCATAGACTTTAAAAAAACCTTCGCACCCCCCACAAAGGGGGGGGGGGGGGATTTTCCGTGGGAATGCACCCCAAGACCAAATATTGGTCGGATTTTACGACCGATTTTTCGCTTTTTTTTTTTTTTTGTCACGCAGGGGATGGCTTTTGTTTGTGGATCCAAGCTGTCTCTCTTCACACCCACATGTTCATGTTCTGCCCGCAAACTGGGCGGAAGAATGAGCATGTTGTTTTTCAGAACGCCAGCAGTGTGAAAATCCATATGCAGTGTGGGCTGCCGAACGGATTTTCTATTAGTCTATGGTGGAGAGTTGCATGTCAGTTTTCGGGAGTTCTAAAACCGCAAACTTTCGAAAAACCACCAAAAAACCCTCCGCGGGGGGCAACCCTAAAAATCCGCTGCGTTACCGAAAGCCTTTTAATTTCCCCAACATTTTAAACCACTTTAAAAGGGAATTTTTTCTTGATCGGAAACCCACCACGGGGAATGCAATTTCCCCGACATTCTATTTTGGTATATACTCTTTGTGAAATAATTAGCAATCTTTGCTTGCAACTCTGTTGTGCTTTGTTATTACTGCTAAAATGATTGTGGGGGTTACCCCTTTCATTTTCAAAAGGGGTTCCACTGATTGGAAAAAATTTTAAAGTGAAAAAAAAAATTTTTCAGTAACTTTAAATTTTTTCACTTTTAAATTTCCCATTTATAAAAATAAACAAAATAAAAATACCAAAAAAAAAAATAAAAACCCGATTAGATGTAGTGTAAATTTTAGAATTAAATTTAAAAACTGATATGTAAAAAAATGTAACATCATAGCATAAATTTTCTCACACAAAAGTTAGGGATGTTTGGCTTATGGTTGAAATTTCAGGATGAACATAGAACTTCTTGAAATTTTTTTAAATGCGCTAAATGATACCAACTCTTAAAGGAGTTGTCTCCCTACAGAGTTTCATAGGCTGCATGAATGAAATACCCCTTTTCCCTTCCTGGTTCAGGGCTGACTGAAATTTGCATAAGCTCCATTTTGTATTTAACCTGTGGTTTTTAGTTTTAATTAGATCAGATTAGCTTTAAAGCTTCTGAAAAAAACTAACAGGAAAATTTTTAAAAAGGGTCCCCCAAAAAAAAGCCCTAATTTCAGGTTTCCGTTTAACTTTAATAAATCCCAAAATTTTAATCCCAAACAGGCCCCAGAGGGTGTGGGTTGACCTGGTGATGGGGGTCCCTCCCTAGCTATCACATAGAAAAAAAGCGGGGGGAAATTGTTTTACAGGGGGTTACTGAGGGGAAATGGGAAAAAGGGCCCGGGAGGGCAAAAATCACTTTTATCTCCTTTAAAAAAAACAGGGTGAACAAAACAATTATTTTTGGAAAAAAGTCTTTATTTTTTGTTCCCTACAATTTTAAAGTATTCCCCTTTGTAGCGAGACAAAAACCCCTTTTAAAGGGCCCTTTTCCAATTTCAGTGTTTAAGTATTTTTGTAAAAACTTACTTTTCTATAAAAAGGAGTTTTTAAAGGGGAAAAATTTACAAGGGTTTGGCCCAAAAACCCCAATAAAATTAAAGGGGTCAAATTTGAATTGGGTTTAAACAGTCTCCGTCATGCTGGCACATTTTGACAACATGAGACCAAGCAAAAAACCTTGCCATTGATAAAGTACCCCCCGCCATTGTGAGGTTTTAAGCAGGATTTCTCTGAAAACGGAAAATGGCCACGGGGGTTTGATGTCCTCAACAGGTTGCAGCTTTGACAAGGGAGATCTCGGCCCAAAAAAGTTGGGCCCTTTGGTAACATCACACACTGATGACCCCTCATTGTAAAAAAAGTCCTGCGGGAAACCCGTTTATGGTTCCTCTCACCCCCTTTTAAAAAAAAATTTTTTGAAAAATTGGTTTTAAAAACCCTTCAAAGTTTTAACCATTCAATAAAAAAAAAGGTTTTAAAAAAATTCAGGAAAGGTGGGGTTTTTAAAAGTGCCCTTAGGGGCCCCAAGGGGTCCCCCAACACCCAGGGGCCTTTTAAAGGCCCCCCAACCAAACCCCAAAAATCATGTTTTCCAAAGGGGGGGTTAAAAACCTTAGCCCCAAAAAAGTAAAAAAAACAAAAAGGTTTGAAAAAATAAATTCCTTTGCCCAAAAATGCAATCTGGTGGGCAAAAATTTTGAAAAAAAATACCCTGTTTTGGGGGGGGTTTCCTTTAAAGGCCCCAAAGGAAAGGGGATGGTGAAGGGCCCCCTGCCTCCCCCTTTTTGGATTTCCTGAAAACCAATTTGGGGCCCAAAACCGAGGCAACCGGCAAATTTTCCATGGGGCAATTGGCCAATCCCTTTCGCAGGATGAGGGCCTGGGGGCTTCAGGTTTCAAATGTTGAAAGTTGATTCACTGGAGCAGAAAAAGGGGTTTGGGCCGGGCCCAAAAATGCTGGGGATGTTTAAAGCGCTGTCACAGCACTGCGTCACCAATGAGTCTTTGTTGTTATGGGTTAGTGTGGGCAGGGTGTCAAAATCAATAAGAAAAAGCCCCCACACGGTGTAATGGGCGTGATGACTACTACGGGAAAAACATCATCCATTTTTGTGCCCCTTCATGAAAACACAGGGTTAAAAATTTCCCTCTTTAAAGGGCAACAAGCTCCAAACAAACGAGGTTTTGGGATCAATAGGGAACAGCTTTTGGAGAATGGGGGTGCCTAGATGGAGCAGCCGCCTTTTTTCCAGATCGAACCCCCTTAAAAAACCTTTTGGGCAGCTGAGTCACTGCCTAGAAGGGTCATAGCTCTGTACCCCCGAACCTCAATGACCTGAGGGGCGCCCTTCAAGAAAATTTGATTTTCCAAAGGGCCCCAGCATAATAGCTTGCTTGTGAACAGCAAAAGATTCGTTGTCAAACTGTAATGATGCCTTTTAAAAACCCCATGAACATTTTGAGAAAAACCCCCCTTTGGCATTTTTTTGTATTTCCTCCCCCGTTTTTAAATTTTTTAATTTTTTTGAGTTTTTAAAATCAACATTGCATGCTATGACCTAAATTTCAGGATAAACCATCACGGTAGTGTAAAATTTTATGTTTTTCCGTAAATTACACCCGAAAAACAAATATCCCTAACTTTTTGTGAGTAGTATATATACTGTACAAAGTAAAACATATTGCATTTTGTTATTTTTAAGAATTCTATTGAAGACTTGAAGATTATGGTTTTAATGGGACATTTTAAGACGCAGAGGGAGAGAAAGGAGTGGGAATTTAAATTAATACAAAAATTTCAAACTCTGCAAAATGGGTTAAATATACATGCCAGCTTTATGTCAAACTATGTGTGAACTGAGAGCCACAAATTACACCTGATGGCTACGAGATAAGACGAAGAATTACTGACCCCTCCGTCATGCCTCACAAGTTTCCAGATTGTTGATTTCTTGACCTGTTGTAAATGATTATCTGCTTATATTGCATTATGGCTAACACGGTACAATATTATACTATATTGCATTTTGTTATTTTTAAGAATTCTAAGATCCTTCGAAGATCCAGGTCTTTTGTGTATAAAAAGTCTGTAAATGTTCAGTTCTGTATAACATCATGTCTGAAGAAGGGAGCTAGTACTCTCGAAAGCTCACCATCAAATATATTCAGTTAGCCTCTAAAAGGTATCGCCTGATTTCTTCACTCTTCTACTACTTTCTATGGCTAACGCGGTACAACATTATACTAAAAGTAAAACTACTTAATTCATTAGACTATTACAGAGCAACCAAACACATTTTAAAAGTAAAGGACACCCGTTATATTAATTAATATAATTATGTAATGCAGTGCATGAAAAACAAATCACTTCATGACACTATTTTACCCCTAGTGTGGAAACCACCTCGGCTTTACATTTTGCTCTAACCTGTTCTTGCACAACTGGCCGATCTATAACAAGGAGCCTAATAGAAAAATTCACAAGAACATCTTCTCTTAGAACTCTGTGTTGTGTTCTTCCTCTGTTACCCCTTCTAGAAATGTATAACTGAATCAGTCAGATGGGTGTTACCATTCCAGTTTAAAAGGGTTGTGTCCCTGCACACACTGGCTGTCAGCAGTCATTGGACCGTGTCTGACTGTGCAGGAACACACCTTCCACTGGTAACACCCACATGACAGATTGGTCCATTTTTTATGAGTCATAACCGGTAGATCCAATAAAAGTTACTTCAGAAATTTATTATAGGGCACACTAGTGTTTGACACAGATCAGTCAGAAATGGCAACGAGTCCCTTTTTAAATACAGCCACTAGCAATGATTAGCAGTTTTAGTCCAGTTCTTTCTTTCCAAACCTGTTGACCTACCCCCTTTATGATTATGGATCATTATTAAGGCGGATTTCGTGACAAAATCCTATTGTTTGCAATAGGAATCCACGGCTTAGTTCATACTGTACAAGTTTTTCCACTGCAAATTCGAAATCTGTGCTAAAGTGCAGATTGCTTCTTGATACAGAATCCACATGGTTAGTTACACGTGGATTAGCTCCGTTCAATTGGATTATCAAAATGCAAATCTCGGAGTCTGTCTCAAATTGCTGCCACAATTTTCTCTACTACTGTTATTGACAAAGTCCACTGTATTAATATAGACATGAAAAACGACGGGCACCACAATAAATGGGTGCTACCACATTGTCAAAAAGCATATGCTAGAGGCAAACCCGATAAGAGGACACAGAAATTGGCACATAATCCTAATTCCTGAAAATAAAAACATGAATCTTTATTAAGAACAAAAAACTAACGGCGGAAATATATCACAAGGTCTGTGAAAATAACAGACCTAATCCCGGCAAAGTATTATGTCACAAAAAAATACAGGCAGTCCCCAATTTACATTGTCCCTACTTACATCTACAAACGGAGATTTATTGGGCATGCTGGCAGATAGTAGCTGTGGGAACTACAAGATCCAGCATGCCACAGCAGCACATATGTTGAAAATGAGGTGAAATCTTCTAAGACAGACAGCAAAACAAATGTAAAAACCCTTCACTGCACTATCCAAAACTAAAGAATTTTGTGCTGGAGTTACATTTTATAAAAATATACCTGTTCCGACTTACATACAAGTTCAACTTCAAGGGGTTATGTCACTACATTGTTTCGTCTTACCTCAGTCCTGTTTTCTTGGTTTCATTTTGAATTCAGGGGCATTTATTGGCTTCTCTTAGATTGCAGTAGAAGCCAGGTCTGTAGCTATAGCAACCAGTGATGGCAGCCTATCAGGAGATATCAAACAGGTCTGATGCTATAGCGACCTGAGGAGCTGATGCAGCCCTTACAAGATGAGGAATCTAAGAATAGGTAGGACACATATTCAAAGTGACTTGTTTATGCAAAGATCTTTATCTTTAACATAAAAAGCAATCCTTTTAGTGACAACCCCTTTAAGAAAAACCTAAAATCCCTATCCTGTTCATAACCAGGGGACTGCCTGTATGTGTATATATAAAGTGTCAAAAATAGTGCAATAGCACAAAGTGCCACAAGTAGTTGAGGCACAATGTCAAAAAATGCCACAAATACTGCAGACACAATATAAAAAGGTGCCACAAATAGTGCAATCACTATAATATACAACAGATATAATGCAATACTAGGAACAAAACCTATATAGAGGCTCAATTAAGATGGATGATAAAGAAGCAAATATAAATAACAATATAAAGAAAGTATCCCAAATAAGGCGATGCCAGGAAACCCAGAGAGCCTGTATGAATATGGCCAAAAAGGCCTATGATGATTTGTTCTACTGTGTGACCATGTAAAAACAGAATTGCTTTACTTGGACTGGTAAGGTTATAACTGCTATATGTATGTCGCTGGCCATTAATACTATATCAATATCACCCAAAACCAATGATTTCAACTGTTGCTGCTGATATTTTATGGTCGAGCTTGCTTGTCCAAATTCTTTTAACCCTTATACATTACTTTGATGAAAGTTTGATCTGCTGTGTGCATTGCTTTACCGCACAATATCATTATTTGTGGACTGTTAGAACTGCTTTCTGCAGTTTGGTTGCTTTGCCAAGAGAGAGAAAAAAAGTTACCTGCAAATGCTTGTATGTCTTTTTTTTGCAAATTAGTTCTTTCCCAAGGTGTTTAGAACAATGAATGACTGACTGTTTTTTTTTGTTTTGTTTTTTTTTTCTTCTCATTCATTTTGGCCTCTTTATGCTTACTTATTTCATTGAGTATACTGCCACCTATTGGTTAACTCTCATCCGCGTGAGAACGGTACAGCCTTACAGAGATATGAATAACTTTAAGAGTCCGACATTGGGGTTGTGACCCTCTGCCGCATTTTGCTGACGGGCAGATAAATGTAGTTGCACAGCACAATTCATTAGAGGGCAATAATGGGTGATTAGCAGGTGCTCAAACAAAGACCAGGAATCCAGCTTCTCTCAGAACAATTTTTGTTCACCTTCCAAGACCAGAGAAGTACAAAGTGCAATGTTTGGCACAGGGTGTATTCACACAGTGTGGTTGTGATGCGGTTAGAAGCCACAAAAAAAAAAGTACTCGCTTGTGTTTTACCACAATTCGCTATAGTTTCAGGACACAGTAATTGGCTGTATGGTGTTTTTTTTTTTTTTTTTTTTATTACTACAGGTGCACCCCTTTAATTCACATGTTTCCCCTGTAAAAAACAGATTAATTGTATGTATGAAGCCTAAACCTTCTCTTGCAAGTTGCAGGTGGCACAGCTTCTGCAGGTTAGCTGTACAAGCATGGTACTATGGTATTCTCCCTTAAAGAAATGCTACTTAGGAGAAATATGGTCTCTTAAGCAGCATAACCTAGACCAGTGCTTCTCAACTCCAGTCCTCAAGACCCACCAACAGGTCATGTTTTCTGGCTTTCCTTAGCACTGCATAGGTGATAGAATTATTGTCAGTGTATTCTGTGGGAGATCCTGAAAACTTGGCCTGTTGGTGGGTCTTGAGGACTGGAGTTGAGAAACACTGACCTAGACCATTGGTCAGGCAAAGTGCGGCTCTCCTGCTGTTGGGAAACTACAAGTCCCATCATGCTTTTATATAATCTGTATCAGTGGGCATGATGGGAGTTGTAGTTTCCCAACGGCTGGAGAGCCGCACTTTGCAGACCACTAATCCAGACCACCTTGTCCTCTGTGTGAACATTGGAGCTACACCGTATGTAGCAGAGGCTTCAGATTTTGAAGTCGATACAACACAAATCCTAAACATATCTTTGTGCATAAAGCCCTTCTACTGCTCGCTTTGACATTAAAAGGGGGGTTCCCATCACAAACATTGATGACCTTTCAATAGAACCTGCCCCTCGAAAGTCTCCATTGAGATCCAAGAGTAGATGATGCTTGTGCACTACTCTTCATTCTGTTCTATGTGAGTTCCGAGTACAGATGAGCGGTGTGTTTGACTGCACTCAGAACTCCTACAAAGAAGAATAACAAGTAATGTGCAAGCACAACCTACTCTCCGTTCTGGAAGAAGAATTTCGGGGCCCTGCGTCTATTGCACATCGACGTCCTACCCTATCGTTATGCCATCAATGTGTGTGATGGAAACGCCCCTTTAAGGGTTGTACATTTAGAACGGTTTTAGCCTAGAAATCGACCTAACATCTATAAATGATTTGTAGCAGCAGATATTTATATATATCTCCTACTACTTGTGATCTATGATGCTATAAAAGTAGATAAAGAATATTTTCAGTGTTATATGAATTGTTCTGTAAAATGGGTTGTGCAGATGGATAACTTTCGTTTCCACTTTTTTTTTTTTTTTTTTACCTAAAACTAGGGGGCTCGAAAAATTAAACGGCTACCAGCTAGAAAACTATTACCTTAAAGTGACGTACATTCCTGATGAGATGGCAGCACAACAAGCTCCCACTCAGCAGCTACAGCCTCAGCCGCCACAGCACCCTCCCCAAGGGAGACGTGGATTTGGACAAAGGGGTCCCCCAAGGCAGGGGTCTCCTGGAGCAGCGCCAAGACCTAAACCTCAGTCAGATGTTCCACTACGCATGCTAGTTCCTACACAATTTGTAGGAGCCATAATTGGAAAAGAAGGTGCCACGATCAGAAACATTACTAAACAGACCCAGTCAAAGTAAGTTTTAACTATTCAGCAATGCAGACTCCAGCACTTACCTATTTGTGAAAAACCATCCCAGGTCATCAATTTTTAGAGCTTTACAAGAGGGTTGTACAGAAAGGATTGTACATGAAGTCCCATCACAGGCCGTCTATTTTATAACCTATGTACTATACTAGCTTTAGTTCTCAAAGCTTCTGAGTATACCATGCAAGTTCTAGGTGCATTTTAAGCCAATTTTACATGTTGCAGCCTTATTTGTCAACGTTTTCAGTTTTGGCCCACTGTGTATTTGACACCCCTGATCTAAAAAAGCCAGCCAGCATCGCTCTGTACTGACGAGGAGCAAACACCCCGACACGGCTTTATACAGTTGGGTGATGTTGGATTTGCTAAATATCCCTTTTGCTTTCCAAAGCCCAGAGGGTCAAAAACAAATGAGGAATTTTTTCTTAGCAGTACCGAACAGAGGGTGCTTGACAACTACAGGCTCCTTTCCCATGAAATGCCGGTTGTTTAAACCCCTGATCTAAAGGAGCATAGATCTCCTCCGCTATTGTGAGAGTAACTTGTCCAAGTATTTTTTCTTTTCCTTTAACTGTAATGCTAGTATGCTCCTCTCCTACATTGATTAGTATTATCCGAATCACAATTCCTTAGTGCACTGTTGACCTGTAAGCTTTTATATAGCGCAGTTTTGTAAATGCAATCTAATATTACAAACTGCCCCTTCTCTGCCTCACAGAATTGATATCCACCGTAAAGAAAACGCCGGCGCAGCTGAGAAACCAATCACCATTCACTCAACGCCAGAAGGCTGCTCAACGGCTTGTAAGATAATTATGGAGATTATGCAGAAGGAGGCTCAGGATACAAAGTTGTAAGTATAGGGCAGAAATTAGTGACCACAATATTCTCCATTCGGAAACCTGGTGATTTAGACCTATGTGAAGGGGTGTGTGTTGGAGTTGTATTTGTATTGCTGCATAGAAGTAGATGTATAGAGATCAGAAAAAGCAAAAGACGATATATTTTCTACTTGAAACTAGGCTGAAAGTTCGATATAATTTTACTGTTCACTGTCATCCTAATGGTATCGATGTTCTCCTGAAAAGAAGTTGTAGGAAGGATGCCGCACACCTGGTGGGTAATGTTGAGATAGCGAAGGGTGCTTATGGTAGGGTAACCAACCCTATGTAGTAAACCAGAAAAGATACCTCCCGCACTCCATGATTTAGTGAAGATAGGTTACTATTTATTCGAAAAACTCATTGTGTAGAACAGATTCTCCAATTGGAGTGTGTTGTTTAACCCCTTACCCCGCCCGAGCCATATTGGCCTCACTGACAAGCCCCATATTATTTGAAATCTGTCATGTCACTTTATGTGAGATAACTTTTTGACACTTTAACCTATCCATTATTCAGATGATTGTTTTCTCGTGACACAATTGTGCTTTAAGAATAGTAAGAAATTTTGGTCCAAAAAATGATTGTTTATTTGTGAAAAATATCAAATTAAGTGAAAAAGTGAAAATTACCGAATTACAAACTTCAAAAATTTCCTGCATGGTACAGTACAGAGTCAGTTATTCACTGTAAAATAGTTTATAACAACATCTAACCAATAAGTCTGCTGTAGGTTTGTATCATTTTTTAATGTCTCTTTTTTTACGACATTAGGTGGGGCTTATAATTGTAGTAGTAATTTTCAAATTTTCAACAAAATTGCAATATACATATCTTTTTTAGGGACCAGTCCAGTTCTAACGTGACTTAGAATTGACCTGTAATGTTAGATACCCCCATAAAATGACCTCATCTAAGAAAACTACACACCCCTTAAAGTATTCAAACCGAATTTAGGAGTATAGTTAACCCATAGTTGTTTCACAGGACTTAAAGCAAAAGTGGAAGATAGTAAATCTTTTTCCAAAATTACACTTTATGATCTTCATGATTTATCATGTTTATATATTACATAGGACAAGAATACGGAAATGTGATCAGGGAAATGCAAATTAATATAGATTCTCCCCAATTCTCTGCCGTTTTCAGAGATATTCCATATGTGTCCCTAGTGCATTATTTGGCTCAACCAAAGCCCCAGAATAGGGGAGGACACCTACTGGACTCTGGGGCCTCATTTATCCTTCACAGTTTTATTAGGGGCCATTTCAGGTTTGCGGTACACCCAAAGGATCCAAAAACTTAATAAATACCGCCTAAAGACCCCATATGGAAACTAGCACCCTTACGTAATATATCCAGAGGTGATGTGAGTATATCGACCCCATAGGCTTTTTCACAAT
The DNA here is from genome assembly GCA_025379985.1 of Phyllomedusa bahiana. Taxonomy (NCBI): domain Eukaryota; kingdom Metazoa; phylum Chordata; class Amphibia; order Anura; family Hylidae; genus Phyllomedusa; species Phyllomedusa bahiana. The sequence goes on from JAODAL010001445.1 coordinate 223,514, forward strand.
TTTTTTTAGCGTTCGGCTCTGAAAATAAAAAAAAATATATTTTTTTTTTCCCAATAATCCTGCAATTTATGCTGAAAATGTAAATTTTTACAAGAATCCTAGAAAAAGCCCACAAAATTGTGTTACCGCATTTCTTCCAAGTTTTCCGGTCAATACCTTACATTAGGGTGTAAACATGCTGTGTTTGTAGCACATGGCAGGGGTAAATAGGGGTTGAGCGCTATTTGGCTTTTGGCGCACAGATCTTGGTGGGCCATGTCGGATCTTGCAAAGCCCCCAAAGTACTCAGTACAGTGAAACCTCCCATAAGTTTTCCCTATTTTGGGATTCAACACCCCTCCGGGATCTCGTCTAAGGGTGTATTGTGCATTTGGCGCACAGTGTTCCGTATTTTTTTTTTAGCATTGTGCCCATGGGAAATGGAGAGGGGGGGAAACCATTCCTGCCAACACCGTTTCTTTGCGGGCACTTCATTTTACAGTATTCGCCATAACGGGATGAAATACCGGGATAACTTTTACATGGGGTCGATACAATTTACAATGATATAAATTTTTATATAGTTTTTTATGTTTTATTACTTTTACACAATAGAAGACGAGTTTATATAAAGTTGCAGTTTTTCTCCTGTCCTATTCTGACAGCCATAGCTTTCTTAATTTTTTGCATATGGAGCTGCTTGTGTGGCTTGTTTTTTACGAGATTGTTGTAATGTTTTATTGGTACCATTATGTGTGGGGCATGTGATGCATTGATCACTTTTTAATAAGAGTTTTTGTGAGGCATTTTGTACAAAATACAGCAATCCGTGAGTTTTTATTTTTATTATTTACAGCGGTCACTGTGGCGTATAAATTACATGCTAGTTTAACTCAGCAGATTGATACGTACAGCGATACCTGACATTTTTATATTTTTTTTTTTAATATTATAACAGCTTATTACACAATAAAAACACTTATTTGAAAAGTAGAAAACACATTTTTATTGCATCTCCCAGTCTGAGAGCCCATAACTTTTTTTTATTTCTGTTAATGTGACTGTATAGTGACTTATTTTTTTGCCGGGATGAGTTGACGTTTTTTATTGTAAACATTTATGAGGGTACAATACTTTTATGACGCTTTTAAATCCGTCTTTTTGGAAGGAGGGAGAAGAAAAATACAGCAATCCTAGCAGTGTTTTGTTAATTTTATAATTATTAATAGCGTTCACCATGCAGTATCCAAGACAAGTTAGTTTTTACTCGTGGGTTGAGAACGATTACGGTAATACACATTTATGTAGTTTGTATTTTTTTTTTAATTTGAAAGCACAATTTTTTTTTGAAAAAAAAAGTTTTTATTGTTGTAAAACCAATAATTTTTATAGCATCGCTATCGTTCTAATAGCCCAGAACTTTTTTAATTTTTCCGTATACAGAGCTGTGTAAGGACTTTTTTTTTTGGCGGATGAAACAGACGATTTAATTGGTAACAACTTTGGCGTTATATTAGTTGTTTGATCCGCTTTTAAATTCCATTTTATGTGCTGCAGGATGTACAGAAAATCGCAATTCAGTGACTTTTTTTATTTTTTGATTTTTATTTACGGCGTTCAACCGTACGGTTAATTAACGGTGACAGATTTATATGGTGGGTCGGCTAACGCACCTCGGCGATACCAAATATGGGTACTTTATTTTATTTTTGATCTTTTTGGGCGATATGGCGTTGTAAAGGGAAAAGGGCGGTGTACCGTATTATAATTTTATTTTTGTGTTTTTACTTTTTATAGCACTTTGTTTTATACTTTTACACACTTTTTACACATTTCCCCCAGGGGGGAATTGCATGAACGATCCATGGCAACTGTGTCACGCTGCCCACAATGCATTGTGGGCATCGTGACGTCACCAGACAACCCGGATGCTGTCAATATACCGCTGGTTCCATGCCGCGATCTTGCGCGTCAAATGCCGCCTGTGAGCACGCAAGATCCGGCTTGACTTACTCCATAACTTCAATTTTGTGGAACCCCTACCCGACATTGCCGTATGAGTACGGCAAATGTCAGTAAGGGGTTAATGATACATGAAATCCAGACTGTTTTTGTGAAAAAATTTTGGCCAAACCGGCCTTCATCAGTCCAGTCTGGTGGGGTAATGGAGTAAAGCTGGAGGAGAGTCAGAGCTGTGGAGTCGGTAAGCCAAAGCGCCCTCCCTCATACATGGCGCATGTTTAAGTGATAACTTTACTGTAGTAAAATAGTAACATCATGCTTATCACCTTATCATACAATAGCCAAGCTATTTAGGTAGAACAGACACTAACTAGCAAAAGGGTAACAATGTTTTTAACTTTTGACTTTCAGGCTCCATATCTCACCATCCAATACAGCTTTGAACATGAGGCTACCATCAGTTTGGCAATTTTCTTGGCCCAGAGACACTATCGATGAGCTAGATGATGCTGTCTCTTTTCTTGGGAAATCATCTTCATGACTGCTCGAACCAGTGACCTTTCACTAGCTAGTAACACACTGAGCTATTAGGGAATGTGAGAACAGGTTGTAATTTGGTCCACCACCAGGAGCAAAACTAACAATGCAGTTACATGAGAAGAATCTACAGAACGAAGTAGATAGTTGAAGGTAAAAGTTATGTATGAGATCGCCAAGGTGATTGTCTACAAAATGATGGGAGTCTCACATGGATGGAGAGATACGGAGCCTGGAAGTCACAAGTTCTAAACATTGTTACCCTTTTGCTTGTCCATGTTTTATATATTTATAAGATACGACTTTAGAACACAAAAAACTTTAACAAGTTGTAAATATGAAGTGAAAAATTTTGCTGAAATCTGGTCAATCTGTTTGCTATGGGAGCGGAATCTTTTCGTTGTGGTAACGCTTTGCCTGCTCCATGTCATCAACTCCTCATGTGATGACGCTGAAGATATGGGAGCAGTAGCACTGGCCGGACCCAATTCCTCTTGCTCTTGGCTCTGCATTGAACGAACTGGACCAATTTATTATATATTTTGGGAGTCGGTCCATTTTTAAACGACTCGGACTCCTGCAAAATGGGCACCAACTCAGACTCCACAGCCCTGGAGGAGATATGTTCACCACAATGATTTTTTGAATAAATGTCACCAAATTCAAGGAGTGCTGAGGTATCTTTTCTGGTCTCCTGAAAAGAAGTGTGACCACTTGTAATATGGCTTCTTACAACAGTCAGCTGTCATCGCAAATGTTTTTTGGTTTTTTTTGTTTTTTTTTTACACCTTTCTCCACGTTCCAAGCGGAGGATTTTGTTTTCGTTGTCGGCTTCCTGGTATGGGGCATGTCTGCAGTTTTAGCAAGATGGTGAAACCTATAAATGCCGGCATGCAACATACCAGCAGCAGTGTGTATTTAGCGCAATAGACTTGAAGAGCACGTTATATGGTCTTCTGCACACATGCAGTGCACTTACGCTGCACATACCGGTTTTGTCTGGTAGATAATTCAGCCCACTATACGTAGTGCCATTAATGCTCCATGCATTTGTTTTGTGGTCATCATCCTGCATTTCACTCTCCCAATGCAGCAAAAAAGGAAACGCACAGTGCAGCAGTCATCGTGTGATTTGCATTCAACACTGGGAATATTATCAGCTTTTTAAATGCAAGTCTAAGAATTGACTTTGATTGGAAAAAGTATGTTTTGGAAAGGCCCTCTTTTAAGTGCAAGTTCACATGGGACGATTCTGTTGTGGATTTGATTGCAGATTTATTATGGGTTTTAGTACAAATTATTTTACATTGACTTTAGAGCAGAAAAAATCTGCAGGAAAGGTTTATCTGGTTTATCTGCAATAAAATCTGCAACAACAAAAAATCTGCAGTAGATCTGCCCAGGTAAATGTTCCACTGTGGTTTTGGACAGAACCCCTACATTTGAAAATTTTCCCCCAAATTTTAATGAAATAAAATTTTCAGAAAAGGCCCCGGGTGGATTTTGCCTTCTATTGAAGTCGATGTAAAAAAAAAAAAAAAATCTGCAGTTAAATTTTCAAAAAATCCAGCCCAAAATAAACAGCAGATCCGCTCTGAGTGACTGTATCCTTAGGGCACATTCACATGGGGCAGATATGCTGTGGAGTTTCTGCAGAAAATCTGTGGCGTTTGCTTAAATTCAGACCCAAAAGTCTGCATCAATGAGTGCATATTTTATGGCAAATTTTGTTACAGATTTTTCTATGCTGACTTCACTGTCATTTCCCATTGCAGTAAATGTAGAAAAAGCCGCAGTAAAGTCAATGTTGATGATGGTAAAAAAAAAAATAAAATTGTGCTTTTATGCAAAAATTCTGTGGATTCTCTGCTCAAAGCCTCAGCATTTTTGCCCCCGTGTGAACATATCCTAAATATATTAAATAGGGTACGTCCACACGGCAAGTGTAAAATGCCGGTCGGATTCTGTTTAAGAACCCAGCCGGTATTTTATGGTCTTTTGAACAGTTTTGGGTAACTGTTCTGTTTGTGGATTCGCCCGTCCCCCATAACCGTTGAACTGCACATGTTCCAAGTTTTTGGCGGCTGAAAATTTGTTCAGTGTAGACTACTGAACGGATATTTTAATATTCTATAGTGATGTTTTTTTTGTCGGTTTTTAGAACGTTTCCAAATTCGCGAACCAGCTGAAAATCCCACCCCAAGAAACCAACCGTGGACGGGCCCTAAAGGGAACCCAAAAATTTTATGTTAGGTTAGCATGAAAAAGAATGACTCTAAAAATTCTGGCCTACATTGTGACGATCTTAAAGATCGAAGGGAAAAATGGTTTAACTATAAATAAAGAAGTGATTAGAAGAACATGCCCTCACATCCGAGTTAACAAATCCCTTGAAAATGTTTCTTCTCAGAAATACCAATTGTCCTAATTTTGGATGACCTTGATATTTTTTTAGCACGGAAGAAATTCCATTAAAAATTCTAGCACATAACAATTTTGTTGGACGTATTATCGGTAAGGAGGGAAGAAACCTAAAGAAAATTGAACAGGACACAGATACAAAAATCACAATATCTCCGTAAGTTCATCAAGCCCAGACAAGCCCCGCTTATGGTGCGATGTGTTGGAAACTCCTAACATATATATTTTTTTTCCCTCCTTTTTATGGCTCTAGACTTCAGGACTTGACATTGTATAATCCTGAGCGAACTATTACAGTAAAAGGCAGCATTGAGGCATGTGCCAAAGCTGAGGAAGAAATAATGAAAAAAATTTGGGGTTACGAAAAGATATTTCGCAATGAATGTAAGGATTTTGTTTTACAAAATTGGGGGGTGGGGGGGGAAATTATTTTCCCATAACATTGTGCAGAGTTTTGCATGAGGCTGGAACGGAAATGATCCAACCTGAATGGAATGATGCTTCAAATTCTCTAGGACTTGGCAGAGCGTTAACTTGCTTTCAGAAAGCTATTTAACCCTTTTTTGGCAGCTATTTTACAAGGGGGTTCCCTTGTACCAGATAGGGGAACAACTGGGGTCATATACATTCATTTAGACAAGTCATTTTAACATGGTTTTCTATGGAACTAGGGCTATGTTCTTTTGTTTTGCTGTGTGACTCATACATAATTAATTAAGCATAGCCATGTGTAGGAATCGTGTTGAGCCCTTTGTTGAGGAATGGGATTCCATAATGTGTCTGGTCGCTCACTTCCTTTCCAGGAGCTCTTCAACTTTTCCGCCTTATTATACTGCATCTTATTTTTGTATGTGTTGAGGTTTTTTTTTCTTTTTTTAAATTATTCAGAGCTCTTGTAATGTCAGTCACTTGTTTGTTTTTTGTTTTCTCTTTTTACAAATGTCTTCAGAAAAATAAATTTGTGTTAAATTTTTTATTTTTTATTTTTTTTTTTATAAATACTGCCGGTTTTACACAGGTCGCTGAGCCTAATAATAGACTTGCACTTCTTATTCTGAAAGATCCCTTTTTATAATTTCCCTTGATTATAAACAAACCAAAAAACTAGGAAGGGATAAAACCCCTTGGGTGCCACTACTGGGGGGATTTTACTGGGTCTTTTAAATCCCTAGTCATGTTTCAAGTTTTTTTGGTCCCAACTGCTGGAAGCCATCCCCCAAAGTCCTAGCTCTCTTTACTTAGAGCTTATTTAAATATTATTCCTAGACATTGAGTGACCAAAAATCCATACACCTCTATGCTGCTTTCCCCAAGGAAAAACTTTCATCCGTAAGAGCATCAGCAGCAGCAAGTTTACAAAAAAACCCATCTTTATATAGGTAACCACGATTCCCCATTTCACAATAGATGATGACATTGCTCTCTTGACCCCTTTTACCAGACTATCCTCGAACACTCCCCCCCCATAAATCAGTCATTAGAATTTGGCCCTATTCACCACATTTCTGGCCTTTTCCGTGTTAAGGGTATGTTCACACGGCTTAAATGGGGCCCTATTTTGGGCCTAATTACGCGCCCCAAGTGCGCCATTACGGGGCCGAAAACGGCCCCCTTCATTCGGTAATTCACAGTTTCATAGAGAACTATGGGTTCTCTCCTCTCCCCGCCCGTAATTATGCGGCGTATACGCGCCGCTGGCAATTAATCAAAGGGGCCCCGAAGTGCCGGCCTTTTCCCCCCCCCGTCCACACGGGTAATTTCGGGGCCTAATTACGTCCCCCAATTAAGCCCTGTGAACATAACCTTACCCCCCGGATACCTCGAAAATTATTTACCTTTTAACAGAAAGGGGTGTAGGGATCTAAGGGCAAACGAGTCCGCATTGGACCACGTTTGCTGCATTTCCCCGAACGCGCTGTATGGCAAACAGAAAAGAGCGAGATCCCGCTTTTGTGTCCAGCCCCTAAAGCATATTTTTTGGTAAACAGTAAGGCTTGTTTAACGGCTTTAAATGTGGACTAATTACCCCCGCAATTTTGCCGTGTACCGGGGCGGGATCGGGGAGGGGAAGGGGGGGGGGCGGCACCCCTCGCCCATTGACTTGCATTACCCCACGGATACGTCGTGGAATTCAGTGTCACTTTTCTCCCCCGCGGGGGATTTTGCCACAGGGAAGAGGGAAAGTGATCCATAGTTTTCCCGAGGTGTGGATTTCCTTTTAAAGGACTGGGACAATTTGCAAATTCACCACTACGGCGCGTAAATTTTGAGAAATACTTCAGGGTATTGCCGTTTT
>JAODAL010001446.1:0-230644 GCA_025379985.1 Phyllomedusa bahiana
AAAAAAAGCCTAACAAATCGGGCCCAATTCTAAAAAAGATATATAACTGCCTAACCCCATGCATTTTACTAAGGGTCTTCCCTAATGGGGGGTTTTTTCCCCAGGTCCAAACCAAGGAGAGCCAAGACAGAGGAGACGGGGGGAAACAGGGAAACCCCCCCCGCAAGGAGCCCCGCCCCCCAGAGGCCCCCCCCTCAACACACTGGGGCAAGGGCCCCCCGGCCCCCCCGAGGAAGGGAAAAAAAGGGCAGGAAGGCAGAAAGGGGTTGGGGAAAACAAGGTTTTGGGGAAGGGGGGAAAGGGTCGGAAAGGGGGCGGTCCCCACCCCCTATCGGGTCCAAAGGTCAGATGAGAGCAAGCAAAATTATAACATATAGATTTGTAAAGAATGCAAGACACCACGATGATGAGAGATCTCCACCATCCCACGGGCAGTCAGGTCGACTCACCAAGGGCCAAAGGGACTGGCCCGGGGGACCACCCCCACAAAAGAAAATAGAAGAGGGGGAAAAAAAAAAAAAAGATCCGGGGGCCCGCACCCCCCGGGGGGGGGAGACCCAATCATGAAAAAACACAAGGGCAAACAATTCAAGAATTAACCGTGACTTGTCCCGGGGAAGGGGAACCCTCAGCGATGGGGGTCTGGGCCTTGGCAGCTGGCTGTCTGGGTGTCTCGGCGGGTCGGGGCCTTGAGGAAAGAAAAACCCCAGGGGGTGCTATTGGCGGGTTTACCCGTAGTGGGGCAGGTCATGAAGAGTCCATGGCGATCAGCGGCCAATCTGGGGGGCACCTGGCAATTGAAGGGTCAGAAAAGGGGCAAGTCCCCCATAGTGGGAAGATGAGCGTCTTGCCCAGGGCCTAACCCTGCATTGAGGGGGGAAGCCCACCTGTACGATATTTTTTTTGGGGGACTAAAAAGGGCCCTAGGAGGGGCTTAAGTGCCCGTCTCATCGCATGTCCCCACGGTCAGGAAAAAAGATGCAGAGGATCCCCCAAATTTTTACCCCCTGCCAAAAAGGGGCCTTCGCATAATTCCTTTTGATGTAAAGGGGTGGATCCACAGTGCGTCCCGGGTTTGTTGGGGCAGTGCTCTGGGGCGCAGTGCTTTGGGCCTGTCGAATTCCAGAATGTTTCTTCCCCGGCCAAGAATAAGTTGAACAACCTAGTTAAGGTGGAGGTGAGCTCGCCCTGTTGACAGAACTGCAGCCCCCAGCTGACGTTGTTGCGTCGACTGCGGTTTTTCCAAATCATCCAGATGCGGGAAGTTGGAGATGTTGTGCGACTGTCCCGAAAAATGAAGATTGAAGAGAGGGTATAAGAGGGTCTGATTCTTTACTTTTTTCCAGTTGGTGAAACTCGAAAATTGTATCTCCACGTTTGGTTGGACCCGGGGGAGCTCCTTTCCAGGGGTTGTTGATTTTCGCCAAAGGGCTGTTAATCTTGTTTTGAGGCAGGGAAAAAGAGCAGGGCACGCACTCGGGGGAGCCTCCCGTGCAAGCGCAGCATCTTCAGGAGGAAAGGGGACCTGGGGACTGGGTTTTTGGGGGGGACCGTGGCCCCGCAGGGGGTGGTTGAGACTTTGGGTTAGGCCCCGGGTTGGGGGGGTGTTTCCCAGGTGGAGGGGTTGGGGCTGGATGCCCCGTGCCGAGTTGTGTTGGACTGTCAGAGCGGATATAGGCGCTTCCTGGGGGGTCCAACGGGGTCAGAGCAGCAGGAGGGCCCGCATAGTCAAGGGCCAGAGGCGTAGAGTGTGAACCAACACCTCCTCCCCCCCGAGCCCCGCCACTGCCCCAAGCCACGTTGGATGGCCCCTCAAAGCCTGCAAAGAGGGGCTGGAGATGGCAATGGTGGAGTCCATGATAACTGACAACTGGCCACTTCAGGGCTGTGTAGACTGTAGCTCCATCTGGAGCGAGAGATCGCAGCTCTGGTCCCCTCAGCTCCTGCCTGTGGCTTGTAAGGCAGGTTGTAGTGTCACCCCTTGACAGAGCGTTCCTTCCCTCTGGTCATGAGAACATGATATAAACTGCGTGTCCGCGGCTTTAGTGCTTTTCCAGTGGCCAGGAGACGTCCAGAGCGTCCCCGGTTCCACTGACATGGCGCGAAGCACATGAACCACCCGAAATTGCGCAGGAATCAAGAGCTACGGAGTCAATCACTGTGTCTCGTGGGCCTTCCAGCCGCCCAGATATATATAACACGAGCCCCCCAGGCTGAGATAGAGGCCCCGATCCTCCCTGCAAGAACGACAGTCGGGGATTATGGAAGGAACGTGTGGGTCCCGCTGTGTCCTCACGACGCACGACTCACCTCACGTATTCGCGGCACGCCGTGTGCACGGGATTCTCTCCCTGCCCGCTAGGGGGTAGCACGCTTCCCCTCCCGCACTTGACTGAATTCGGATTGCCTCGCCTCCGGGTTGCGGGGACGCGCACGCGTCCTGGCGCAAGACACCGCCGGACGTCCGGCATCAGAGGTCGTTGATATCAAGGTTCCCTGGGTGCAAGGCCCTGTCGGACTTTAGCTTACCAGCGAATGCTCCGCTCCCCACCAGGTATCGGGCGTCCGTCAAGCCGCCGCTGACTGCATCGTCGAGACGCAGTAACTTCACCCCTTGCGTTAATTGCGGAAGTTGACGAGTGGCCGGCACGCGTGATCCCTGTCCCAAGCGACAAGATGGCCCGTCTGGCTGACTCTGCGGTCGCGGGAAGGGGATCACCTCCTCACTCAGTGTGCTGCAAGGAGGAGACAAAAACAATTGGAGCGATGAGAGCCCCCGACGGGTCCTGCAGCATGATCCGGGCGCAAGGGTGCCTTCTCTATCAATGGCGCAGTACTTTGCCCATGCGATAAAGGACCTGACGAAGATTCATACTAATAGGGCGCTCTAGAGGAGCCCCCGTCCCGCACTCCTCACTACACCTCCATGGCTAGACCACCCCCCCGTTGTAGTACTTTTTAAAAATTTAAATTTTCCTTTTTCACATTTGCTCTGTAGCCCCATTTTCTGAATTTTTTGAAGGGTGAAATGCAGATTTCATTGGTATCATTTCGGAATACATGCAAACTACTTTCTCTGATCACAGATTTCTACTTCCAACAAATTTTGGGAGCGTTCAACAACCCCCCCACAATTCTTGCGGAGAGACTTGGGTCCACAGGCGATAAATGATGTAACTTTATAGCGAGTTTCACAACCCCCTGACAGCAGCCTATAATAACATAATAGGGCTCTTTGAGGTTTTTTCTGCTTATTCCCAAGCAGCCATAACTTTATTATTTTCCAATCTAGACATTTGAAGACTTGTTTTTTTGTGGGACAATATGTTCTTTTTAATGTTGCCATTGACCGTACCATAGAATATACTGTGAGACCCCAAAAAATTTCTAAGTAGGGTGAAATGTGAAAGAAAGTACTTGCACCATGTTTGTGGGGGTCTTGTTTTTATGGTTTTCATTCTTTGAATGATATGTTATCTGTATTCTACAGGTCAAAACAATTGCGGTGATACCAAATATTTAGGGTTGCTGTTATGCTTTAGTACTTTTAAAAATATACAATCCTCTTCTATTCTTTACATTTGCACAGAGTGTCATTTTCTGTGATCAATAACTTTTTATTAGTATCATTTTGGGATAGATGCGACGTTTAATCATTTTTTATTCCAATTTTTAGGGGACATGAAATGACCAAAAAACCCGCAATTTTGGCATTTGAAATTTTTTTCATCTACGGTGTTCAATGTATGGGATAAATTATGTTATATTTTAATACATATTTACATAGTTTATAAGGTCAAAAAAAGATAGACGTCCATCCAGTTCAGCCTATTTTGCTAAAGTGTTGATCCAGAGGAAGGCAGAAACCCCCATGAGGTAGAAGCCAATTGTCCTCATTTTAGGGAAAAAATTCTGTCCCGACTCCAATCTGGCAATCGGAAAAAATCCCTGGATCAACGACCCCTTCTCCAGAATCCTGGTCACTATAACTTGTTATATTATTACATTCTAGAAATGCATCAAGACCCGTTTTGAACTCTGTTATCGAATTTACCATGACAATTTCCAATAGATATAGATCTTACGGATATGTTTTACTTTTTACATTTTTTATTTGTAAAATGGCAAAAGATTTTTCATAATTTTTTTTTTATATATTTTAGAAACATCTTTTTTTAACAGTAACATTGATTCCCCCTTGGGTACTTGACCACTAGGGGTTCGATCTTCAATACACCCATCAGAATTATATGAACAATGCAGAAAGATGTACCAATATGGTGGTTCTATTTCTTCCAGGAAGTAGTAGAAACGAAAACCTGGCGGCTCTGGTAGCTTTCATTAGGCTTCCAGCTGCCACGTTAGCTGATTGGCACCCTGGGGGGCACCAATGAGAGTGATGGCTGCAGCGTCAAAAGGGTTAAATAGCAGGGAACTATGCCAGCTCTGTTCCCCTATGTCAGCTGCATTTAGCAGCCCACACCAGCCTCCTAAGTAGCGGACTTACTGAACAACCCTGCTACATAGGAAATTACCAACACGAGGACATATTCATATGTCATGTGTGAGTCAGTGGTTCATAGATTTTTATGGGTGAGGCAATTGTATTTATCTTTTTTTATTAGTTAAATGGCTCAAAAAATTTTAATATTTTTTTATTTTGTACTCCTACTGGTCAACGGTACTCAACAACTTGGGAGCACAATCACTTGTACACTCTTCTGCAATAACAATATGTTGCAGAACCACCATAATAATCATGTCCCAATCACATCCTGTCTATTCTGACTGCAATCACAACCATACAGCATCCTGTGATCTCAACGCAGGGACGGGCGTGGGACAATTAGGGTCCAGTATAGTGGGCAGCAATCCCTTAGATGCTCTGCTCATGTTTACCAACACATCTAAGGGGTTAAAATGTCGGGATCAGAATCGTCCCTGACAGGCTCGGACTGGGCCGCCGGGGGACCGGTGAATCCCCCGGTGGGCCCCCCCCGAGCCGCTGTGGGCCCTGGAGGCAGTGCCGTCGCTCCCCGGGGCCCGGCCGTGCATCCGGTCCCTGGACGCCCGGGTCCGCGTCCCTAGCGTCCAGAGACTGGCCCGGGAGTTGGGGACTAATGTCCTCCACTCCCGGGGCTGTGCGGTGTCAGCGGAGCACAGCGCCACTAGCGCTGCGCTCCGCTGCTCCCCCTGGCAGGCTGAATGCGTCAGGTATTCAGCCTGCCGGGCGCCGGCCCCTCTAGTGACGTAGGCGCGCGGTGACGTCACATCACCACGCCACCTATGCAGAACGGCAGGAGCCGGCGGGGAGCTCGGAGCGACGGGAGTGGGAGTCGGAGCCAGGTAAGTGGCTGTTTGTTTATTTTTTAACCACCTAATGGGGTCCTGACTACCAGAGGGGCCCCTGGCTACCAGAGGGGGCTCCTGGCTACCTAAAGGGGGGCCCTGGCTACCTAAAGGGGGGCCCTGACTACCTAAAGGGGGGCCCTGGCTACTTCAAGGGGCCCCGGGCTACTTAAGGGGGCCCTAGCTACCTAAAGGGGGGCCCTGGCTACCTAAAGGGGGGCCCTGACTACCAGTAGGCCCTGTCTATTTCAGGGGGCCCTGGCTACTTCAGGGGGCCCCTGGCTACCAGAGGGGCACCTGGCTACTTAAGGGGGCCCTAGCTACCTAAAGGGGGGCCCTGGCTACCAGAGGGGGCCCCTGGTTAGCTAAAGGGGGGCCCTGACTACCAGAGGGGGCCCTGGCTACTTCAGGGAGCCCTGGCTACCAGAGGGGGCCCCTGGCTACCTAAAGGGGGGCCCTGACTACCAGAGGGGGCCCTGGCTACTTCAGAGGGCCCTGGCTACCAGAGGGGACCCAGGCTACCAGAGGGGCCCCTGGCTACTTAAGGGGCCCCTGGCTACTTAAGGGGGCCCTAGCTACCTAAAGGGGGCCCTAGCTACCTAAAGGGGGGCCCTGGCTACGACTACCAGAGGGTGCCCTGGCTACTTAAAGTGGGCCCTGGCTACTTAAGTGGGCCCTGGCTACTTTAAGGGGGCCCTGGCTATTTTAAAGGGGCCCTGGCTACTTAAGGGGGCCCTGACTACCTAAAGTGGGCCATGGCTACTTAATCTGGCACTGACAACTTTAGGGGGGCCATCACTACCTAAAGGGGCCCTTGACTACCTAAAGGGGGCCTTGGCTACTTTAAGGGGGCCCTGGCTACTTTAAGGGGCCCCTGGCTACTTTAAGGGGGGCTCTGACTACCAGAGGGGGCCCTGGCTACCTAAAGTGGGTCCTGGCTACTTTAAGGGGGCCCTGGCTACTTAAGGGGGCCCTGACTACCTAAAGTGGGCCCTGGCTACCTTAAAGGGGGCCCTGGCTACCTTAAAGGGGGCCTTGACTACCTAAAGGGAGCCTTGACTACCTAAAGGGAGCCTTGACTACCTAAAGGGGGCCCTGGCTACTTAAGGGGGCCCTGACTACTTAAGGGGGCCCTGGCTACCTAAATACTAAAGGGGGCCCTGACTACCTAAATACTAAAGGGGGCCCTGGCTACCTAAATACTAAAGGGGGCCCTGGCTACCTAAATACTAAAGGGGGCCCTGACTACCTAAATACTAAAGGGGGCCCTGACTTCCTGCACACTAGCTAAAGGGGGGGCCCTGACTTCCTGCACACTAGCTAAAGGGGGGGGGCTGACTTCCTGCACACTAGCTAAAGGAGGCCCCTAACTACCTGCATACTACCTATAGGAGGCCCTAGCTGCCGGTATACTACCTAAAGGGAGTCCCTAACTGCCTGTATACTCCTGCTTTAAATCCCAGGGGGTTTAGTCCCTTTTCCCCACCCCCAACCCCTTAGGATACTAGGCCTCTAAGTTATGGCTTGTACACGCTCTCCCACCCCTAGGTAGTTTGTACAGAGTTGGGAATAGGTAAAGAGATGCTGGAAAATTGAGGATTCTAAGATATTTGTGTGTAATTTCTGCAGGGATGAGTTGTGGCCGGTAAATGTCATCATGGCGGTGTGGAACGATTGCAGAAGAAATGGGAATAAGAACGACTCATCAGTTGACATCTCCGGTGAGTTCCTGATTTCAGGGGTTATTTTACTTCTATATTAGATCAGTGCTGTATTCACTGTAATGTGATGTGACCTGAGCTGGTGTTGGACCACTATGTGATGTCTATATGTCGGTGTTGTAGGTTATACCTGAGCTGGTGTCTTACCTCTATGTGGTGTCTATATGTCGGTGTTGTAGGTTATACCTGAGCTGGTGTCTGATCACTATGTGGTCTCTATATGGCGGTGTTGTAGGTTATACCTGATCTGGTGCCTGACCTCTCTGTGGTCTCTATATGGCAGTGTTGTAGGTTATACCTAAGCTGGTGTCTGACCTCTATGTGCTCTCTATATGGCGGTGTTGTAGGTTATACCTGAGCTGGTGTCTGACCACTATGTGGTATCTATATGGATGTGTTGTAGGTTATACCTGAGCTGGTGTGTGACCACTAAGTGGTCTCTATATGGCAGTGTTGTGGTTATACCTGGGATGGTGTCTGACCTCTATGTGGTCTCCTAAATGGCGGTGTTTGTAGGTTATACCTGAGCTGGTGTCTGACCTCTATGTGGTCTCTATGTGGCGGGTTGTAGGTTATAACCCGAGCTGGTGTCTGACCTCTATGTGGTCTCTATATGGTGGTGTTGTAGGTTATATTGGCGCGGGTATAGTGGCAGCATACAGGTGTTCCTGATTGTAAGAGTGAGGGAAAACCTGACCCTGTGATTAGGAGTTACACTTTCTTGCTTATGTTTATTTTAGAAGGTGGTGAGGTGCATGACCTAGAGAAACGTGGAGGGGGATATTGTATGTGGGTGGAGGGGATATTGTAAAGTGGTTTGGAGGGGGTATTGTATGTGGGCGGGGGGGGATATTGTATGTGGTGGAGGGGGGTATTGGGATGTGGGTGGAGGGGAATTGTATGTGGGTGAGGGGGATATTGTATGTGGTGGAGGGGATAATTGTAATGGGGGGAGGGGATATTGTATGTGGGTGGAGGGGATATTGTAGTGGGGAGGGGGAATATTGTAAAGTGGGTGGAGGGGGATATTGTATGTGGGTGGAGGGGGATATGGATGGACTCACTTGCTCTTGTACTACACAATACAGTTCTGTTTTGCACATTGTATTATGTGGTAAAATGGGTGCATTTATATCCTAGAGGCTGGTAATATTTTCATGTAAAATAATGTAAAATAATGCCACAGATTGTATTAAGAACTGGACTCTCGCTTGGTAATTGAGGCTAAAGCTCCATAAAGATGTATAGAGATTAACAGGCAATGCAGTGCCTCATTGGAAAATATGATATGCAAATAAGTTCTGAAAGGAGAGCTTACTCCTTAGCCTTAGTAAATTACATTGCAAAACAGCTATAACCTACATGTGAAGTCTAAACTTCAAGGCTGTGGTGCATGAATTTTACATATTCATATCACCTAACTGCCCAAGTCATTGTATGATGATGTCACAACAATAGAATTATAATAATACATGTTCCTTTATACAATGAAATATTACCACCTTGGGTGCAGCATGCTAATGTACCACAACATTTCATAGTCATAGGGCTGTTGTCTTTTATATATTCAACTTGGCAATGTCTCTTGTTATGCAATTGATAATCTTGTTCTGCAAGCTTTAAAGTGAAGATTATACTCATGTATAATACATATACATTGCCCATTTATGTAATAGAATTCACAGAGGCTATGACTTGGAATATCTATTACCTGACTAGACCAAGGAATTCGGAGAGTAAAAATTCTCTAGTGTAAGATTTTCACTGTTGAATTGAATTAAATTCAACAAAAACTTGCACCCCTTCATAATTTAAATGGGAATTCAGCATAAATAAGGATGGGGTGTAAAATAATAAGAATGTTGTTCATCCTTATTATGTGCAAATATGTGTTTATAGAAAACCAGCTCATCTGGTCACTGTTGCCAATGGGATGCATGGATAGGCCGTAGATTGTGCTTGGATAAAAGTCCAAAATATGAAGATGGCATCTAGTGTCCCATAAACTGATAAAGAATCCACTTTATATTCACATTGAATCCAAGTACAAACATGAGGTAACACTCTGTTTTTCAGATTTTTTATAACTTTTAATATTTTTTTTTTAATACTTTAGAAACATTTCTTTAACAGTAACATTGATTCCCCCTCGGGTACTTGACCACTATGGGGTTTGATCTTCAATACACCCTTCTGAATTATGTGAACAATACAGAAAGATGTACCAATATGGTGGTTCTATTTCTTCCAGGAAGTAGTAGAAACAAAAACCTGGCGGCTCTGGTAGCTTTCATTAGGCTTCCAGCTGCCACACTAGCTGATTGGCTAGGCTGAAACTTACCCTAAGGCCCGGTTCACACGGCTTATTCATGCCGTAATTGCAGGATGGATTTCGCCTGCAGTTACGGCTTGAGTAAGGGGCGGTGCGGGGGCGGGGGCGCAGCTCCCCGGCCCCATAGACTTTCATTATCCCCGGCGCGTATCCCGCCGGGATAATTCACATGTCACTTTCTCCCCGCCCAGTGGATTCGCCGAGCGGGGAGGAGAGACGGAATCCATAGTTCTCTATGAGCACTGTAGATTACCGTAATGGCTGGGATGGATTCCAGCCGTATTGCTGCGCAGTACGGCGCGCAATACGGCTGCAATCTGTCCCTGCAATAAGCCGTGTGAACGGCCCTTAAGGCAATTTTCACATGGCTGATTCATGCCGTAATTGCGGGATGGATTTCGCCCGCAATACGGCCCCTGTGTACGGGGGCGGGGTGGCCAGCAGCTCGCCGGCCCCATAGATTTTTCATTAGCCACGGCGCGTATCCCGCCGGGCAGTGTTCGGGAGTATTTAAAATACAAGTAATTAAAATAGTATTTAAAATACTTGTCAGGTATTTGTATTTTGTAATAAAAATACTTTTTTTATTCAGTATTTTGTATTTGTAATTAAAATACTTTCAGGAAGTATTTTAAGTATTTTAATTACTTTCTAAATTCAAAACAAATGTTGTAATTTAAATAACCCGCCTCACCGCACTTAAAAAGAAACAACAGTGCGAGTCACATCATCACTCTCGTTTCTCGTATCTCGTGCGAGGGTGCGACGAGTGGAGGGAAAATTCCAGCGCGTTCCACCAACGCAAGTCTGCCTTGTAGTGAAGCGTGATTTATTTTTAGTTCTTAATCACCGATCGCGTAATCCATTCCGTAAAATTACCGTATAAAACTCGAGTAATAAGCCGACCCGGATAAAAACTGGAAAACGTATTTTTCTCGAGTATAAGCCGAGAGGGGGGAAAACCCCCCATTGCAGATAAAAAGTCCCGGTCATGTGCATTACAGCTTAGTAACTCCATGTGCCTCATAGTAATAGCAGTTAACCCCATCATGTCCCTCACATTAACCCCTTAAGCCGAACGGCTGAAAAGTAGTTAATGACCAGAACATTTTTTTAGTTTTTGCCTCCTTGCGTTTCAACAGTTGTAACTTTTTTTTAATTTTTTCAATGACGCAGCTGTATGAGGCCTCGTTTTATTCGAGACAAGTTGTACTTTATGGTTTAATATTTTAAGTACAAATAAATAATTGCAGTATTTTATTTTTTTTTTTTTTTTTAAACATTTTTTTTACACCATTCACATTTCACACTTAATAACTTTCTAGATTAATTCTACAGGTTATTACGGTTGTGTGGATACCAAAAATGTGTAGGTTTTTTGTGCGTGTAATTTATGCACAATTATTTTTTATTAAATATTTATTTTTATTTTACTCTTTATTTTTTTTTACAATTTGTATGGGTTTTTTTACTTTTTTTTTTCTCATTCAAAAAGATTTTATTCAAACAGCAAAGAGGAGGAAATTGTTTTACAGTAGTAAAGGCAACATTGATGCAAGACAGGTCAATACGTTTCAGGTGTGCGAATATACATAGTAAAAACGTATAAATTATGCATAAACACTGTAAAGTAAAAGTACCCTGCAGAAAATACAAAAAAGAGATGAGCGCTGAAAAAATACAAATCAATCAGGAAACACTGGAAGTTAGGACATGTAATACATGACATGTTTTAAGCAAATAAGACCTCAGGGGAGGATAGTTTGATTACAGTTCTTAAAATTTCTGCCCTAGGGCAGGAAGATGCTAAGTAGTAGGGGGTAGACTCAGCAGTCTCATCGAGGGGAAGAGAGAAGATCTTTATTGCCCATACTAGTGTTGAAGAAAGGTCATAAAATCCTAAGCAAACAAGGCAAATGGTACAACAACTGTAACCGAACTGGGGTAAGGAAGGCCAGTCTAAGTCAGTATCCCATCATCAGCATAGAGGTAAAGAAGAAAAATCAATAATGAGTTTTCTCATTTACTTTTTTTTTTTTTTTTTTACTCCCATGAAGGGAGAACTGTTTAACATTTTTTTAAATTTTTTTTTAAACTTATTAATGTATTAGCATATTCATATAGCTAATACATTATAATCTGTGTCAGTCTGACACAGGCAGTGATCTGGACAGCACACAGTGCCTCCTGGTCACGGCTTCATACACAGACAGTCCTGGGGCCACTCTTGGTCCCCAGAGCTGACTGTGCAGCCGTTCCCCGGGCTCTGTCGGGTCACCGGGTGTTCCGATCACCTGACAGAGCAGGGGAAACCCTTTGATTGCGCTGCAGTAACGCACCGCCGCAATCAAAGGGTTAAAGCACCAGGTTGTGGAGGTTTTCTCCGCTACCCGTGCTCGCAGACAGCTCTGGGATCGGGCTTGAATACAGCCCCGATCCCTGCGCAATTGCGGCTCTGGGCGCCGCAAACTCCGTTGTCTGCAGCGACGTCTAAAGTCGGCGGATGATCGTTAAGGAGTTAACCCCCTGTGTGCCTCAAATAAGAGTTACTGATATGTGAGAGACATGGAGGTAATAATTAGGTATCTTCATAATTAAGGTCCTTTATTAGTACCCCCATGTGTCTCACATATTAGTAATCCTTATATAGGGCACACAGGGGTTAATATGAGGGACATGATGGGGTTAACTGCTATTAATGTGAAGCACATGGAGTTACTGAAACTAAATTAATATCCCCAAATGCCTGACATTAATAGGCATAGTAACTAAAGGAAGGTACCTGTATGTTTCTCTTTACTGTAGCATCCTCTCCTCCATGTGACAGACATCTTCTATAGGAGCCGGACACAATGAATCCTGGCCACTGACATATCTGCAGGGTAGATGCTAATCCTAGGGGGCTAAAGGACCTCTGATCCATTTTTTGTTAAATTTTTTGTTTACATTTTTCAAGTATTTTAGTATTTGGAAAATACTTTTGAAGTAGTATTTAGTATTTGTATTTAAAATACTTCAGTCATGAGTATTTTGTATTTAAAATACTTTCCCAAAGTATTTTCCCGAACACTGCCCGGGAAAAAACATTACATTTTCTCCCGCTCGCCTTTTTTTTCGCGAGCGAGGAGAGGAAAAAATCCATGTTCTTATGGATCTGTGAATTATCGAAATGAGGGGACGGATTTCACCGTATTTGCGCTCAGAGGGCGCCTAATACAGAGAAATCCGTACCAAAATTAGCCGTGTGAACATGGCCTTAGTCATAGATACATGGGCCATATCTTGGCCTGAAATGCATCAGAGTGCACCTGCCTATTTGTGCTTGGATTATAATATGAAAATAAGGTAGATTTTTTTTATAAGTTTATGGGACGCTCAATGCTTTCTTTATATTTTGAACATCCTGATTGTGTGCACCATCGAAACCTAACCCCTGAGGAAAGTATGAAGAAGGGGAAAAAAGGGAGAGTTTTTTTTTTGGAACACACATTTTATTGTCTGTAAAAGGATACAAACGTCTGTTTATAAAGAATAAGCCCTAAAGGGGTTTCCAATCAGGATGTTTCAGAGTCTGCTCTTCACAGCCACATTCAGGTTGCACCCGGTGGTTCTACAGTAGTAATTGGCATATCAGCTCTGCTATTTCTAGCTGAGCTTGTTAAAGGGACATTGGTGATGGAGGGGCACAAGTAGGGCACAAGGCTACAGAGCGCTAAAGAGTTAAAGTTTGTCAGTAGGAAAGATATAACCAAGCTACTGTGCTGCTGATAAAATTAAGCACAGAGAGCAGAGAGTGGTGATTGGTCAACTAGGAAACCTTTTGTAAACAAGTAGGAGATAAGAACTACTCTAACTCTGAAATGAAGCAAAATCAGAACAGCAATGTATATGGTAATAATCTTTATTTATCTTTAACCCATAGTTTTTAAACTATCAATTGTGGGGAAAATTTTCGAAAATATACAACTGAAAGGGGCCAAAGTTTAGGGGGGAGCCCACTCAGGTACAATGACAGTGTTCCTTTTTGTAGGGAACAAGTAGTTGGTGGCTTTTTGCTCTTCAGCACTAGTATGTGGGCTCCCTGATTTATGGCGGTATTATTTAAACCTTTAATTGTTACTACTTATACAGCTGTATACAGCTGTGTACAGCTGTACAGCATACAGCATACAATAATCACAAATCGCCCCTAAAAACTCCCCACAAAATGCGGCACCCCCCCCCACCCCTCCTCCCCCATCTCTGTTAAACCCTAACCCCCCAATTTGTTTTTTTAAAAGGGCCCTGAGAAAAAATCTTTTTCAGTTGGGCCCCAAGATCCCAAACTGCTATCAACACATCTGGGCACTCCTGGACCTTGGGGACTCCCCCGGGACTTATCTGTAAAATAGATGTTTTCAGCCCCCGGGGGGACAGGTTTATCCCTTTTTTTTATGTAAAACCCCCCCTATTTAGGAAAAAAAGGCTGGACCATTTTTAAACTTTGGGGGAAATTCTTACCCTAAGTTTCACCCATACACCCCCCAATAATTTTTAAGCTCTCACCCAGCAGGGGCCCCCCCCACCCTTTTTTTCCCCATTTGTAATAGGTTTAATGGTTTAAAGTCTGTCTTTTTTTTTGGGGAAAAAAAATTCTTATACCATAGTTTTCCAACTTTTTTGAAAATGAAAAAACAAGGGATGTAAATGGGCGGCGCGCGTTTAAATTTTTTTGGACCCCGCCATATTTCGGTATGCCCCGCCTCTTCAAAAAGCCCCCCACCACTTTCCCCCTAACTGCATAACGCTTTGGGAAAAAAGCCCCGGTAGATGCCCCTTTTAAAAAAAGGTAGTAACCCCCCTAACAGGTAGTGCCCCTTAAGGCAAGTAGATGCCCCTTGTTTGCCCCAAATAGATCCCCCTCTGTAGCCAGGTTTTGGTGCCCCCCCCCTTTGGGTTTGCCAGGAAAGGGGCCCCCCTTGTTGCCAGGTTGGTGCCCCCCATGTTGCCAGGGAATGCCCCTCTGTTTTCCGGTAGATGCCCCTTCGGCCAGGTAAGGGTTCCCCCTCTGTTGCCAGGTAGTGCCCCCCTTGTTTCCCGGGTAGTGCCCCCTCTGTTTTCCAGGTAATGTCCCCTCTGTTGCCAGGTAGTTGGGCCCCCCTTGTTGCCAGTTAGTTCCCCCGGGCCAGGTAGATGTCCCCCCTGTTGAAAGGGAGGGGGCCCCCCTTGTTGCCAAAGGGAGTGCCCCCCGCTGTTGCCAGGGGAGTGCCCCCTCTGTTTCCAGGTAGATGTCCCCTCCCGTTGCCAGGTAGTGCCCCCCCCTTTTTGCCAGGTAGATGTCCCCCTGTTTTCCAGGTAGTGCCCCCCCCCCCCGTTCCAGGTTTGATTTTCCCCCCTATTGCCGGCAGAGCCCCCATTTTATCTAATAAAAATAAAATTTTAAAAAATTTCCCTTTACCTCACCAGGTCCCGCAGCCCCCGGGCACCTCCCGGCCGTCTCCTCAGCGGGGCAGGGGGGGAGAGAGACGCGGTCCCCTCCCCTGCAGCCGGGGTCACTTCCCCTGCGCCGCTGACCTGTATGTGCGGCGCCCCACACACCGGGGCCTTTTACATACAGGGGGGAGGAGGAGCGGGTCCCCCTGCCCCCTCCCTGCACAGCGAACTCCGGGCGGGGTTTTAAAAGGGGGCCGGCCGGGGGGGGGGGGGGGCCGGGGGGGGGGGCCGGGGGGGGGGGGGGGCCCCCGGGGGCCGGGGGGGGGGAACGGGGGGGGGGGGGGGAGGGGCCGGGCGGGGGGGGCCAGGGGTGGGGGGGCCTAGGGGGGGGCAAAAATGGGGGGCGGGGGGCCCCCGGCCATTGGGGGGGGGGGGGTTAAGGGGGGGGGGCCCCCGGGGGGTCGGGGGGGGCCAAACAGGGGGGGGGGGAAAAGGCCCCAAACCCAAACCCCCCGCAAAAAGGGCCGGGGGGGGACCCCCCCCCAATAGGGGGGGGGGAAAGGGGCCCCCCCGCCAAAAAAAGGGAGAGTTGGGAGGAAAAGACTTTTACCCTTTTAATTTGTAAAAATGCTGCGGGGAAAATGTTGGTGCTATATAAATAAAGATTCTTTTTATTATTTATTAAATTTCTTACATTTCCCGGGTTTTTCTTTATTTTAGTTAGGGTTTTTTGGGGGCCCCCCTCTTTTTTTACTATGGGGCCCCAAAGAATTTCCCAGTTAAAGCCCCCGGGTGGAAATACCACTTTAAGAAAACATTTTAAGATTAATTTTTTTTCTCTACTTTTCCCTTCATTCCATTTTTGTATTTTCCCCCCGGGCTGTATTTATTTTCATAAATTTTTTGTGGGGTGGTTTTCCTTACAGTCTTGCTTTTGTTTTCAAATTTTGTTTTTCCTTTTCCCCCATTTTCTTTGCTGTAACAAAGACTGTAAAAAAATTTGGGGAAAGAAAATCTGCCTTTTTTTGGGTGTTTTTTTATCTTTTTGGGTTTTGGCTATGTAATCCCTGCAGGGGTTTTTAAACACGGGTTTTATTTTTTTGTGCAATGGATTTTATATTAAAAAAAAAAATAACCCAGTTAACAACTTGTCCACATCTGCTAGAGCTTCGGGGAAGAAAATAAATAAAAAGATTGATTCGCTGCCAATTATACATTATTTTATGTTTGCATAAATATTTGGATTTTCTTAGACTATAGATTTCAACTGTGTGAAGGATTTTCTCAAATTTATTGAGTGTTCGTAACACTAGGACAATTGTAGAGGAATAAGAGAAGAAATTTTAAAAAAATCCCTAAATTTATGGTTAGGTTTTGTAAGGAAAAAAAAGGGGATTTTGTACAAATAAATCCCCCTGGTGAGTTCCCGGGGGGGAAAACAAAGGAAACCCGTTATTAAAAAGGGAAAATTTTTCAGTTTTGTTTTTGGTCCCTTTAAACCTTAGTTATACATAGTCCTCGTCACATTGGCTTCCATCCCAGTCCATTCATCTCCATTACTGATCCATCTTCTTGAGCTAATGTTCGTCTTTACATGTATTTATAATGTGACTCTTCAGCACTTCTAAGTGCTTAGTACCCTGAGATATTATATTTGCAGTTGAAGTTAAAACTCTAGGCCTTCCAAATAAAGATGACCTATCACTTTTTCCCAGAAGGAATTACGTAATTTACAATATTTGAAAATAGCAAGGATTTGCTCCATCTACAGAGTCTGAAAAGTCATTTAAGATGCTTGCAGCCATTGCACATTTGTAATAAGCATTCAGAATGCTGCTATAGATACTTGAAGGGGTTTTGCCAAGCAGTGATTTCCTCACCTAACAGACTGAACTGTCCTCTTGAGTCTTGAAAAAAGGGGCGTTGTGTTTCTGTGTTTAAAAAAACAAGTGCCTCCTCCATGATGTCATCGCATCACCTCCCATGCACGCTCCTAAGGCTGATATTCAGTCACTGTAGGTTGCTAACATGTTGTTTGGCTAAACCACAGAGGATCACTGTCTTGTGCTCAAGCTTTACAGGGTTGGTGTTCTCCTTCTTATCTGCTCAGGAGAGGAGATAAGATCCAAGCAGGCAGCATTCACGAACTGCTGCAGGGGGGAGGGAGGAGGGCTGAGCAGGGAGCATCTGCATGTTTACTCAGATAATTACATTACAACCAGCGGATTCTCTATACAGCAGGCACAGACTTTGTTCTCCCCCTCCCTTCAAAGCTTATTCATGTGCCCTGCCATCAGATAAGAAGTGCAAACAATGCAAGCTGGGGCCCGATTTGCTTTCCGGGGATATTAATGAAAAAAATCAGGAACTAGGCGACTAAGCAGGGTGCAGTCTAAGGCTACACTTTTTTTTTTTACTATATTTATAAAAGTGATTAAAAAACCCATTTTGGGGAATCCCACTCAAATTAGATCGTGGCAAAAACCCTTTAAATGAGCCCTTTTAAAGGGGGGTTTTCTCACTACAAGGATTGTTTTTATTTAAAAAAGATCTTGCAAAAAAAAGTCACTTTGCAATTTGTCCATAAAGTTCCTACCTTTTTGAAATATCCCCCCTTTGTATGGGGTGATCAGCTCCTAGGTGCTATAGACAGACCCGTTTTTATCTTCCTGATATACTACCAGGCCCGGTTGTAAGCTACAACTGGTTCTACTGCAGCTGGGAAGCCAGTAAATATGTCCCCGATTCAAAGGTGAAACCAAAGAAAAAAAGGCTGAGCAAGATGAATCAATGTAGTGGACCCCCTTTTTAAAATTTTATTTGAATTCAACCTTGATTTGGGGAAGGACATGGGAAAATTTGTACGGGAAATTTTTCACAGCTGCATAAAAAATCCACCGAGTAGTAAAGTAACAGTAGTGTGAAGAAGGTTTTATGAAACCTTATCCACTCCCTGCAGGAAAAAATCTGCAATGAATCCATTAGGAATTTGACCTGCGGTGCGAGTTTCAGATCCACAGCATGTCAAGTTGTGTTGTGGAATGTGTTAATTTGTATTTGATTTTCCCTATTGACTTTAATGGGTATAGGCTATCATCTCACATTAAAACTCCAATATTGAAAGTTTAAGGGATTTTCCCAGCTGGAATTGTAATGGCGAACGGGCCCCCAATTGTCTCCTCTTCAGAATGGAGAGTTGTGAGCTACCCAGAGGTGAGACTCGCACCCACGGCCGTTCCTAGGGGCGGGCAAGGCCCGCCTCACCCGTCCGGGGATTTGCCTCGAACTCTGCGCAGCCATTGTAACACAGCTGCGCAGAGTCCAATCAGCTGCTGCATGCGCTGTGCAGGGCCTGCTGCGGTACTCGGGTGGGAGGCAGGACGGATCCCCCTGCGACGCTGGGATCTCTTCGGCCGGCAGCTCTGCTGCCGAGGAGGTCCCTGGGAGCTGCGTGACGGCGTAAGTGGCTTACACTGCTCTGCAGCTCTCGAACATGAACGCGGGGACCGTGGTGAGGTGAGTACTTTTTATTTATTTTATTATCATTTCTGCAAGGGGCAATTCCTGTCTTATATGATAGGGTTCTACCTGGCTATAAGGGGCCACTACCTGGGCTCTTTTAGGGACACTACCTGACTGTTAGGGGGCACTACTTGGCTATTAGGGGGCACTACCTGGCTGCAGGGCCGCCATCAGAAATTTCAGGGCCCCATACAGCTGAAGCATCAGGGCTCCCTACCCCGGTCCCTTTCAAATCCGCATCTCCCCCCTCTCCCCCCTATCCTGCCCATACGCCCCACACCAACAGAAACAGAAAAAAAAATTATCTTTAAACAGGACGAAAGATACAGTGAGGTTTACTTAAAAGCAGATATATTTTTTATGATATTTAATACCATAAACGGCAGAGCATACAAAAGTGTTGGGGCAGGTCAGGGGGGACGGCTGGACCAGTACAGAGGGAGGCTGGACAGTACAGAGGGAGGCTGGACAGGACAGGGGGAAGGCTGGGCAGTACAGGGGGTCGCTGGACAGTACAGGAGGAGAGGACTCCTGGCAGGTACAGGGGGGTCTGGGCAGTACAGGAGGGAGGCAGGGCAGTACAGGGGGAGGCTGGGCAGTACAGGAGAGAGGCTGGGCAGTACAGAGGGGAGGCTGGACAGTACAGGGGAGGCTGGGAATACAGGGGGAGGGCACTGGGACAGTACAGGAGAGAGGCTGGGCCAGTCAGGGGGAGGCTGGACAGTACAGAGGGGAGGCTGGACAGTACAGGGGGGAGGCCACCTTGGGTGGGCTGTGCAGGGGGAGGCTGGGCAGTACAGGGGGAGGCTGGACAGTACAGGGGGGGGGGGCTGGGAAGTACGGGGGGGCTGGACAGTACAGGAGTGAGGGCTGGGCTGTACAGGGAGAGGTGGACAGTCAGGGGGGTTGCTGGACAGTACAGGGGGGAGGCTGGAACAGTGCAGTAACGGGGAGGCTGGACAGTATGGGGGGAGGTATGGGCAGCTACAGGGGGAGGCTGTACTGTACTGGGGAGGATGGGCAGTACAGGAGGGAGGCTGGACAGTACAGGGGGGAGGCGGGACAGTACAGGGGGAGGCTGGACAGTACAGGAGGTAAGGCTGGACGTACAGGGGGAGACTGGACAGTTCAGGGGGAGAGCCCTGGACAGTACAGGGGGGAGGCTGGACAGTCCAGGAGGGAGGCTGGACAGTTCAGGGGGAGGCTGGACAGTTCAGGGGGAGGCTGGGCGTACAGGGGGGAGGCTGGGCATGGCTAGGGTGGAGGTGGACCAGGGCAGGACAGGGGCGGCTGCTCTGGCTTGCTTTGTGCGTCACACTTACTTCCTCAGTGTGACTTCTGCGGGACCCTCCTCTCTCTGTGCCCGGGCACAGGAAAGCAGTCGGGATGACGTCGTCAGTGAGGCCACGCCCCCGCACAGAGAGGGGAGGAGTCCCGGCTTACTAAACATTAGAAGCCTGCAGCACTGAACAGGCTTGAGGGCTGATGTGCTGAGGAGAGGAGGGGGACGTGCTGGGAGGGGGCCGCGTCCCGGGTCACAGCTGCACTTACAGTCACATAGAATTTTTTGCCACTTACTTCCCCTGCCGCTGTGACCGGGCCGGGCCCTCCTTCTCTGTCTGTCCGCGCCGCGCTGTACTGGCTAGCAGCGATGCAGGACAACTTGAAGCAGTGAAGTCCCGCCCCTCGGGGTGGAGCTTCACTGATTTAATTAGTCGTCCCGGCCGCAGACAGAGGAGGAGGGCGGGCCCCAGCGCAGGGGAAGTAAGTGGCAAACTTCTATGTGACTCTAAGTGCAGCTGTGACGGGAGCGCGGGCCCCTCCCAGCAGTGCCGGCCGGGACCTAACACATATGTAGGGTCGGCGGCTGTGCCGCGCACGCTTGTCTTTAATGTGAAATAAGGGGGCCTGCTTGCAGCGGGCCCCCTTATTTCACCGGGCCCCATACAGGAGTACTGGCTGTACCCCCTGTATGGCGGCTCTGCCTGGCTGTTAGGGGGCACTAACTGGATATAAGGGGGTACTACCTGGCTATTATGTGGCACTACCTGGCTATTAGGGGGCTACTGTCTGGCTATAGGGGGCTTCTGTCTGGCTACAGGGGCCATATGATGTGCTATATATGGGGAGTTTGTTTTATTTGTTCTTTTTTTTTTTTTTCAGCTAAACCACAATTCAAACACAATAGGGCAGATTTATCAAGGCAGTTTCGCCAGAATTCTGGCTCAATTTACACCAAAAACGAGCTTTTCGTCACATTTACTATGTGTTTTAGACAGTTGATGGCACTTCTGCGCCTCGTCCGACAAAGGGGGCGTGACTTCGTAAAAAGGGGTGGACTTTGCAGAAAGGGGGCGTGGCTTAAAGGCATAAAAATGCGGCAGAATCTGCAACCAAATTTTGGCGTAAAAGTAAGCCAACTTAAAGATGGTACTAAACTTACCTAGATGGTACTAAACTTAGACTAGACAGTTCTAACCTGCGCCAGATTTATCAGCACTATGATGAATGTGATGCATTGTAAGACTGTCTAGTCTAACTTTACATTGTCTAAAAGTAAGACACTATTGATAAATCTGCCCCAATGTCTGTTTATTAGTTGATTTGTATTACATTTAAATGGATTATTACCTTTGATAGTTTAAAATTATTTTAGTGACCACTGTTGGTTTTTCTTTAACAGAAGGGTACGACCAATTTTGTCCACATGAGTATATTAGTTCTAATACCTTTCTGTGTCTCATACCTGTCAGAGGATATTACTGTGTGCAGTACCCATGTTCAGTGACATCACTTTATGCATTTTTTAGTTGCACCCGGGCACTCGTGCCTAATGTCACTATGGGTTTCTTTGTCCCATTTCTATAAATTACAGTTAAAGTTGGGATGCCCTATTAAAAAGTTTGCATCAGATTCTAGGAACTGTAAGGGGGCATCCACACGGCAGTGGCAAAATACCAGTCTGATTCTGTCTTAAGAGTCCGGCAGCCATTTTGTCGCCTTTTGGATGGTTTTGGGGGTCAGCTCTGTCCTCGGTTTGCGGATTCACCCATTCTCCTCAACTATTGAAATGCACACCTACCACTAGAAAACCGGGCGGCAGATTGTGCAAGTTGAAAGTTTTTCGGAACGCTGGAGCTGTAAAAAAACATCTGGCAGAAAATCCATTCATTGTGAACTGCTGAACGGATTTCATATTTAAGTCTATGGGGGAACGGTCTGCTGGTTCATTTATCAATCCGAAGACCGTCTGAAAATCCGATCAAAAACCTTGCTGTGTGGACGGATCCTAAGTCATGTCTCTGAGAGCCAGTTAGAGATGGTAGTTATAGGCACTCACCTTTTACATTAAAGGGGACCCGTCAGGTGGTTTATGATGTCCTATTTGAGAGCAGGATGCAGGCTCGGACTGTGTGCCGCCGGGGACCCCGGGGAAATCCCCGCGTGCCCCCCCCGAGCCGCTGCGGGCCCCGGATGCAGTGGCGTCGCACCCCGGGCACCGACCCGCGGCATCCGGTCCTGAGCCCCGGGAACCGGCGTCCCTGAGCACCCAAGACCGGGGGGCCCCGTAGCCCGGGGCCTAATCGACCCCACTCCCGGGGCCTTCGCGGTGTCAGCGGAGCAACAGCTGCCACTAGCGCTCGCTCCGCATGCTCTCCCCCGTTCAGGCTGAAGTGACGCACAGCCTTCATCCTGCCTGGGCCGGGCGCCGGCCCCTACTGCTGACTTGTAGTGCGCGCGGTGACGTCCACTCCACCCGCCGCCGTCCCTATCAGGGACGCCAGTACGGAGCCGCGGCAGCGCAGAGCGGGCGGGAGCCGGAGCCGTAAAGTGATTTTTTTGTTGTTTTTTTTTTTTTAAACTACCTACAAGGGGTCGCTGACTACAGGGTGGTGGCTCTGTGCTACAGGTGGGCCCTGCTACGAATAGGGGGGGGCCCTGCTACAAGGGGGCCCTGGCTACAAAGGAATGGCCTGTCAACAAAGGTGGGCTCATGGCTACAAGGGGGCCCTGCTACAAGGGGGGCCCTGTGTGGCAACAATGATGGGCTCCTCTGACCTACAGCTGTGGGCTCCTGAATCTACAGGGGGGGCTCTGACTACAGAGGGGGGCTCTGGCTACAAGGGGGGCCCAGGCTACAGGGGGGCCCTGGCTAAAAGTAGGGCTCTGGCCAAACACAGGGGGGCCCTGGCACACGTGGGGTCCCTGGCGACAAGGTGGGCTCTGGCGTACAAGGGGGCCCTGTGCTACAAGGGGGGCCGTGGCTACTAAGGGGGGCCCTGGCTACAGCGGGGGCTCTGACTACATGGGGGCTCTGGCTACAGAGGTGGCTCCTGGACTACAATGAGGGGCTCGCTACACAAGGGGGCTCTGGCTACAAGGAGGAGCCCCTGAGAACAGGGGGGCACTGGCTACAAGGGGGGCCCTTGACTAAGACAAGGGGGGTCCATGGCTACAAGGGTGCCCTGGCTACAAGGTGGGGCCCTGACTACAAGGGGGCTCTTGACTAAAAGGGGGGCCCAGGCTACAGCGTGGGAACTGACACAGTGGTGGCTCTGACTACAGGGGGCATCTGACTTACATGGGGGCTCTGGCTTACAAGGGGGGCCCTGGCTACAAGGGGGGGCTGACTACAAGGGGGGCTCTGGCTACAGGGGGGGCGCTGACTACAAGGGGGGGGCGCTGACAACAAGGGGGGCGCAGACTACAAGGGGGCCCTGGCTACAAGGGGTGGCCCTGGCTAGCAGGGGGGCCCTTACCTACAAGGGGGGCCCTGACAACAAGGGGGGCCCTGGCTACAGGTGGGCTCTGGCTACAAAGGGGGTCCTGTACAAGTGGGGCTCTGCTACAAGTGGGGCTCTGACAACGAGGGTGGTCCTGGCTACAATGGGGGGCAGCTGACTAACAGGGTGGTCCAGGCTACAAGTGGAGGCCTCGTGACTACAGGGTGTGTCCCCTGGCTGACAAGTGGGGCCGTCTGGCTACAGTGGGCTCAGGCTACAAGTGGTGGCTCTGGCTACAGGTGGTCCGCACGAAGAGTAGGGCCCTGGTACTACAAGGGTGGCGCTGACTACAGGGTGTGTCCTGGAGCTACAAGTGGGGCTCTGACTAAAGGCTGGTCCTGGCTACAAGGGGCGCTGACTACAGGGTGGTCCATGCACAAAGTGGGGCTTCTGACTACAGGGTGGGTCCTGGCTACAAAGTGAGGGCCTCTGACTACAGGTGTCCTGGCTAAAAAGGGGGCTCTGACTACAGTGGGGCTTCTGACTACAGTGGGGCTTGGCTACAAGGGGGCCTGGCTACAGGTGTCTTGGCTACAAGGGGGGCCCTGGCTACAGGGGGGCTCTGTCCTACAAGGGGGGCCCTGACTACAGGGTGGTCCTGCCAACATAGGGGTCCCTGGCTACAGGGGGGCCCCTGGCAACATGGGGTGGCTCTGCTACAATGGGGTGCACTGACTACAGGGTGTCCTGGCTACCGAAGGGGGCCCTGGCTACAAGGGGGCTCTGGCTACAAGGTGGGGCTCTGACTACAGGGGGTCCTGGCTACAAGTGGGGCTCTGACTAACATACAGGGGGTCCTGGGCTACAAGGGGGGCTCTGACTACAGGGGGCTCTGACAACAGGGGGGGCTTTGAAAACAGGGGGGCTCTGACTACAGGGGGCTCTGACTACAAGGGGGCCCCTGACTACAAGGGAGCTCTGACTACAGGGGGGGTTCCATGCACAATGGGGGTCTCTGACTACAGGGGGGGTTCTGACTATTATAGGGGGGGGGGCTCTGCTACAAGGGGTGCCCTGACTACCCTACAGGGTCCTGGCCTACCTACAGGGGGTCCCCTGGGCTACCTTCCAGAGGGGCCCTGGCTACAACATGGTTGTCCCTGGCTTACCATCAGCAGGTGGCCCTGCTACTTCAGAGGGGCCCTGAGGCTACCTTCCAGTGGGCCCTGGGGGGCCCTGACACCTAAGTGGGGCCTGACTACAAGGGGGGCCCTGGCTAACCTAAAGGGAAGCCTTGACTACAAGGGATGCCCCTAACTAACCTACAGGGGGGCCCCTGACAACAAAGGGGGCCCAGCTCCCTAAATACTAAAGGGGCCCTGACTACCTACACAGTAGCTAAATAAGTGAGTTCCCGACTACCTACACCGTACAAAAGGTGGCCCTGACAACCTACCACAGTACAAAAGGGGGGTCCCTGACTACCTACACAGGTAGCTAAAGGGTGGTCCCTGACTACCTACACAGTAGCAAAAGTGGGGGCCCCTGACTACCTACACATTAATCTAAAGTAGGTCCCTAAACAGCCTGCAAACTACCTCAAGGAGGCCCTAAACTGCCTTATACTACTTCATGGTAGCCCTAACTGCCTGTATACTACCTAAAGGGGGTCCCTAACTGCTGCTGCCTATATAAAGGGGACCCTAAACCAACCTACAGCTTACCTTACTGTAGAACCACCTACCTACAGACTGTTGATCTTGCCCTAATATGCCTACCTACCTATCGGTCATGTCCCCCCCCCCCCCCTACCTACATGGTAATATAAATATAGAGAAGGGCATCAGCCCAAAATTAGTTAAGCATTATCTCCGGGGGTTATTTCTTATCCCCACCTTTCCAACCCCTTATGATCTAGGCCTCTTAAGTTTATGGTCTTGTACCCCGCTCTCCCACCCCTGGGAAGTTTGTACAGAGGTGGGAATGGGTACAGAGATGCTGGAAAATTGAGGATTCTAATATATTTGTGTAATTTTCTCAGGGATGAGCCTGTGGCCCGGGACAAAGTCATCATAGGCGGTGTGGGAACGGATGCAGAAGAGTAAGGGAAAAAAGAACGACTCCAATAAAAGAAGAGAACACGACACCTCAATAGGACGTCTCTGGTGTATACCCTAATTTGATGGGTTATTATACTTCTATATTGGATAGATGTGTGACCGAATGGAAACGTGGAGGGGGAATACTGTACTGAATGTGGGTGGAGGGGGGATAGCTTTAAGTGGGTGGAAGGGGGATATTGTATGTGGGTGGAGGGGATATAGTCAAGTTGTGTGGAGGGGATATTGTAATGTGGTGGTGAGGGGGATATTGTATGTGGGTTGGAGGGGTTTAGTGTATGTGGGAGGAGGGGTTATTGTATGTGGGTGGAGGTGAAAGAGAATTTGGTGGAGGGGGATAATGTATGTGGGTGGAGGGGATATAGTATGTGGGTGAGGGGATATTGTAGTGGTGTGAGGGGGATAGTGTATAGTGGGGGGGGATAGTTTATGTGTGGTTGGCGGGGGTTAGTGTATGTGGGTGGAGGGGGTTATTGAATGTGGGTGGAGGGGTTTATTGTATGTGGTGGGAGGGGATATTGTATGTGGGAGGAGGGGGATATTGTAGTGGTGTGAGGGGTTATTGTATGTGGGTGGAGGGGGATTATTGAATCAGGGGTTGAGTGGAGATATTGTATGTGGTTGGAGGGAGAAATTGTAAGTGGAGTTGGAGGTGGATATTGTATGGGGGTTGGTGGAGGAGGGAGATATTGAATGAGGGTTGGAGGGGTATATTGTAAGGTGGGCGGTAGGGGGATAGAGTATGTGGGCTGGAGGGGGATATTGTACATGTTGGGTGGAGGGGGATATTGTCTGTGAGTGGAGGGGATATAGTATGTGGTGGAGGGGATTATTGTATGGTGGGTGGAGGGGATGTTGGTATGTGGGTGGAGTGGGATATTGTATGTGGGAGGAGGGGGATTAAAAATGAGGGTGGAGGAGGATCTGAATGTAGGATTAGGTTGGTATTGTGTATGTGGTGTGGAGGGTATATATAGTAAATTTGGTCTGTGTATGTTGAGAAAATGAAAGTGGTTGGAGGTGGATATTTGATATGTGTGGTGTGAGTGGGGATATTGATTTGAGGGTGGAGGGGGATAATGAAAGCTGGTGGCGGGGGGCATGTTATGTATATGTGGGTGGAGGGGGATGTATAAAGCGGGAGTAGGGGGATGTTTAAATGAGAGGGGCTGATGTATTCTGAATGTGAGGTGAGGAGGTTGAAATAGAGATGTATTTGGGTGGAGGGGTAAATTGTATGCGGGTGGAGGGGTATGATAGTATTTTGGGTGGAGGGGATAAATGTATTGTAGGTGTGGAGTGAAGGATATTGTAAGTGTAGGAGGGGATAATGTAAATGTGTGAGGAGTGGGTGAAATGGATGGAGCTACTTGACCCATGATGTCCTATATTTTTGACTGACAGATATGTGGCGATATACAGATATGCGACTCACTTGCTATAGAACTACACAAAACACTACATGTAATTAGTCACACTGTCTTATGTGGTAAAATGGGCGCGTTTTATGTCCCGAGAGGCCGGTAAAAATTTCATGTACAGTAGGAGAGGGCCCCCCCCAGATCAACACCCCTGTGGGCCCCAGACCCCCCAGTCCGACACTGGCAGGATGTGATATGTAGGTTTATATGATTTGGAACAGGATTACTGAGTAAAAAGCAGAGAAAATAATCAAAACAGAAAGTGAAAGTGTTGTTCACCCCATCCACATTCAGTGATTGACAGATTGCTCTGTACACACTGATACAGGAAAAGCTGTCAATCACTGTAAGTGTTATGAGAAAAGCATCACTTCCACTCTCTCAGGTGGTGCTGTACAGTATTTTCTCCTGTTTTTTACTTGGAAACATGCTCCAAATCAATACACCATAATACAGAGCACAGCTTCTCTTCCACTATCCATATAACCCTATACACTCACCGCCACTTTATTAGTTAACCATGCAAGTTACCGGGTTGGACCCCCTAATTGCCTTCAGAACTGGCCTCAATTCTTCGTGCATATAAGATTCCACAAGGTGTTGCATAACTATGCCACACTTGGTACCAAGGGGCCCAAGAGTGCCAAGAAAATATACCCCCACACCGATGACACCACACCACCCCAAGCCTTACCGTTGATCACAAGCAGGATGGATCCTGCTTCATGTTGTATACGCCAAATTACTGACCCTACCAACCGAATGTCGTCGAGCAGAAATCGAGACTCATCAGACCAGGCAACGTTTATTCCAATCAATTTCTACTGTCCATTTCGATGAGCTTGGGCAAATTGGAGCCTCATTTCCTGTTCTTAGCTGAAAGGAGTGTGGCACCACGGTGTGGTCTTCTTCTGCTGCTGTAGCCCATCTTCATCAAAGGTTCGCCGAAACTGTGCGTTCAGTTATGCTCTTCTTCCTGCCCTACCTTTGGTTGTAAACGGGTGGCTATTTGAGTCACTGTTCCTTTCTATCAGCTCGAACCAGTCTGCCCATTCCACCTTTGACCTCTGGCATCAAACAAGTGCATTTCCGCCACGGGGCTGCCCGCTCACATGGATGTTATTTCTTTTTCGTACCATTCACTGTAAACCCTAGAGATTGTTGTGCTTGAAAATCCCAGGAGATCAGCCCGTTTTCTGAAATACTCAGACAGCCCTTCTGGCACCAACAACCATGCCACGTTCAAAGGCACTCAAATCACACTTTCTCTCTTTCTTCTTCCCCATACTTGATGCTCGGTTTTGAACTGCAGGAATTGCCTCAACCATGTTCTAACCTTGCCTAATGCACTGATTTTTGCCGCCATAGTTATTGGCTGAATAAAAATTAAGTGTTAACGAGCAGTTGGACATTGTGTACCAAAAAAGTGGCCGGTGAAAATGGGTTTTTCACAGAGCTCAGTTCCCCTTTTTCCCCTATCATATAACCTATGTATCACAGAGCTCAGTTTTCCTCCTTATCATATTCCCTTATATCCAGACTAGTTTTCTTTCCTCATCATAAAATCTATTTTTCACAGAGCTCAGCTTCCCCCTCATCTATACCCTAATATCACAGAGCTCGCTTCTCCCTCTATCTTTAAAACCCCTATGTATCACAGGTCAGCTTCTCCCCTCTTCATATAACCCAAATCAAGATCAGCTTCTCTCCTCTATCATAAAACCCCTATGTTCACAAGTCAGCCTCTGTCCCTATCTTTAAAACCCTATATATCCAGAGCTTAGTCTTCTTATCTATAACCCATTACACGAGTCATTCTCTCCTTATATAAAACCCCCAATTCACAGAGCTCAGCCCTCCCTATCATATAACCAAATATATCAAGAGATCAGCTTCTTTCCCCTCAAATTTTAAAACCCCTATGTACACGACTCAGTTCTTCCTCTATCTTAACCCTTTTATATCACGAGCTCAGTCCCCCCCCCTCTATCATAAACCCCTAAAAAATCACAGAGTCAGCTCCTTCCTCTATCAAATAACCCATATTCACAAAGCCAGCTCCTTTCCTTATCCTATAACCCTATATTTTACAGAGCTCAGATCCTCTCCCTCTAAATAAACCCAAAATATCACGAGCTCAGCTTCTCTCCTCTATATAAAACCCCAAGTATCCAGAGTCAGCCTCTGTCCTCTATCAAATAACCTATATTCACAGAGCTCAGACCCTGTCCTCTATCTTTAAAACCCCCATAATCACAGAGTCAGCTCCCTCCCTCTATTTATCCCCCTATATACACAGAGCCAGTTCTCTCCTCTTATAAAACCCAAATCACAGAGCCAGCCTCTCCCCTCTATCTATAACCCAATATACACAGA
The DNA here is from genome assembly GCA_025379985.1 of Phyllomedusa bahiana. Taxonomy (NCBI): domain Eukaryota; kingdom Metazoa; phylum Chordata; class Amphibia; order Anura; family Hylidae; genus Phyllomedusa; species Phyllomedusa bahiana. The sequence goes on from JAODAL010001446.1 coordinate 28,978, forward strand.
GTCAGCTCCTTCCCTCTATCATATAACCCAAATTTTTATCACAGAGCTCACTTCTCTCCTATCATTAAACCTTTTAATCCAGAGTCAGCCTTGTCCAAATCATAAAACCCTTATATCACAGAGCTCAGCTCTCTCCCTCTATCACAGTGGTTCTCAACCTTTTAATGCCATGACCCCGCAATACATTCCTCAGTTGCGGTACCCCAAACCAAAAAATAATTTTTATGGCTACTTCCAAAACTTAATTTTGTACTGAGGGGTTACATATTGTGGGGTTTTGAGCGGTACCTCAAACTGTCCCCTACTATAAAGGTCCCACTCAGAGCCGTTACATAAGAAACCCTTTATACGGGACTTTTGGTGGTCATGGGGGGGGTTACTTTTATTGACGCCTTGAGCGGTACCTTTACATTTCACTACATAAAAAGGTACCACTAGAGCCGTTACATAAGTAACCTTGTCCGGGGGGGCTGTGTTCACCATGGGGGGTTACATATGTGACCCCTCATGTGCCACCACAGCCCCCCTGTAAGGGGGGGGGGGGTAAATGTAATGTGATATCATGTAAGGGGGTGCGTGTGGAAAAGAAAGGGGGTTAAAATAACATATTACTTGTTACCACCCAACAGAAATTACTGAGCAGTGGATGTGTGTGTGTGTGTTTAACACAAATTTCCCTTTGACCCGGGAAAAGCCCCTTCGACAGTATCAGGTTTCCCGACGATACGGCGAGTTTTTCCCTATGTTGGTACGGGGTGTTGGCGCTGATGCTGCGCGTTTTCAGGCCCTGCACGCACCCCCCACAAAAACCGAGCCCCCAATGATAAATAACGGCGCCCACTGCTCCCCCCTCCCTCGTAATTAAACGCTGTGGGGCGCCGCACTATCAACAGCGCGGGAGGGGCGCAGCGGGGCCCCACGGCGCTCCTCCCTGAGTATTAAGCATTGCGACGCCCCTCCAGCTTCCGGCCGGCCGCCTGCCGGCTTGGAACGGCCCGGTTTGGGCGACCCCTGTGTTTGGTTGTTCGACCCCCCGGGGCGCCCACGGTTGAAAACCCCGTCCTTATAAAAACCCCTATATATCAAGAGCCCCCTCTTTTTCAAATGGGATCAGATATGGCAGCATAAACCAGCTGACCGGTCCCCTTTAAGTATTGCAGAAGGGAAAGTAAATCCAATCACTACAGTACTGGTAAAATAGGCAATTGTAAAGGACGCCATACACAGTAGGAGTAAAATGATGGTTCAAAACTTTAAATAAAAAATTGTTATAATTTCATAAAGTAGCTTTACATTTTTTAGCCCCAATTGAGTTTCATTGTTCACTCTGGCTATATGTGATTAATGACACACAGCGAAGGAAGAACAATCCTTTTGGGATTTGTGATGACCCTGCCTGTTTGGGTCTGAGCACAGTCCTCTGTCCGGGAAGTAAAGCAGAAAATGTTGTGCTTGTAATCATGTTTTCTGTGTCCGTTAAAACACTGCTTGTCAGGATTGTGGACTTTGACAATTTTCCCCCCCAACCTGTTGCTCTTCTGAGCCTAGTTTAGGTGCGGGAAAATTTGAGATGAGTGGTGACTAAAGGGTGCCCCACCATGTCTGTGTTCTGTGTGGTTGGGTGTGGGGCCCGGTCCATACAGCCGGGGACGGGGACTCCAATTCCTAAAAAAATCATTGCTCAGCTGCCTTGCTGGTGATAGTCTTTGGCTTGAGCTGGTGTACGGTGTACTCCGTTTACCTGGATTTTTTATTTTTGCTGCTTTTGATCTGTTTTGCTTTGTTGGGTACTGTTTTTTCTTTTTGGGTTTGGCCTTTTCTCCCTGATATCCTGCTTTTGTGTTTTGTCTGTTTGTTGTTCTGTTTTTGCCGTCTCGGGTGGGGCCCGCTGCCAGTTGCGTGCCAATTTTGATTTCACGGGCTTATTTTGGCACGATTTCACTGGTTTTTCGCGCTTATTGACGTTATGTGCGAAGGGCCGCCGAAATTTTTGGGTAATCATAGTTTCCATAGAGAATAGGATTAAAAGTATTGTAGTGCAGGGGAAAAGTGACATGTAATTTTTTGCAACGTTTAGCTCCCAAAAACGCGGGTATTGCGGTACTGTAGCGGCAAAAACCCCGTTGAAATCCTTGGGGTCGGGCGGGCAAGTAGGCGGGGAGATTTTGGGGGACCCTAGTGCTGGGTACTTCTTTGCCCCGTCTGATTTTTATCGGGGGGGTCCCTTACGGAACGTTATCAGACAGCTTTATTTTGGGGGACTGGCGACTATCAAACAAAAATTTTAAGCAGTACTGACTTTATTTTAGACGAGGATAGTCTGTAGTCAGGTGGCTATAATGATTGTTCATGGCTAAAGTATATCCAACCCAACTTTTTTGGTCAAATTGGATTTTCATAAAAAAAGATCATTAAATTGGGTGTAAATGATTTTTTCCCATTAAAAAAATTCAACTTTAAAAGATCATCATTTTTTCCCGGGTTGTTGATCTTTTTATTCCATTTAAAGGACTGTGTTGCCCACCTTTAAACCTCACAGAAGGTTAGCTAGGATAAAGAAAAATTAGCTTCATTTGAAAGGAAAAAAAAAGGGAAAGTTTTCTTTAGATTTTATTTGCAGAGATCTATCCCCTAGAGAAAGGGTGTCAAATGCGGCCCCCCAGCTGTCGGGAAACAAAACCCTTCATCATGCCCATTTTTAAGATTATAAAAATGCATGAGGGATTTGTGTTTCCAAACAGTGGAGGGCCGAAATTTTGGAACCCCTGGCCTGAATATCCCTTTTCCCCCAATAATTATGGGAGTGTGTTATATTTTAAAGTATTTATGACGGGGAAGTTGAACAAGTGAATGAAATTGGGTTGAAATTCCCTTTCTTTTTTTTTGGTGAACTGGTTCCTTTGCAACATTAGAAAAAATGTGTGGCTAAGTTTTGTGTGGAAAAAAACCCCTAATGAACGTAAGAAAAAAGCTGTGTGCGGAAAAAGAAAAAAAACGGGTTTTATAAATGGGTTTAATTTTCCATTTTTAAATTACTAAATTTATACTAGTAAATTTTTCCAAAAAATTTTTGGCAGCAAACGCACCCAGCTGTTCCCTTTTTGTGCAATTTCGAATTTTAATGTCGATATTGTAACACATTACAGTGTTGGACCTAAGGTGTCTGTGGGAGTACAGAGCTGTAGTTGTGTCTGGACCTGTAGCTAAGAACCCGAAAACCCCTCAAAATAGCTGTAGTTACTTTAAACAGTCGGCCATGGGAAAAAAAGAGTTCCTGGGTGGGGGCAGAGGTGGGTTTTGGGGATCGAGGGTGCAGTTATGATTTACCATTTTTCACTATTATTTCAAGTTTGAGTTTTCTTTGTGATTGCCGTGCATTTTAACCCCTTTACCAAAATATGACGATCACTTTCCCTTCATTGTTTGGGATCAATAATAATCCAACTACCTTTAACTAATTAAAAGCTGCAGTTATGTTTACCCCCCTTCGCCTGCAGTTTTTACTTTTCTGACTGCACCCTTTTTTTGAAACTTATTGTGGGAATAAAATTTTTGAAATTTTTTCCCATCCATGTGATTCAGAGATTGATTTTCGTGACCATTTTACTTTTTTCTGTAATAAAGTCTTGAAAAATTTTAGAAATTAGAAATTTAGAGTTTGCGTAGTTATTCCCCAAAAATAGTTTAGAATAAAAAAACTCCCCATGTTACTGTACTTCGTCTTTTTTTTAATGTTTTTTTTTTTTATGACATTAGGGGTTAGAAATTTGTAGTAGTTTTAAAAAAATTTGCAGCTGATTTTTATTGGCCAAACCCGTTCTGAAGGGCCCCTTTGAGGGGCTGTTGTTGACACTCCTTTAAAAGACTTCTTAAAAAAATAACCCCTAAAAAGTATTCAAAACAGTTTTTGGAAGTTTTTTGAAACCCTCTAGGTGTTTCACAGAAATGAAGCAAAGAGGAATTAAACTTCAAAAGTCACCTTTTTTTTGGTTTTAGATTTCAATTTTTATTAGGAAACAGTAGTAAAAGGGGAAAAGCAACTCAAATCGATTTTTCCCAAATTTTGCCCTTTTTTTGAGATATTCCCCCCTTTTTGTCCTGGTGGCCCTTTTGACCAACCCCAAGCATAGAATAGAAGGAGCGGCATTTGATTTTTGGGGGTTAAGTTTTTATTAGGTTTTCTTTTGGGTTGGTTATTTTGGTTTCAGACCCCTAGGTGCTTAAAAATAAAAAAACCCCTAAAAAGGAATGCATTTACAAGCAAAAGGGGAACAATGTTTTGAAAATTTGATTTCAGGTCTATATTCACCTCCAAATACAGCTTTGAAGTGGGGACACCATAAATATATGAAAATCTTGGATCTATCAGCCTTTGTTAGGTTCGGGTTGAACAGAAGGCATTGGCCTGTGGGTCCCCTTTTTCTTCTCCTTAGCTGCCGGTTGCAAATTTTTGCGATCTAAGGGGTTAATCGGCTGTGCCCCAATGGCTCCCGTCGGGTTGACAGACCCTTGGGCAGCTGTAAAATTTTTTAGTGGTTTTTATGCCGATTGTGCCCGTTGTTGCGAGCCGCAGTCTTCTGCATGACCATACATCCCAAATTTTCAGGAACGCCCTTCCCCCAACAAAATGTATGGTATGTCAAAGGGTTGGGGGAAGGGGTTTTAAAATGGGGCAGAATTCCTCAGGCCCCCCGTTTGCGCACGCTTTTCTGAAGGGACCCCGGTGCCTCTTATTACTGTTATAACCTGGGGTAATGGGAGTGACATAACTGAACTGAAAGTACAAGTAAAATACATTTTTTAAATTTTTTAAAAAATTAAATATTTAAAGTTTATAACTAGTATGGCGTTCCATTTTGCCCCTTTGTTGGCAGGCTTTTGCAAAAATTTTCTACTCCCCCCAACACCTGATAAGGGAAAGGGAGGGGCTAATTCTATTCCGTATATACGCAGAAGCGTTTTTTTTAAAAAATCGCCCTAGTGGTAAGACTTTGGGGGGCTAAAAGTAAAGTAAAAAAAAAAAAAACTCCCGCAAGGCCAGGGACGTGGGGTCCCCTTGACCCCCGCAAGCGGTGGGGAAAGGCCCCACAGGGAGCGGGAATCTAAAAAGGTCCGGTATTCACCGAGCCCGGCAAACGGGATGGATTTTGCAGCGGATTAAACCCGGGGGCTACCCTGACGTGACTTGTTTGGGGGGGGGGTACGTGAGGTACAAGAATAAAGGGAAAAAGTAGTCGTGGACGGCACGAAGGTCAAGACAGGCGGCGAAAGGGGTGTCGGTAAATTTCGCAAAGAGGTTGGTACACAGAAGAGAAACAAGGCTTAAGGGAAAGTTTCTCGTAGCAGACGCACTAAAGATCCCGCGGGGCCCCCAAAAGGGGAAATGACCCGAAAATATAGGACACGCCTCGAAAATTTAGAGGGCCCGGGGGCGGCCCTAGGAATTGGAGGGGACGCACGGCCGGAGCCCGAGAGGGAAAAACAGGAGCGCGGCCCGGTAAGCAAGACACTGGTCACGAGTGCTCCCCCGGCCCCAAAAGCGGGTCGCGGCGCCCCCTCCCGGCACGGGGGGGGGGGGGGGGCCCCCCCTTTACCCATTTTACAAAAAAAAAAATAAAACAATAAAAAATTTAAAATAATTGTATTTACTCTGTAAAAATTGATCCTTAAAAAAAAAGATTATTTATTTTTAAAAAGTGAACACTGTATAAACCCCCGATAAGTTTGCATTTTATTACCTGCTTTGTCTCCCCAAAAAATTGAAATAAATTGAAACGTCACTTGTATCCCAAAAACTACGCTTCAGCCATCAAAAATGAGCCCTCAAACAGGTCCGCAGATGGAAAAATATTGGTTATTAAGTTATTGGTCTCAGAAAAACAGTTGCAAAGCAAATATTAAAAAAATACAAACGTTTTTATTTTTTTGAAAGTAGTAAAACAGAATAAAATATTTATTTATTATGTATTCTTCAGAATCGTACTGACCTGAAGAATACAGATATGTCACCACCCAGTGAACTCCACAAAACGTAAAAATACCCAAAATTGTGCAATTGTGTTTTTTTCACATACTAAACTGCCAAGAATTATTTTTGGTTTCTCAGTATATGGTGTAGTAAATGTTACCTGTAAAAAGGACATCTTGTCTCACAAAAACAAGCCTATTTGGTTATGTTAATGGAAAAAAACTTATGGTTCTAGGAAGGCGGTGAGGAAAAAACCAGATGCAATGTAAGCAAAAATCCCTGCAGCAGGAAGGGGTTAATAGTATATTAATTGCCCTCGCCTTTTATTCTGGCATCACCACCAATAATAGAGACAAAGAAATGAGAGCATGGGGCCATTGGTGCCTCATGTCCTCCATGCTGTATATTGTGCCTCACATGGGCTTTGTGACTGCTATATGCACCATACATTTATTAGGTGAGTGATAAATTCTAGGTTAAATTCTAATTATATTATAATTCTAGGTTAAATTATAGATAAATTGTATATAAATATAGGTGATATATTATTTTTGGCACATTTACTTGGAAATAAGGGAAAGTAGCTGTGGACCCAAAATCTTTCTCTGCAGGGTGTACTATTACTATGCGGGGAATTAAAAAGGGTGCTATCATTTTGTGTGGACATTATGAATTTGTAGCACACAAAAGGGGGCCTTTATACTGTGAAGGATATAAAGGAATGTACTATTACCGTGTAGAGGGCATCATAGGGGCACTAGGGTTAGCAGCAGGTTGGTTAGCTTGTGTGCTAAGACTATCTGTGGAAGAAGAAGTTGTATGGTGTTCTGGTTCCAGATAGAAAAATGGAAAGTGAATGACCTCAATCACTGAAGATGTCACCTGTAAGTCACTGGATATAACTGTACTATGTTCACTTGTAATGTGTAGAGCTGGTATCTGACAGTTATTTGGTGACTGCATTTTTAAAGGCACAATAGCTTAAGATAAAGCTAAGCCACTTCATTTAAGCCTGCTGTTTTATAAAAGTTGGCTTATAGATCTGATATACAGTAAAAAAAGCCACAAAGTAAGAATACTTTCAAAAATAGAAGTGTTAATAGTTTATTTTTATCAATTAGCAAAACGTAAATGAATAAAAGAACAGAACAAAAGAGAAATCAAGATCAAAACAATATCTGGTGTGACCAGCCTTTTATCCTTTAGTCCTGGAAGTGATGGTATGCCCCCACATAGCCGTGATCTCAATATCATCAAGCCTGTTGGGGATTACTTGAAGAGATAGAAGGGTTTGATAAGGCTTAAATCCACAGAAGATCTGTGGCTACTTCTCCAAGATGTTTGGAACAACCCCCTGCCTCCCTGTGAACAAGTACCTAGAAGAGCTGATGCTGTGTTGCAGACAAAGGGTGGTCACACCAAATATTGATTTGATTCTTTTTCCACTTTATTTTGTTAATTGATAAAAATAAACCTTTAACACATATTTTACCATTCCTACTTTGTAGTATTTTTTCCATACCTACTAAAACCTTAGCACAGTAATGTATACTATTTGGCAACAGCAAAATTTGCCATGGGGCTTCTGTTCTTGATTTTTTTAACACTGGAAGTGGCTTATCCATGGGTCACTTAAAGAAGTTTTCCAGCAAACATAAGCTATTTTTCAATGGGGCCAAGGTAGGTAGAAAAACAAACAAACAAAAAAAAAAACTACAGGTCCCCCGCTGTTGCCGCACCGGAGTTCCGCAGCAATCCTCTTCTATTGACTTACAGATTCTTGTCTTGACACACATAAGACACTTATGCTCGCTTACGAGTGAATGGAGCATGAGGCTCTCCTGCGTGTCAGGATGTGTGGATGGTTGGGGAGCTCTCTAGTGACAGCAGCGAGGAACCTGGAGGTAAGTATAACTTTTTCTTCATTTTTCACTCACCCTGGCCCCATTGAAGAATAATTAATTTGCTGAACAAACTCTTTAAGAGACCCAATAGTTACAGATGGGCTACACCTGTGCAAAAAAGAAGTTAAATGGGTGTAAGGGAACTTTTGTGTGAGAGCCATGAGCCTTTAGCTACTCCACTGCTTTGGATGATAAGGGTTTTTTTTATCGGGTTTTTTGTGTAGTTGTGTTCCTTTTGGAAAATTAAATTTTGTCTATTAATGAAAGGAACCTTCTTCTTTATTTAATGGTTCGTTCACAGAGCTGTATTACAAGGACATTTTGTATGGCACCTTAAGGGGTGCGTTTTCCCACGGGAAGTGCCAAAAATTACCGGTCGGGTTTTTCCCGGAAACCGGATTTGCTACTGTTTTACGGTGTCCCCGGGGTGCGTGGGGGGGGGGTTTGGCTTTTCTCCGGGGGAAAGGAAGGAATGTGCGGCCCCAATTTTTTTGGGGGGGCAAAAACCGCCGGACGGGTAAACCGGGCCCGTTTTGGAATGCTGCAGGGTTTTCCCTAGAGGCCCTTTTTGCTCTTTTCAGGGCCCGTTTTTTAGGGTGTCTGCAAAAAACCCCCAAAAACCCTCTGAAAAACCCGGGCCCAAAACCGGTTTCCGTGAGGGGCATGCCCTTAAAAGCGCCTCCCAAAGGGGGCACGAAAAACCTCTACTTTAACCCCCCATTTTTCCCCCCCTATTTTTGCGTTTGATTCAAAGGATGGTTAGCATTAGGAAACGATCAATTTTTGTGGGTTTTAAAATTTGATAATTTTTAAATACACCCCCCCTTTTTATAGTGATGGGAAACAATGGTAAGAATTTCCCAAAACATTTTTACTTCTCAAAACATTTTTTTGCTGATTGTGGGGGTCACATACTGTTAAATATTGGGGCCATGGATAGGTTTAAAATAGTTGATTTTTCCCTATGTTTTGATATGATAATAATACTTAAAATGTAAAACAGCAATACAATATAATAAATGGCACTATACCCCGGTCACCTGACTACGTTTAAAATAACGCCCAAAAATTAAAAACCCGCAAAAAAGATTGGATTTCTAAACTCACTTTAAAAAATGACTAATGTATAAATTTTCCATGGGTTAAATTTTACACATATTTTCACGTTTAAAAATCCCTTTATCAAAGTCAGCTGGACCATATTAGTGTGGAAATCGCTCATCACAGAAATATGCACAGTTCACATTTATATGCTGAAGGCTTCATTAATTAATTCTGTGTCAACCATTATCAGTCCCGTGTTACTTGTCTATCCCCTCATTCTAATACCTCTTTATTATATCTAACACAAGCATAAAGTGTTTTCTTAAAGTTCTGGGCCCCAATGAGGGATCTTTTCCATTCCCCCAAAAATTCCCTTAAATTTTTTTTTGGTTTTCATATGTAACAGAGGGGCCCCTCCCAAGTAGCAGTACCTTGATGTGAATGCTACTACTGCCCCCTCTGTAGCCCTGAATAAGAAGCTTCATTAAACAAGAAGAACAGAAGTCCCTTTTGGGCCCTTGTTCCCAAAAGGGGACAGTTTTTTCCCGCCAGTTTTTTTAGTTTTTAAAACCGGCCCGAAAAAATTTTTTAAACGGCTTAAGGAAATTTCCCTGCAAACGGGGCCCACTTTCAGTATATTTTCGCCGCTTTTTTCAGGGCCGTTGGGGGTCCGGGAAAAACATAAAAAACCGTACATTCCCTTCTGCCCGGTTTTTGGGCGGAAAATGAACTTTTTGGGGAAGGGGGGGGGGGCTTTTTTCCCCTTTAAAAGGGAGAATAGCCCACCCTTGGCGGCCGTGGCCTGGGGAAAAAAAAAGGACTAAAATTCCGGTCAGATAATTCCGGGGTCGGTATTTTTTCCTGTGCCCCGTAAAAGGGCCCCCTTTAAAATTAAATGGAAATGGGGTGATTTTACCAAATGCTACCTTGGTTTAAAAATTAAAATTTGTGGCTAGAAAAACATATTGGAGAACCCTATATATTTTTCCCATAAGTTTTAAAAAGTGAATTTAATGAAACTGTTTCAGACTCCCAGAAAAAGCCTGATTTTTACATTTCAATTTTAAAGGGGATGTTTTTAAACTGAATTTAAAAATAAAAAAGGGGTTAAGGGGGTAAGGTTTATTGGCTGCAGGGTCATTTGAAGGGGAGAAAGGTGCGTCATTAACCGGGGTTTACCAAAGATCGGCCCGCGGTGCTGAAAGAATGTTTTTTTAAAAGGGGAAATTTTGGGGGTTTTTTAATTTCTTAGAAATTCTAACAACTAATTAAACTTTTTAAAATTTTGGGAAAGCCCAAATTTTAAAAAAAAAAATTTTGGGCGAAATGTCCCCAAAAAATTTGGGGGTCGCGCGGGGGAGTTATTAGGTTCATTTTTTTTCAGGGTGAAAGTACAATCCTTTTAAAAAAAACTGCTTTTGGGGATAACTTAACATAGTTAAAAATTAAAAAAGGCAAATTTAAAGGGGCATTGCGCAATCAAGGTGCTTAGTCTATCATTGCCCAGTGCATGTAATTTGCCTATCAAGGCGCCTGAGTAACGAAGGGTATTTAAAGTTTCAAATTTCTAGTTTTTGTAATTGCCCCAGTAGGTTTCATTTTCGTTATGGAGGGGAAAATGCGTTTTTGCGTATATGTAAAGGGTTTGGTTTTTACAGGTGTATTGCGGAGCGGGTTTTTACGCGCCGCAAAAAGGCGGGTTTCTTTGGGAAACATTTAGTGCTAAAATTTAATATTGTACGGCGAGGGGGGACAAAAACCCTTAAACCTTAATCTCATGAGAGCTAAAGGATTTGTTAAATTGGGGGGTGGCTTTTTGGGGCCCCCAATAAAACACTTCCACGGGGGAAGGGGCACGCCAAAAAAACTAAATTTTGAAAAATTTCCCTAATGCGTTTTTTAGGGGGCCATTACAATGTGTTGTGCCCCAGTGTTAATTCCACTATGTTTTTTATAAAGTTTTTTTTTTTGAGATATGGCGTCAAAAAAAAAACCAAACTTTGGGGTTTTCCCCTTTATTTTTGGGACATGTCGCCCATTGGGCTTTAGCAAAAAAAAATAATTTATATCCCCATAAAAAATTTTTTAAACCCCACTTTACTTGTTTTTCCCAGGAGTTCATGGTTTAAAGGGGGAAGGGTTGAGGGGGTGACTTTTTTCACTTTAAAAATTTCCCAAAAACTCAAAAAAAAGCCTCAAAAAGTTTTTGTTTTCCTTAAATTTCCCCCCCAAATGCTAAACAGGACTGTGATACTTCTTTTAAACATTTTGTTCTGAACGGGGAGGAAAATACTGGCCAAAAGCAAGAGGATGACACGGGGCCCCGTGTTAAAGGGACTTGGGCAGTATTACAGAATCCCTGTAAAAACTAAACCGGGGTGAGCTTTAAACTTTACTGAGAAAGATGGTGGCCCCTGACTATTGCGCAATGGGGGACCGTCCCAAAAACTTCTGAGCGCTTGGGTTTTGGGACCAAGTAAAAAGAACAAGTAATGGGGGCCGTTCTTTTGTGTCCGAAGTGTGAAAGTCCCGAGGGTGGCTGGGAAACTAGGGACCGGGAGGGTTGCTGCACAAACATCCAAAACTATAACCCAAAAGGGCCCACAGGCACTGTGTTTTACATAAAAAGGGGCTTTTTCCCCGGGTTTTATGTGATATTTTAAAAATTTTGGGCCAGTATCTAATTTTTGTATAAAAAATCCCATTGCAGTAAAGTTTTTTTGTTTGCAAAGTTGTGTATTTTTAAAAAAAATTCCATCTTTAGTGCTTTTAAAAAATTTGGGTTTTCACTGAAAAAAATAATTGATTCAATAATTTAAATTAAATAGAGGAAACCCATATTTTAAAAATAGATTTTTTCGTATGAATTCCCAAGGTTTTTAAGGGGGGTTTGTCTCCTACATTGATTCATCTCACCTCAGCCCTTTTTTTTTTTTGTTCCCCTTTTGGTTTAAGGGGCGGGGTTTTACTGGTTTCCCAAATGGGGGCTCCCAGTAAAGCCGGGTCTGTAGCTAAGCAAAAAAGTGCTGGCAGTAAGAGGAGAGTTAAAAGGGTTCTGAAACCCAATAGGGGCCCTTTGAACTAAAGCACCCTTTACAAGGGGGGTTATCTAGGAATGGGTTGGGGACACTTTTAAATTTGGACAAAAATTTTTAACAAAGGGGTTGGGGATTGTTTTTGCAAGATTTTTTTAACATAAAAAGCAATCCTTGTAGTGGGGAAAACCCCTTTTAAAATAATACATTTGTGACACTATAAAAAAAATAAAAAAAATACCCGGGGAAAAACCGCCCTTAAAAATTTTCAATGTTTTTAAAATTTTTTTTTTTTGTTTTTCATTTGTATGTTTTTTAAATTTTTTGAAAAAAAAAAACTTTTTGGGAAACCGTACCGAAATGAACTTTTAAGAGAGAAAATTAATAAAATAATCTTTATTTTATATAGCGAAAACATACCCCCGCAGTTTTTAAAAAAATTCAAGGGTAAAAATAATTTTTTTTACCTTAAAAAAAACTTACAGATAGAAACAAGGTGTGGGGGCCCCCCTGTTGCAAGGGGTTACAATCTATTAGGGGGGTTAGGGGTTTAAACTTCGGTAAGAAGTTAAAAGTTTAAAAATTTGCCCGGGGCCATGTTTCAAAAATGGGGGGTGGTTTGGCATGAAAAAGGGGATGAACCTTTCCCCCCAAGATGTACATCTATAACAGTTTAAGTGCCTGTGAGTCCCCAAGTGCAGGGAGTGGCAGTGTTGTGATAGCATTTTTGGGACCCTTGGGTAGGCCAGCCCTAGAAGATGTTTTTTTTAAAGGGCCCTCTAAAACTGTGAGGGTTGTGAGTTTTGCCTGATCGCCCCGCGGTGCATATTCCAGAAAAAGGGTGCCGACGGGGTAAAAACCCTTGGGGGAACGGGAAAGGGGGTTTGGGGATGATCGATGATTTGTAACCTAAAAAAACAGGCGAGGGGGAGGGGAGGGTGGGGGGGTAAAAACAGAGACGGGGGAGGTGATGTGGGGGGGGGGGGCAGCTTTTTGGGGAGAGCTTTTTTGGGTGAGGGGGGATAAGTTTTTACGTACCCCTTTACGGGGTTGGGCAACCAGTGCAGTGACTGACCAGGGTAAAAAGCATCAGTATGCGGCTGGGGGAGAAAGATGACCTGGCTTGTTGCATTCAGGCGGATTGGAGGGGGAGAGTTTTGCAGGGGAAGGGAGACCGATAAGCAAGGTGTTGCAGTAGTCAAGAGGGAAAGAATAAGTCATTTAAAGAGATTTTTGGGGTTTTTTCCCAAACAGTGAAAAAAGGGACGGTTTTTGGGGGAAAATTTTGGAGGTGCAGGGGGGAAAGGGGGCCGGGAAGGGGAAATTGGATATATGGGGGGGAAGGGCAGATCAGAATCAAAAAACCCCCCAAGACAGGGGCCCCTGCTGCCTGGGAGAAATGGGGGGTCCCTCATACAAAAAACAAAAATTGAAAGGGTGGGGTTGGGTTTTGTAGATGGGGGGAAAAGACAAAATTTTTCAGCCCTTTAGTGGGGTTTTGGGGTTTCAGTTGAGGGACAAATGTAAAGGGGGGCAGGGGAACAGACAGTCACTGGTTTTTTTGTAGGAGAGTAGGGGGAAAATGTACAAAAAGGAGGTGTATAATTGGGTTCTCAGCTTAGAGATGGAAATGGGCCAAATCTACGATGGTTTGCCAATGGGGGCGTGTACAATAAAAAAGGGGAAAGGGACCTAAAAAGCCCCCGGGGGAAACTCCAACAGCAAAAAGGGGAGAGGAGAGGAGGTCGCCCCGGGGGAAAATTAGACACTGAAGGAGGGGGGTTTCAGAGAGGAAGGATGAAAACCAAGTGAGAGCGGTTTTCCTGGGGGCCCAAAAGGGTTCCCTTGAGCAGGCTGAGGAAAAAGTTGGGGGAAAAACGTGTCAAAGGGCTGCGGGAAGATATTAAGAGAAGCGAAAGGGAAATTTTTTGCCCTGTTTTTGGGCAGTGGGGAGTTCATTTGAGATTTTTAACTAAGGCATTTTCCAAATGGAGGGGTTTTGGGGTGGGGAAAACCGATTGCAGAGGGTCAAGAAGAGAGTTTTGCAGAGAGATAAGGGGTTAGGCCCAGAGAAACCCAAATGTTCCGGGGTTTAGAGATGAAGGGCAGGTTGAGAATGGTCGGTAGTTGGCAGCGCAGGAAAGGTCAAAAAAAAGGGCTTTTTTTGTTTAAAAGGGGGTTTTGGATGGCGTTTTTGGGAAGGGGAAATGGAAAATTTTCCCCGTGGAGGAGAGAGGTTAAAATAGCAGGGTTAAAGGGGAGAAGGACAGTGGAAAATGAATGGAAAAGGTGGGGAAGCTATAAACAGGGAATTTACCCGCATCCAAAAACCCCTAATATAAAAGGGGTTTTTTTGGTTTATGTTTACAAGGCTTAAAATTTCCGGGTGTTCGGGGGTCGCGCGGGTACGGTGACTCCCAACCGAGCGGGGGGGGGGGTAAATACGGCAGCCCCCCGGCCAAATAGCCCGCACTACTTTGGGCCGAAAACGTTGCGAAAAATTTAATTTTTCCCAAATTTTTTCCCGCGCATACAATTTTAAAAAGGTTTGTATGCCCGGGGAGGAACGTAAACCAAGTTTCTTAGCTGTGAAATTTCCGGAAAAAATTTTGGGGGCATTTCGTTCAATTTGAGCTCAATTGCCACTTAAAACCCGGGGGGAAAAAGGCCCCAAAATAAACCGAGTGAAAATTAAACCCCCACAAGAAAAATGTTCATGATAAATTTGGGTGGCCCCTTCCCTTAATTACATGAAACCCACAGATCAGCAGTGGGTTGGGGCATTGAAAGTTTTATCTGTTTCAAGATTTAATTTTCCCAGAAACCATTGGGATGGTGAAAAAAATTGTACCCGAGGACATCGTAACTCAAGGGGCCCTGTTTAAAAATCCATAAAAAACCCTTTTCCCATAATTGAAAAAAGAAAAGAACTGCTGTCAATCGATTTCTCTAACACAAAGGGGTTTTAGTCAATTTCCTTTTGATGGATTTTGGTTTTTTGCCCGTGGGAAAGAGGTTTTAAAAATGGCCTAATGAAGTTCCCTTTTTACGACTGTCGGGAGTCCCGTCACTGGAAAAGTGACAGAGCAGCTGTAGCTCTAGAGTGCCACCTGTTGGGTACCCGGGCTTTGGCCCCTGGTGCCGCCTTTTTTTCCTGGGTTGGGTTTTTTTTTTTGGTGCTCACTGTTTTAAAAAAAACTGATATTTTTTTAAAAAGTTAAATGTAAGGACCTTAAAAAATCCTGCGTTTTTGCCTTTGCCTTTCCCTTTTTATTTTTTCTTTTCAAGTGTTTTTTTTTTATAAACCCAAAACTCCAAAGGGTTTTTTTACACCCCACTATAACCCACTTTGCCATCTCGTTCTTATGTATTGCAGATGGTTGTACACAAAGACTTCTGCACCATCTTGTGTGTTCCACGTTGTACAGTCATTTACTTCAGAAATAAATGATCATTCAGACCATGATAATACTGATCAATTAGATATTTCCAAAGTCCTTTAAACAGTCATAGTTGTGCCCTAACATTTGCTATTACACATTAAGGGCGACATGTCCGAAAAGATGCGCTGTCACGCCAGCTTTAAGGCGCATTAAATCAGTGTAAAGTGTGCCTGAATGAACGAACCTTTCACAAATCTGACGTTTGGTAAATCTTGCATTGTAAAATTGATGCGTCTAATCTAAGCGCAAAGCATATCATTGCTGGCTTATTTAGTGTGCCTACTTTAGGCACATTCAAATATGTCATTCCTGGCATATAATGTGCCTGGTTTTGGTTTATTACAGTTCATTTATATAGAGAAGAGGGCATCAAGTTTTTTTGCCGCAAAATACACCAAAACAATGGCACATTCGTATTGGGATATGTCGCCCTTACTGCTTTATTTAATGTGCTTACATACCATGGAATCTTAAAGGGGTTTTGCCACAATCTCATCTCATACCTCCTGCATCCAGCTCTTCAGCTCTGTGTGCTCAGAAGGGGGGCGTGTGTGATTTGAATGGCATATCATGTGACCCAGCAGGCTGACATCACCAGGCCTTTCATCTCTGTAGTCAAAGAAAGGTCTGTTTATGTAAAGCATTGTGAGTAGCTGAGAGGTAAAGTTTTTGCCTCCAGGCACAAGGGTGCTAGGTTCAAATCCCTGCAGGAACCAAACCTGTGTTTTTTTTTCTCTTTATCAATGCACATACCTCATTGAGGTTTCTTTTATATTTATTTGCACTGTTTGACTAATTACTAAGGAGTACAAAGGATGGGAGTAGAGTGACAGCACCTGGGGTTTGAACACTCAGTAGCTGCCTGAGAGAAGTGATGTCTGAGCATGTGCAGCCCTGGAGATGAGCTGTAAACAATGGATCACTAAAGGAGCAGTTAAAACAAAAACAGTGCAGAATTTTTAATAATAATGAATGGTGAAAATGGTTGTTATTTCATTTGCAAGCTTCCCATGTCTATTTTACTTCGTGGCAAAACCCCTTTAATGCATCATGGCTAAAATTGGTTTTATTATATAAAAACTGAATTTTTACAGAATTTGTAAGAAAAAGAACACGGATGTAGGCTATAGCAAATCTTTAAGAGTGAATGCACACGTAACGGACTTGCTGAAGAAAGTTTCAGCAGAGTCTGCAGGTAAATCTGCACATAAAAATCTTCATCATATCAGGCAGATTTTGATGCAGACTTCCTCCCACTCAATTCTGCAATGAATCTGCAACTACTATTATTTATTTTAGAGCACCACTCATTTTGTGGAGATGTAAAAAAAGAGGTTCAAATACATAATGTACAGTGGGTTGCAAAAATGTTCCTCACTTTTAAACGTTACAGCCACAAACTTTAAAGTATTTTACTAACATATGATAGCGTAACACAAAGTAGTAAGTATTTTTGACATGTAAAGAAAATATGGGCGACATGTATGAACGGGCTTTACGCCTGTTTTTTTGGCGTATACTGCGCCTCCCGGCCCGAATCCCCTGTCGGACGCAGGGTTGCAGTGTTAGGCGCAGTGTTCGCCACTTTCAGCTGCGCCCCGCATGAAGGGGCGGGCAGTGCGCGTGGTGTGGGCGCGGGGTAGGCGTTCTGGGGCGGGACACGGCGCGCTCGAAAACTCCGGGGCATGTACGATCGCGAGTTGGCAAAGCGAGGCGCAGTGCAGCGCTCTGCAGCTCCGACAGGCAGACCTGGTTTATTTTGGTCTAAATGCTCCGGCGGAGGCGAAGTGAAGCAGGATCGGAACATTTGAGGAAGCAGATAGAAGATCGCGACAGAAATCTCGGCGCTCCGCTCCGTGCAGCAAGAGTATGAATCCGAAAAAATCGCCTTTATAAAGGCGGAAAACAGTGTCAGAAAAGAGCAACGTAAAAAAAAACATAAAAAAAAAAAACATTTTCCCAAAATCAGAACGGCAGCAATATCAAGAAATTGATATTGGAAATTGCGGGAATGCAATTCAAATTTGAAAGCTATTCTCATTGGTCGGCATAAACCAGCCAATCAGAATAGGAGCGACAGTGAACCATTAAAACCTATGGAGAACGATTGACCAAACAGAATCAACGGCGGTACAGTTCAACATATAGTAACCATGCAGAAAAGAGCTGATTGGTTGAGCTAGCGGGGGCTTGGCTAGCTCAGCCAATCAGAATAGGAGTGACAAAGACCCATTATAGCCTATGGAGAATTTTGAACCAATCAAAATCCAAGGCAGGACAGTTCAAAATACAGTAAAAAGGCAGAAAACAACTGATTGGTTAATGCGGCGGGGGCTTGGCTATCCCAGCCAATCAGAGCGCGAGCTACTTCTCCCATTGTAGTCTATGGAGAGATGGGCGCAATGCAATCTCGGCTCTCAGCGCCGTGCGGCATGGAGTATGAATAAAAAACTCATTTTTATTAAGTGTAAAACATTATCAGATAAAGCGCTGAAACCTTCTCTAAAAATAAAGCAGTTAAATCCCTAACAACGCGTTTGTCGCCGAGACCGGCGCTACATAAGGAATTGCAATAGAGAGAATTGCCGGGAAATACAGTAATTCATATTGTTTAAGCTATTCTGATTGGTCTGCATAAACCAGCCAATCAGAATAGGAGCGACTGTGGCCCAATAAAACCTATGGAGAACTATTGACCAATCAGAATAGGAGCGACAAAGACCCATTATATCCTATGGAGAAGTTTTGACCAATCAAAATCCAAGGCGGGACAGTTCAAAATACAGAAAAAATACAGAAAAGAGCTGATTGGCTGAGCTAGCGGTGGCTTGGCTATCCCAGCCAATCAGAGCGCGAGCTACTTCTCTCCCATTGAAGTCTATGGAGGAGGGGCCCGCACTGAAATCCCGGCGCTCCAGCGCAGTGCGGCATGAAGTATTAATTAAAAAAATCATTTTGATTAAGTGTAAAACATTATCAGATAAAGAGCTAAAACCTTCTGTAAAAATAAATCAGTTAAAACCCCGAACAACGCGTTTGTTGCCGAGACCGGCGCTACATAGGGAATTGCAATAGAGAGAATCGCCGGAAATACAGTAATTCAAACTGTTTAAGCTCTTCTGATTGGTCGGCATAAACCAGCCAATAAGAATAGGAGCGACAGTGGCCCATTATATCCTATGGATGAGAATTGACCAATCAGAATAGGAACGACAGGGACCCATTATAACCTATGGAGAAAAATTGACCAATCATATATCAAGGCGGGACAGTTCAAAATACAGTAAAAAGGCAGAAATGAGCTGATTGGTTGAGCTAGCGGGGGGCTCGTCCAGCTTAGCCAATCAGAGTGCGAGCTACTTTCTCATAGAGTTCTATGGGGAAAAGAAATTCCGAGCAAGCTCTGGCTAAGTTATAAGAGGCGCCGTTATTTGGACCAATGGGAGAGCGAGCGACGCTCCTATGGGTTTTCTAATGCAATCTGAAATAAAACTGTACATGCCGAAATCAAATTATAAGACTACAGAAGTTGTCCCGATGTGTATATAAAATGAATAATAATATGGGGGTAACGAAAAAAAAATATTAATTCAATAAAATCATGTTTATTTCTTTATTTTCGTTAGCCAAGGATCAATAGTATGGGAGCAACGAAAAAAAAGAAATACACATGATTAAAATGAAGTCATATTTTATTTTGGTTACCCCCATATTATCATTCGTTTATATACACATCGGGACAACTTCTGTAGTCTTATAATTTGATTTCGGCCATGTACAGTTTTATTTCAGATTGCATTAGAAAACCCATAGGAGCGTCGCTCGCTCTCCCATTGGTCCAAATAACGGCGCCTCTTTTAACTTAGCCAATCATAGAGCTCGCTCGGAATTTCTTTTCCCCATAGAACTCTATGAGAAAGTAGCTCGCGCTCTGATTGGCCGGCTTAGCCAAGCCACCGCTAGCTCAACCAATCAGCTCGTTTCTGCCTTTTTACTGTATTTTGAACTGTCCCGCCTTGGAATATGATTGGTCAATTTTTCTCCATAGGTTATAATGGGTCCCTGTCGCTCCTATTCTGATTGGTCAATTCTCCTCCATAGGATATAATGGGACACTGTTGCTCCTATTTTGATTGGCTGGTTTATGCCGACCAATCAGAAGAGCTTAATCAATTTGAATTACTGTATTTCCCGGCGATTCTCTCTATTGCAATTCCCTATGTAGCGCCGGTCTCGGCGACAAACGCGTTGTTCGGGATTTAACTGATTTATTTTTACAGAAGGTTTTAGCGCTTTATGTGATAATGTTTTACACTTAATAAAAATTATTTGTTTATTAATACTTCATGCCGCATGGCGCTGAGCGCCGAGATTTCAGTGCGCCGATCTCTCCATAGACTACAATGGGAGAAGTAGCATCCCCCGCCTCCCCATTTGATTGGGGCTGGGATAGGCAAGCCCCCGCCTAGCTCAGCCAATCACTCCTTTTCTGTCTTTTTACTGTATTTTGAACTGTCCCGCCTTTGATTTTGATTGGTCCTATATTCTCCATAGGCATATAATGGTACACTGTCGTTCCTATTCTGATTGTTCAAAACTTCTCCATATGGGGTTTTTATAAATGGGTCTTTGTCGCTCCTATTCTGATTGTGGTTTTATGCCGACCAAACAGAAGAGCTTAAACAATTTGAAATTACGTATTTCCCGTCAATTCATCTTAAATTGCAATTCCCTATGTTAGCGCCCGGTCACTCGGCGACAAAAGCGTTTGTTCGGGTTTTTAACTTGAATTTTTTTTATTGAAGGTTTCAGCGCTTTATCTGAGAATGTTTACTCACTTAATAAAAATGATTTTTTTATTCATACTCCATGCCGCACGGCGCTGAGAGGGTGAGATTTCATTGCGCCAATCTCTCCATAGACTACAATGGGAAAGTAGCTCCGCCTTTATTGGCCGAGATAGCCAAGCCCCCGCTATCTCAGCCAATCAGCTATTTTCTGTCTTTTTTACTATATTTTGAACTGTCCCGCCTTTGATTCAGATTAGTCAATAGTTCTCCATAGGTTTTAATGGTCTGTCCTCCTATTCTGATTGGTCAATAGTTCTCCATAGGATATAATGGGTCTCTGTCGCTCCTATTCTGATTGGCTGGGATAGCCAAGCCCCCGCTAGCTCAGCCAATCAGCTCTTTTCTGTCTTTTTACTGTATTTTGAACTGTCCTGCCTTTAATTCTGATTGGTCAATAGTTCTCCATAGGTTTTTAATGGTTCACTGTCGCTCCTATTCTGATTGGCCGGTTTCTGCCGACCAATGAGAATAGCTTTCAGAATTTGAATTACTGTATTTCCCGGCAATTTCCAATATCCTAATTCTTGAATTAGGATATTTGGAAAGTAATTTTGTTTTATGTATTTGTTATTTTTGAGGTTTCAGCTCTTTTCTGAGAATGTTTAACGCCTTTATAAAGGCGATTTTTGATTCATACTCCGCACCGACATCTGGAATGATTTCTCGCTGTTTTCCAGCCTGTCTCGCATCGGAACAGATTTTTGGCACAGCCCCGCACTGCGCCTCAGTAACCCGCACTGCACCCCACACACTGGCGAGGCGCAGGGAACTTTTCCCCGCATGGATGAGTGCGCTACCTCCGGCGGCGAATCTTTGGCGCGGCGCCGCACTGCGCCAAAGTCCCGCACTGCGCCCAACACACTGGTGAGGCGCGGCGGACTTTACATAGTATGTATGAGCGCGCCCCGGCCCCGACATAAATCAGGCGCAGATATCGGCGGAAAACTAGCGGAAAAGCGCGCCCCGACCCGGCGAGCTTCATACATGTCGCCCTATGTGTTTTTCTAAATTTTTTCAAATTAGGAAACTGAAAAGTGTGGTGTGTATATGTATTCAACCCCCCCTGAGTCAATACTTTGTAGGACCACCTTCAGCAGCAATGACAGCTGCAGTCGGTTGGGGATGTCTGTACAAGATTTGCACATCTAGAGGCTGGAATGTTTGGAGGCTGGAATTCTTCTTTGCAAAATAGCTCTAGCTCAGTCAGATTGGTTGGCAATTGTTTGTTTACAGCAATTTTCAAGTTGGGCCACAGATTCTCAAAGGGATTTAGGTCTTGACTTTGACTTGGTCATTTTAACACATGAATATGCTTTGATTTCAACCCTTCCATTGTAGCTTTGGCTATACGTTTAGGGTTGTTGTTCTGCCAGAAGGTGAACCTAGGCCCCCATCTAAAGTGTTTCGTCTCCAAGATTACCCTATATTTAGCTCCATCCATTTTCCATCAACTCTGACCAGCTTCTCAGTCCCCGCTGAAGCAAAGCATCCCCACAGCATGATGCTGCCACCACCGTGCTTCATGGTGGGGAAGGGGTGGGGAAGGGTGATGTGCAGTGTTGGATTTCCTCCACATATAGAGCCACATGTATGAAACTGTTTAGGTCTAAAACTCACTTTCTTGTCCATAGCAACCAATCAGAGCGCCCCTCTCATTTCATATATCGGCTCTGAAAAAATGAAAGGGGTGATATGATTGGTTGCTATGGGCAACAAAGTGAATTTTAGACCTAGACAATTTTCATACATGTGGCCCATAGTGTTTGGAATTTAGGCTAAGGGTATGTTCACACGGCTTATTTAGCCGCATATTTCCGCGCGTATTTTGCCGCGTATTGGGCTTAATACGTGGTGAAATGTGCGCCGCAATTACGGTAATCCATAGCTCTCATAGAGATCTATGGATTATGCATCGTCCCCCTGCGCGTACAATTACGTATTGTACACGCGGGGGGAGAATTTACATGTCAATTGTTAGCGGCAAATATGCGCTGCTGGCAATGCATGTCTATGGGGCCGCCGCTCCCCCCGTGCTTTGGAGTTACCCGGTGTACTGTGGCGCGTACTATACACGCTGCAATATGCCATGTGACCATACCTTAAGAGGTTCAATTTTGATCCCATCTAACCAGGGTATCTTCTTTCACATGCTTGCTGTGTCCCCTACATAGTTTTTTGCAAACTAAAAACTGGATTACTTATGTCTCGCTTTCAAAACTGGCTTCATCTTGCCACTCCTCCAAAAAGGCCAGAATTGTAGAGTACATGACTAATAGTTGTCCTGTGGACAGATTCTCCCATGTGAGCTGTGGATCTCTTCAGCTCCTTCAGAGTGACCCTGGGCATTTTGGTTGCATCTCTTATTAGTGCTCTGCTTCTCTGGGCTGTCAGTTTAGGTGGGCGACTATGTCTTGGTAGGTTAGCAGATGTGCCATACTCCTTCAATAACGGATTAAACAATGCTCCATGAGATGTTCAGAGCTTGGGTTATTTTTTTATTTTTTTTTAAACCTAACTCTGCAATTTACTTTGCCACAACTTTATCGCTGAAATGTCTGGTCTGATCCTTGGTTTTCATGCTACTGTTTGTTCATTAATGTCATTTAAAAACCTCTGAGGACAAAACATCTGTAGTTATACTGAGCATAAATTACATACAGATGTACTAATAAGGTGATTTCTAAAGGCAATTGCTCACACTGGATTTCATTTAGAGGTACAAGAGTACAGAGAGCTGAATACATAAGCATGCCCCACTTTTCAGTTTTTTAATTTGCAAAAATTCGGAAATTCATGTATCGTTTTCTTTACACTTCACAAATACTTGCTGCTTTGTATTGCTCTAAAATATTAATAAAATATAAGTTTAAAAATGAGGAACAGTTCAAGGGGTATGAATAACAAAAAAAAAAAAAACTAAACTAAAAAACAAACTGATACAGAGGGAGAGAGGACCCTGCCTGCAAAGGTTTATAATCTATAAGGAAGGAGAACTGGGACAGAAGGTGAGGATCTGAGATGTTTGCGGTGGTGAGGGCTTGGCTTTGCGGTTTGGAAGAGTAAAAGGAAATCCCAAGGAAGCGAACTTGTGGGACTGGGGAAAGCATAAAGCCTTTAAGGCAATGTTCACATGGCTTATTGCTGACATAATTGCGGGGTCGGATTTCGCCCCGCAATAACGCCGGCAGCCGTGCAGCGGGGGCGGGGGGCCGGCAGCTCGCCAGCCCCATAGACACGCATTATTCACTGCGCGTACGCGCCGTAAATTATGTGCATGTCACTTTCTCACCCCGCAGCAGATTCGCCGAGCGGGGAGGAGAGACGGAATCCATAGCTCTCTATGAGAACTGTGGATTACCGTAGTTACTGGAACGGATTGGAGCCGTACTCAAGCGCAAATACGGCGCGCAGTACGGCTCCAATCAGCGCCCAAATAAGCCGTGTGAACGAGGCCTAATTGTGATAGATCAGATGAAGAGGTAGAGTGGCATGGGAAAACTCGTGCTTTCTTCATATTGAGTTTGTGAAAGCAGAAGAATAAGAAGGAGGATATGGACAATAGACATTCTGGGATCCTAGAAAGCAGCAAGTTAGCATCTGGGCTAACTATACATTGTATTTGGCATATATTGCTTTTAATCTATATAGGGAGGAAGGGATGCCTCCATTTTGGTTTCTTGCACCCCGCCCACCTCTACTGGTTGTTGTATCAGTGCAGTATACTTGCAAGGTTGGTGCTTTTTTTTATTTTTCTCTGTGGATTTTGGAGGTCTGTTGACCCAATGAGAAGTCTGAATTTGGCTCTAGTGAGAGGTAGAGATAGAGTAGGACAACCCGCTTTGAGATCCCGTTGTAAGTCGGGGGTGGCTTAAGCATTTTTTGACCAAAATGTATGAACTAAGAATCTCAAAGTTTTTTTTGATAGAGAGAGAAAAAACCCCAAAGGTATGTTCACACGGCTTATTGCGGCGCTCATAGTAGGCGCCGCAATACGCGGGGTGTTTTGGAACCACGTGCTGATCAGCGCGTAATTCCAAAGCATGGGGGGAGGTGGCCGGGTGCCGGCCCCATAGACATTCACTGCCAGCGTATTCGCCGCTAACAATTCACATGTCTATTTCCCCCCCGCGTGTACAATACATTCCTACGCGTGAGACGACGCATACAATATGATCCTACGCGTAGTATGACGCGTAATCCATAGCTCTCTACGGGAGCTATGAATTACCATAGTTGCGGTACGCATTTCGCCACGTATTAAGCTAAATATGCGCACAATTACGCGTGAAAATAGGCCGTGTGAACGTACTCTAAGGCAGGGGTCCCCAACCGCCGGGCCGCGGACCGGCACCGGGCCGTAGCGCATCTTCTGCCGGTCTGCGGCCCCAGCTACACCTGACGCCGACCGCCCGGTGACTTTAGTCTCCTCTGCGCGGCCATTGTAATCCGGCCACGCAGAGATAGCAGCTGCACACAGCGTGCGGCTGCATTACAGAGACAGCAGGGGCGGCTCTTTACCGTCCCTGCTTTCACTATCATTGTAGATGCGGTGCTCAGTGAGCCCCGCATCTACAGATCAGCGACGCAGGTCGAGTGATGCTGCAGTGACATCACACCCCAACAGCACAGCTGAGTTTAGCCGGACGCCGGAGGCAGCATCTCTGCGGGGCTCGCTAAATGGTGAGTACCTTCTTTTTTTTTTTTAAACTAGCCTGGATATTTACAGGGGCTAATCTACCTACAGTGGCTACAGGGGCTAATCTACCTACAGTGGCTACAGGGGGCTAATCTACCTACAGTGGCTACAGGGGGCTAATCTACCTACAGTGGCTACAGGGGGCTGATCTACCTACAGTGGCTACAGGGGGCATATATCTCTATAATGAAAGAGCCGATTACATGTGTATCTGATTACATCTGATTAATGCTGAACTACAGAGCTGATCAATATTACTGTAGAGTGATTGTCAGCTCTGTGAGTCAGCATTATTAATTTAATAGATATCATTATTAATATATCAGTCTGCAGTTCCAAAATACTGATTACTCCATATTATACCCGTAAATGACACAGTATACACTTTATTGGTTTTTCTTTGTGTGTTTGATTCTAAGGCCTCGTTCACACGGCTTATTTCGGACGGATTTGCCGACGGAAAAATCTGTCAGCAAATCCGTCCGAGATAAGTCACAGCCTATTTTCTATTGTTTTCAATAGAAAATACGGCTCGTCGTTCACACGACGCACAAGTCCGTTCCGGATTGCCGCCGCGGATTGACGACGGCAATCCGGACGGAAAAACAATTGACATGTCAATTCTTTCCGGACGGATTCACCACCTACAATGATTGTAGATGGTGAATCCGTCGGGAAATCAGTTACAAATACGTGCCACACTTAGTGACACTTATTTGCAACTGATTTTCAACTGATTTCAGAACGTATTTACATCGGAAATCCGTTGTAAATACGTTCTGAAATAAGCCGTGTGAACGAGGCCTAAACATCCACCCCCTCCATAACCCCGTCCCTAATAACCACACCCCTAATAACTCCTCCCCCAGCGGGCCGTGGAAAAATGGTCTTGCATAAAACTGGTCCCTGGTGGAAACAAAGGGTGGGGACCGCTGCTCTACGGCACATAGATGCACAGCAGAGCAAGTACGACTCCAAGTCTGTAAGGATGATTGGACACAGGATGGATTTGCTGTGGAAATTTTCCACAGAGAATCTGCAGGGAAACCTGCAACAGATTTTAGTACAGACTTCATCCTACTCAATTCCGCAGTAAATATATATTGGAATACTACAAATTTTCAACGTGGTTAAATTTCTGCGTGAAAAATTTCCCCTAGATGGGCATCAGATTTGTAATAACCCATTCATAAGGCTGGGACTGTATTCTGTAGCAGATTATTTGTTTGCAGGTTCGCACAGAAAATCCGCAGCAAATCCATCCTGTGTGCATTCACCCTAAAGGGCCGTTCACACGGCTTAATGCAGGGACGGATTTCAGCCGTATTGTGCGCCGTACTGCGCTGCAATACGGCTGGAATCCGTCCCACTAACTACGGTAATCCACAGTTCTCATAGAGAAATATGGACTCCGTCTCTCCTCCCCGCTCGGCGAATACGCGGGGCGGGGAGAAAGTGACATGCACATTATACCGGCGGGATACGCGCCGTGAATAATGAATGTCTATGGGGCCGGCGAGCTGCGCCCCCGCCCCTTATTCAAGCCGTAATTGCGGGCGAAATCCGTCCCGCAATTACGGCTTGAATAAGCCGTGTGAATCGGGCCTAAAGGTGCTTTCACACAGAGCAGTTTTGGTGCAGTTTTAATTGCGCTCCAATTATATGTCTTAATTACCAGCAAGCTTTTTGCACTTATCTAAACTGTTTGGAGAGTGAATAATCAATTATTGTGTTTTTAATCCACAAGACTTCAAACACAGTAATTGATTATTTACTTGAAACACCTTTCTGAACAATTTAGATAACTGAAAGAAGCTTGCTGGTCATAAAGGCAGTTTAATTGGAGCGCAATTAAAACTGCACCAAAACTGTGCTGTGTGAAAGCACCCTAAAACCGAAGTTCTTCAGCAGCTGGGCAAATGGACTGTATAATTTAATATGCACCTCAGCTGCTGCAGAACCACCTTGAAAAGGAAGGGTACTGTTTATGTCAAAGAAATGATGAACAAATTACAATAAGGTGCTGACCCCCCAGCCCCTTGCTGATTTCACAACCCAAGTATAAAGCCTAATATCCCTATAAAAATAAGCACTAGAGTTGGACGAGTGTAATACCGGTATGGTTACTACTATGACCTGAGGGATATCAATATCTATATACCTGAAGAAACGATCTATACAGGTTTTTGCATGAAGTTGTGAAGAAAATATTGTCTTACTAACCTACAGTGAAATATTTCCATATTCCATTTATCATCTTACAGATCCCAAGCTTGCACTCAGATGTGGAATATAATATGTATGCCATTTATCTCTAGCAAGCAGTTGTCATCCTGCAGCCATTTCTGAGAGCACACTGCTAGCTAGTGGGGGGAGAAGGTTATAGCAGCACCTGCAAGAATTACACTGGGTGCACATGATATAGATACATTAGCGCTGGTAGATAGTATTACTATCACAATATTGATCTATGATATTTTGAACAGGAAAAGCACCAATTATTCTGTCATGACTTCTTTAAGGGCTCATGTACACGGCCATATTACAGCTATGCTTTTAAAGGAGTCATAATTGGGCAGTCATGGAAGTGCATGAGCCCTCTGCTGGTCACATATTCTTACATATTCTCTATGAGGCTTATTAGCCTACTAATGACACAGCAATTTTCCAGTTTTGTTTTTTTTTCTCCTCCCCGCCTCCTGAGAGCCATAACTTTTTTTTATTTTTTATCCATTTACAGTTGAAACCAGAAGTTTACATACACTATAAACTGACACATATGCAGGTTTTTCTCACTATCTGATATGAAATCAGAATAAACCTTACCCGTTTTTAGGATTACCCAAATTATTTACATTTGCCAGATGAAAGAATAATGAGAGAATGTTTAAGGCATTTTTATTACTTTCTGAAAAGTCAAAAGTTGACCTATATTTCATTAGTATTTGGCAGCATTGCCCTTAAACTGTATGACTTGTGTCAAACGTTTTGGATATCCTTCCACAAGCTTCTCACAATAGTTGGTAGGAATTTTGGCTCATTCCTCCTGACAGAACTGGTGTAACTGAGCCATGTTTGTAGGTCACCAAACAGTTCAGTTTTAGTTTTGTCAGACCACAGGACGTCTCCAAAAATGTAGGTCTTTGTTCCCGTGTGCTTTTGCAAACACTAATCTGGCTTTTATATGGTTCTTTTGGAGTAATGGCTTCTTCCTGGCAGAGTGGCCTTTCAGTCCATGTTGATACAGTAGTCATTTCACTGTGGATAATGACACAATCTTACCAGCTTCCAACAGCAACTTCACACTGTCTTTTGCTTTTGTTCTTGGGTTGATATGCACATGTCAGATGGAAGCACGTTCATCTCTGAGACACAGAACCCGTCTCCTTCCTGAGCGGTATGATGGCTGGACATTCCCATCTTGTTTGTACTTGCGTGTAATTATTTGTAATAAATAATTAAAATAAAGATGCCTTAGAAAATTCTCTGATTATTCTGGCATTTGGCAAATATAAATAATTTTGGTTCCTAATTGATCTAAAACGGGTAAGGTTTATTCTGATTTCATGTCAGATAGTGAGGAAAAACCTGCATGTGTGTCTTTTTATATAGTGTATGTAAACTTCTGGTTTCAACTGTACATAGCCATATGAGGGCTGTTTTTTTGTGTGGGACAAGATGTCCTTTTTAATGGTACATTAATTGTACCAGATAATGTTCTGGGAAATGTCCAAAAATTCTATATGGGATGGAATGTGCCATAGCAACCGATTGCCACCTTGCGATCTCATCACGGGTGTGCCGATCACAGAGAAAAGGTGTGCCGCAGCGTTTAAGGGATTAAATGGGTTGTCTCACTACTAAGATAAGCTTTAACCATGAAGGGAATGGTAAATGAAGACTTTTTCCCAAAACATTCCTCTTTTGATTTTACTTTGGTCAACAGATAAGAGAGATTTCATTTGCTCTGAGTGCACACAGGTTTCTCTGGTTACCATCCTTCTCTCTGCTGCTCTTTGTCTTATCTGAGAGCAAGAAGTTTATGTCACCACAGGATGTCGGCAGCTCGAGAAGAGTGTGTTGTCTCTAACAAAGGAGATTAATTACTCTTGTGTGTTTACTTTGAGCTCTGAAGCTCTCTGTTCTATAGATTAAATCTCCTGCACTCATGTCAGTGCAATTAAAAGTTGAGGTGGGATGTAGCACCTATTGCTATAGTGTTGTTGCCGGAGTGGTTGTGGAAGGATTACCAATCCAATATATAAATTCCAGAGTAATCCACTGCACACCACAATTGTTGTTTGCAAAATTAAGAATATAATTTATTTACAAAGGAAAGTTGACATATGGCCACATGCTTTACTCTAGATAATTACTATAGAAGGCTCTAATAGCCAAAAACTTTTTTTTCTTGTTCTGTAATATACTTTTGTCTATTATGCATAAATCACTGAACACTCTAAGTTGGACAGAGAGTTTGGAAAATAAAAAAATCACTGCAAACTAAGCTCAAACTCTATATCTAAAATATAACTTTTAATTTAATTCCTATAATATAAAAACACTCATAAGTAGCATAGTCACCGCTAGTAGTATATGATGAAGACGGCAATATGGCTGTCCCTCGCAGACCCTACACTCAACCTGCAATAGGATGGGATAATCGTCCCGAAAGGGTCGGCCCCACCTCTGAAGGCTCGTCCTATTAATGTTCTGTTAAGTCCCTTTATTTAGTCGAATATACATGAAATATAATATATATACAGTATCTCTATATTGACTGACAAACATCTGTGTATCTAGCAGCATTATTGTCGCTGCTGCTTTTCTCCATCATGGCTTTTTCATATTCCTCTGATGAACCCTGGTATATCTGGCAGGGGGAAACGCATCGGGGAAAACAGGAGATAATGTGGAAATCAGATGGTCGTATGTAACTATCTTAAATTATGATTTACCTCATCTGATTTTTGTTATCTGTTGATTTGTGGGTATCTGTTGATATACGACGGTAATTTATGCTGAAATTTGTACCGCTGATACGTATCCCGTGGAATATATCCTGTTTGTCTGTCAATATAGAGATATATATTATATTTCACTAAATAAAGGGACTTAACAGAATATTAAGAGGGCGAGCCTTAAGAGGTGGGGCCGACACTTTCGGGACGATTATCCTATCCTATTGCAGGTTGAGTGTAGGGTCTGCGAGGGACAGCCATATTGCCGTCTTCATCATATACTACTAGCGGTGACTATGCTACTTATGAGTGTTTTTATTCTTATTTTATAGGAACTAAATTAAAAGTTATATTTTAGATATAGAGTTTATTATGCATAACCTGCGTCCCTGGAGAAATGTCAATTCTGCTTTTTAAATAAATTATATCTTTGATTTCTCAAAAAGCAATTGTGGTGTGTGGTGGATTACTCTAGGAGTGCAATGAGAAGAGTTAGGAATACGGAGCTGATACGCTAATCATTGCTATCGAACCAACGACAGTTTAACCAGGACCAGACAGCAGGGTGAGACAACCCCGGCTCTGATCCCTACTCTTAGCGGCAGTTGTCACTTGTAACTAACAGCCAACACCCACCATGTATGGAACGGCCTTGGCCAGTGAGCATGCTTCATATTTTCTACATGTCTCCACCGTGTAAATTTATGGTGCAGGGCAGGAACGGGTTAGAAAGAATTATATAATCAAAATTATGTACAATGAAGGAAATAATTATTTGATCCCTTGCTGATTGTGTAAGTTCGCCCACTGACAAAGACATGAACAGTCTATAGTTTTAAGGGTAGGTTAATTTTAACATTGAGAGAATATCCAAAATAAAATCCAGAAAATCATATTGTATAAATTTATTTGCATTTTACTGAGATAAATAAGTATTTGATCCCTCTGGCAAACAAAACTTAATACCTGGTGGCAAAACCCTTGGTGGCAAGCACAACAGTCAGCTCTTTGCTCTTGCACATGTTGTAGAGGTTAGAGTCTGACTAATTGAGTCTGTGGACAGGAGTCTTTTATAAAGGAGACTAAGACAGCTGTCTTTAATGCAGGTAACAAGTTAATTAGCAGCATCTAACTGGGCTGTAGAAGCCAGAACTCTTAGCAGTAGGGGATCAAATTCTTATTTCTCTCAGCAAAATGCAAATTTATATAATTTATACAATGTGATTTTTTGGATATCCTCTCTCAATGTTAAAATTAACCTACCCTTAAAATTCTACACTGTTCATGTCTTTGTCAGTGGGCAAACTTACAAAATAAGCAAGGGATCAAATAATTATTTCCGTCACTGTATAGAGCAGTCCTGGAACAATTGCTGAGCAAAAGACTATGCTGAGGCAAGTGTCAAGGCTGCTGGTGTCAACTCCTTCCCTCCCAGAGGCAAAGTAGTGCAACTATGTCCAGGGTGGTTGAGACCATTTCAATATGGTGAGTGACAGCCAGAAGGTACAAGATGGAGGAGGTTGGGAACAGGTAGGACTGTAGAGACTGACTTGCTGAGTATTTGGGGTGGAGATTTCTGTATGTGTGACTGGCAGGTGTGTCCAGACAAGGCTGAGATTGTTAGACTAGGTCTACATGACCTAGGAAAATAATTGTATTTTTGGCTGTTTTAGGATTTTAAAACACGAACGTTCAGCCAACCCATAGACTTTATTAGAAAAAAAGACCTCTAGTGTACAGCGGTAGTTTTTTTTCTCTGCTCATTTTCTAGCGCTGGAGTTTTATACATGTTGTATACTACGCCAGTGTTAAGTTTTGCCATACAGCCGATTGTTTTTTTTTTTTGCCGTCGGCCCATGCAAACAAAAAAAAAAAAAAAAAAACACACCACGAGAAATGACCGCAGTTTCTGCGCAAATCGTGACAAAAACTGCGGTCGTGCATCAGCCAAAAACCAGTCGACTTTCAGACGGTTTTTGTACAATGCCACGTACACATAGCCTTAGATGTTAAACAGTGCTGACAAAACCAGATCAATCAGATTCCCACGCTGGTGTGTGAGGAGTCTAAGTTGTGAGAAGCCAGTGGAAGAAATTTGAGGAGGAGATACTGGGTTATAGTAGGGATGTTGAAATCACTCAGAAGGTATTTTAATGTAGAGGACATAAGGCTAGGTCTACACAGCACAGGTTTTAGAATCCACACAAAAAAGACTAACCAGTGCCGAGTAGCCCTCAATAGAAAATCGGTGTTGTAGTCTACGAAGCAGAGATTTTTTTTACTGAGCAAAACCAAAAACATCTGACAGAATATGGAACATGTTCTATGGTATAGTCTGACGAAACAAAGTCAGATTCCCACAGGTCTAATGTACCGGGCTGCCGATAAGCCGACAGCCAATTTTTTCATGCCCAAAGAAAAAAAGTGTTACAGTCCAGCAAAGAGAAAATGCCATTGGATTTTGGACAGCCTTTTAACTTTCTATGTGAACTTAGCTGAAGGGAGCCATGCAGCAACTTGATCAAGAAACTGGTGGTGGCAAATCAAGGAAGTCTGCTTACAGCCACCTTGGTTAATGGGAACCTGCCACATAGTTTATGCCCCCCCCCCCCCCTTGCTGAGGGCAGCACAAGCTAGTGTCAGACCTGCTGTTCCCAGCGCTGTGTCCCTTATTCTGTAAGATGCTGGAGTTTTAGAGTATTTACCCCTTAAATCTTATTCATGAGCAGGTGTTAAACCCACTAAAGGCTAGCCACACCCACCTGACAGTTATTCACATGTTTCTACCTATGCAAAGAAGGGCTTGTTCACACAGTTTTGACTCTGTTACAAGCTCTTTTTAGATCCATCTTGGGGACTGATAGAGCAGACCCCAAGAGGAATCCTAAAAGCACTTGTAACAGTATTAACAAGCCCTTAGATGAATTCTGCAGATTATGTGACACATGCATGGTGTAAAACTGAAAATTTCTGCAGTAATTGATTTAAGTTCAAAACTATACACCACCCCAAAAAAAAAAACACAGCTTCTCCTGCATAAAGCAAGGCCCCATATATTTATATGAACTAAAGCCTCATTTGAAAATTACTCCTGTGTGGTGCTTTTGACCACATGAAGTACCCAAATCCTCCATGTGAACTTACCCTAGATAGTTCCAGAGAATGCATTTAAAAGGGGTGAGATAATTAAAGCACATTAGCAGGCTTCTGTGTTAAGCAGGATAGGAGACCAATAGCAGATATCTATATTTTGCAATTATTGGCAATATTAGTATTTCTTCCAAGATTGGAACACTCCCTGTGTAGGCAAGTAACAAGCCCAAAAACATCCTGCCTCACATGCACTAGAGGCATGGGACTCTGGAAACTACACTTCAAACCATGCAACATGAGTGTTCCACCACCATGACATGATCCCAGTGTCAACCAGCTGCATTAAAGATGCCACACTTGCAGTCTCTATGGAGATAGGAATGGTCTGTGCCCACACAGGGATTTTCTGACATACCTGTGTGCACAGGAATGATTGAACACTCACATTGCACCACACAAATTTTGCAGGCACAACCTAAAGTTCATGATGTGGGGTTGAAGGCAACATTTAGGGTCGCTTTGACAAAGTGCAAACTTTATAGGGCTGGCCAGCTAAAAATTTCTAGTGTACTTCTATTATCTCATGTGAGTTTAGTGGAGCTCTTTAACTGATGGCAGGAACCTCTGTACTTTGACAGGATATGGCTGGAAATACCCTTAGTCAGAGCAGCCTTTTAAGCCATAAGCCTTTCCTGCTGCCCAATGCTATGTATACAAAGCTAATGTTAAAAAGCAAAGATATTTAAACATCGCTGTACTGTGGTTTTTAGTGCGGCTTTATGCAAAAAACCTGGTCGGTTTTCTAACTTGCTGCCAGCCCAGTACATTGTATAGGAATAGAGAACAAGTTCTATCCTCTGGCAGAGGGCTGGAAGCTTAGAAAGCTGACTTTCTAAGTAGGAAACTCTGCTGTCTAGATGACACAGATTTGCTATTGTGGTCTAGGGGGGCACTGGTTACAGTCTGATTTAGGCCATGGCTACACAGCACTGGTTTATGGTTGGATTCAGTGTTTAGAATCTGGCAAAAATTTGACCAGAAACCAATGTTGTGTAGGTATTGCCTAAAGTGGTCAACTGGGTGTGGACTGAGGCTGGGGAGTGTTAGACATGGGAAAAACACCTGGATCTTGTACCTTGACAGGACAATGGAGAAACTGCAATGCAGCAGCAATTCATGTTTTAAAGCACAGAAGGAAGGTTACATACAGCACAAGTGTGGGCAAGTAATTTCAGAGTTGGATTTGTTAAAGGTGTAGCACTGCACAACTCTGAGTTCTGGATGTAGCAGATTGCCACAAGCACCACCCTCATTCTCCTGCATGGTCAGCTTGCAACCTGCAGCACATATGTCTTTGTGATAAACCCCTTTCAGCTCTTCAATAGGTTGGACTTTAATGCCAGCTATTTGAATAAATAAACCAATATAAAGCACCAAGAAAAGCAATTTCCCCCTCTCCAGAAAGGAATGCATGACCTAAAAGTCTCAAGATAAGTTTGGGGGATTCCACATGACACTGCCTAGCATTAGGATCTGTTCACATGTAGATTTCCATCTGCTACATCAAAATGGTTATTAAAATGAACTACAGATTCTGATCTTGTGGTAACCAGCAAGTCTACAGTTGTATTTTCTCCTCCTGTCAGAACAGTTTGGTTTGCCTTTGGAAATGCTGTGGCTTCTGCTTGCAAGTCCACAGCATTTGTATACTGTATGGCTGTACCCCTGTGGTAAAGTCCTAGGCACTACTTCTGTATCCATCAATACAAGATTTCTCATGGCATTATAAAGTTACATAGGCCTTATAAAGAACTGTCACAGCCATTGTTCTCCAAAACAAACATTTTAATTCAGCTCAAGTGTTCTGTAAGTGCTGTATGTTTGCAAAGAGGTGAAAATTTGTAAAGCACAAAATCAGAGCAAGACAGATCTACAAAGCAGAGATAATGTGTTGTAAAGCACTTCTGTAGCATATCTTGCTGGAGCAGTAAGTGGGTGAAACACTTAACAGGTAAAACAAGGCAAGAACTTAACCGGAAAACTACAAGGAGCCTTCTCTAGAACAGAAACATGTTATGCAGCCTTGACCAGAGCCACGGATGAAAAACGAACATCACCATGTTCCCGCTCTGTAAACTGCTTGCAGATCTTGCCAGCATCCTGCAAGAGAAAAGGTCATTCACCATCAAGCAGAAAGCAAAGTGTTATACAGACCCACAGCTGCTAGCTGATGACTTATGTCAGTCTGCTGGCACTAGCTGTAATAAATCACTTAGCCTGGGTTTAAGCCTGAACCTTGTTGCTTAGGGAAGTGAATGTGTGCAGCTTCACATCCAGTTACTTCCTGGACAAGAAATATGGCCCATTTCTGTTTAATGTGCATTTAAGCAGCAAGTACAAACTCTACATTTGAGACTCCCAATACCACCTACAAGAGGGAAAAGGCTGCAATTTGCAATTAATTATGACCCAACCAGAACCAAAGTTTATTGCAAGATCTGCATGTGGGGACCAACAAATAAAATTCAGATCACTTGCTGGGTGGTACTTTAAGCATGGTTTAGAATTTGTTATTCTATTTTAATAGAGTTCTTGCATTAAGAGTTGCGCCAAAAATGCCAGTTTATTTTAAAAGGCATGCATGAAGACTTACCTCATTGCAGAGGACAATAAACTACACCTTACACTGTCCTGTGTCACTAAAGCCAAGTGCTGTAATCACTTACTAGCACGCCTTCTGTCCATCACTGCAGAGCCATTTTATCTAACTACAGAGACCATGTACCACAGGAACTGCTAGATGGCAGTCTGCAATATTAACAGGTTATATGAGCTGTTTGGATTGTTAAAATGCTTACCTCCAGTAAAGTTCCTTTAGAAGTGGCACCATGGTCAATAGGCTTTGCAGTTAAACCATCTACAGAAAGAAAGTTATGCATTTGTCAGATTTCCTTGACCAGCTCTTCACATTAGTAAATTAAGTGAACTGCTCTGTAACAAATGAAGTAGGAACGTGGCAATACAAGCCTCTAGTCTAAGGGTGCTTTAACATGGTGCGTTTGCCTTTCTGCACAAAAAACATGTCACCGCAATTAGTGCTGTACATTTCCACACAAAACCAGCACCCTAAAGAGACTACATATGGGAAGCCATGGACAGGCTGAGGGGGAACATTATACCAGATTATATTCTTGCCTGAAGAGAAAAGTTAAAGCAAAGAGTGTAAAGGGGAGAGCTTCCTGGCAGAGTAGGGTATGTGCTGAGTAGACCATTAAGGGGTTTTCTCATGATGAATACCATATAAGAAAACAGTCTGGGCCTGGATAGTAGCAAGTTTAATAACCAAATACAAACAGGAGTTGGTGCTCTGACAATACTACCCTTACAAAGAAGGCACCAAGCTGTAGTTTATTTTTGTTGAAAGTGGAGTAGTCCACATTAAGCAAAGACAAAGCAATCAAGTAACTAGATTAAAGGGAACGTGCCAAAAATGACTTTATGTTTAGCTCACATTATGTTAAACACATTAAAAGATGTTCTATTTTAAATTTTCCAGATCACTTCCAATATTTAATAATTCTTAAGTCCTGCAGTTTTCACTTTGGCCACTAAGCCCAATAGTCTGACACTTCCTGTTCTGTAGAGAAAGATTCTCAGTTGTCTGCTCATCGTCAACACAAAGAGGGTCAAACTGAAAAGGCGACCAGTGTGAATAGATACACAGGATCCACCAGTCACAAGAGGAGATAGTCTGTTCACCTTTTCACCTCCCTGCACAGTGACGACTAGAAAACTCTCCTATAGAAGTGAATGGGACCGAGTCAGTCTTAAGTCTATGTGCATGAAGCTACTCTAAAGCATCCGACTGCTGTTAAAGCATGGCAAACAAGGCCTTGTGGCCAAAGTGAAACCTGCAAGACTGAATTATTAAAAATATTGAGTGATAAGAAATTAAACCACCAAAAATTCCTAAAGTGTATTAAGTACTCATTTTTTGATGACATTCCCTTTAAGTCCCATTTTTGTTAAAGTCTGGTAACATCCATGGTCCCATATTGTGACTGATGCAACCATGTTGTGACAAAACTGGTCCAATGACCATCTGAGTTTACCAGCAAATGCTTGTGTCAAAGGCAGACTTGTGACAGTCAGTTTCATCTGGAAATTGCTCCTGCACTGGGGAACCCTGGCAAAAGTGCATACTTACCAAGCTCATAGAGATGTCCATTCACATCTGTGAACACCACCAGGTGGAAATGAACACCATCTTCATTAGGCTGAAAAATAAAAAGGTCATATGCAAACAAAATCCTGTAGTCAAAGTGCTTGTTCAACTTTATATTGACAGCCTGTGCAGGCCTGGAGAACAGTCTGGTGGCTTTCTGACTCATTGATAAGCTTACTGGACTTGCACTTCGATCAAGGCCAAGACCCAAGTGAACAATGAAAACTCCAATGGGGTATGATCACTTGTATATAGTTCTGCAATAGCAATGCTCCAATTCGACATACCCTGCTTAAAGGGGTTTTGCCAGGAAGATAGTTGCTTTCCTCTTATCTGGCTCAGGAGAAAATATAAACAAATCATGAATGCTGCAGAGGGGAGAGGGAGGGCGAGGAGCACAGAGGGAGAAATAAGGGAGCGTCTGCAATGTTCACTCAAATAACAGTAAAACCAGTGGATTATCTATACAGCCTAAAGCCTCATACACTGCACTTTCTCCACAGTCCCTTGGAAGCTCATTCATGTTCCCCGTCAGATAAGTGCAGACAAAGCAAATCCGACCAGATCAGCTCCTGTGAGCTGGTCGTGTTTAATGCAAACTTAACTAAAGGGCATGTAAAAAAAGCTGTAGCTCTCAGGCTTCACTTTTTGTAATCACATATTTAGAAAAGTGATTAAATACCCATTTTGGAGGATCCCATGTCAACATTGTGGCAAAACCCCTTTAAGGTGTCAAAAAATGGCAGCCATGAAGCCTTTATTAAGCCCCTGACCTACCATTTTCTGCAATATCCCATGTTTGCATTACTGCTGCATCTAAGGGGTTAACTGCTCTGGTCCCAGGTGTAATTAGCCTACTCCATACTGTTTCCAAGATGGACATCGTGTCAGAAAGGGATTAAGGTTGTTTGGATAAGCAAATCCTGTGCACATGTGTATTACCTTGTTTTTGGCCCTTAGGTATCCTTAGAGGTTCATCCAAAAAGTAATATGGGCCTTGGGAAGTTCTCTTGTACGGCATATTAAATTTTACTAGACTTTTATGGAGATTGTGATACCGATTATGTGCAACTTATTTTTCAGTTTGGAAAATGGCAAAGAGGGGCAATTTGATTGCAATGTTCTTCTTTACTTCTAGATTTAGTCCCTCTTGGCCACTAGGCGATACATTCACTTATATGTAATGCAGAAGGATTTACAACACCTACAGCTGGAAGTCATAGGAGCAGTAGGATATATGCACATTTTGTAGTACAGTAATTGATGTATTGTGATGCTATGACCTGTAATCTTTGTACAGGTGTGGTCTTTGGTTTGTGACCATAAAACATACACAAGGTAAAAAAGGTTTAACACTTACCCTGCAGTGTCCCTCAGCTGCGATCGTGTTATGTGCAGACTGCAGGGCCTACAAAACAGAATAGGTGCATTGTTACCCTGTCACTTAGTTTTGGCTGTATGTTTAGGGTCGCTGTCCGGCTGAAATGACAAGCTACACCCAAGTCTCTTGCAGCCTCTAACAGGTTTTCCTCCTGTATTTAGCTCCAACCATCTTCCCATCAGCCCTGAGCAGCTTCCCAGTCTCTGCTGAAACAAAGCCTCCTCCTTAGCATGCTGCTGCCACCCTGGTTCATGGTTAAGAAGGCACATTCAGGGTGATGTGCAGTAGTATACTCCCTCCACTCAGCTTGTTGGCCTAAAAGCAAAGTTTTGGTCTCATCTGGCCAGAGCCCCTTCCACGTGCTTGCAGTGTCCCCTATATAGCGATTTGCAGACAGGACTTATGGCTTGCATTCAAAATGGTTCTCTTCTTGCCACTTTTCCATAGAGGTCAGATTTGTGACTAAACGGTTATCCTGTGGCTATCTGCAGCTCCTCCAGTGACCCTGGGCCTCTTGGCTACTTCTCCAATTAGTGCTCCCCTTGACTTGGCTGTCAATTTAGGTTCATAGCCATGTCTTGTAGGTTAGCAGTTGTGCCATTTATAGAGGCTTGAATGAACAAAGGTTCAGCTCTTGAGCCACTGTTTTTTTTTAAGCCTAACCCTGCAATACATTTTGCCACATAATCCCCAAGCTGTCTGGTGAATTCCTTGGTTTTCATAATGTCATTTAACATTCTCTTATAAACCTGAGGCCTTCACAAAACAGCTGCAGTCATATGGAGAATAACCTATGCTTCTATTTTCAAAGGCTTTTTTGGATGTGTAGATCAAACAGTGGATAGAGACTATGGGGGGAGTGGCTGCCCACACTTGTTTTTGCTCTCCACCCATCAGCAAAGGGCTTAGATCAATGCAGAGTAGCTTGTAGCTGGAATTCTCTTCCTGAAATCTGGAGGTCTGAACAGGAACCAAGAGGCAACAGTAGGTACAGTGATATTGAACTGTGTTTCATTTACTAATTAGATGACTTCTAAAGGCAGTTGGTCACACTTTTCACAGTATGGGGGAAGGTGGAGTACATACACACCACATTTTAATTCGGAAAACATTTTCTTTACACCAAATACTTGCTACTTTGTGTTGTAACCATCACATGAAAAATCACTTCAGTTTGTGGCTGTAACATTTAAAAATGAGGAACAGTTCATGTAGAACTACTTTTACAACCCACAGATTTCCCTATTCACTTCCAACTAAAATGTAGCCACAGCAGTTTTTCCCCTCCCTACAAAGATTAAAGGGGTGTTATCGTTTCATTAAATGGTCTTCAGAATAAGGGGACAGTGAAAACAAGCAACTTTGCAATTAGAGGTCATTAGCAAAGCTGCCTTGTTCTCAGTGTCCCTTATCTTGTGTTTTTATTTACACTGATATCCAGTGTGGGGCAATCCTCCTCCTTGCAATTCACTAGCTGAGAGCTCATTTACATTCTGTACAGCCCCTGGGTCGATTCACGGAGCTGTGCGTCTGACTCAGAGTTAGGGGCCGTAGCATTTTCTGTTTCCACACCTAGCAGAACAGACTGCAGCAGATTGTACAATGAGAAAACATGACAGTTTTGACCCTGTGCCTAACTCTCCTGCATACACGCAGATCTGTGCCGTTCTTAAAAAGCTGTAATACATCTCCAGCTGTGAGAGGAGATCAGTGCTCAGATTAGATTGAATGCAGCCTGTGGTATGTAGACAGCTCTTATAAAAATAAGACTGATAGGGAGAGACAGTGATATGTGGACTCAGAGGGGGAGGGGGGGGGGGAGGAGTCTCAGGCCAGCAGTGAAGGGGGGGATGATGTCATCCAGCTGGGAGGGGAAGAAACGCCCCTGCATTCACAGAGCTGGGAAGCTAAGAGAAGTGTGAGTCAGCCGAAGTAAGAAAGCGATACATCCCCTTTAGGCCTCGTTCACACGGTTATTTCGGACGGATTTGCCGACGGATTGACGATCGTCAATCCGCGGCAAATCCGTCCGAAATAAGTCACAGCCTATTTTCTATTGATTTCATAGAAAATACGGCGCGTCGTTCACACGACGCAAAAACTCCGTCCGGATTGCTGCCGCGGATTGACGACGGCAACAACCGGACGGAAAAACAATTTTGCATGGGCAATTATTTTCCCGGGCGGATTCACCACCTACAATGATTGTAGATGGTGAATCCGTCGGGAAATCAGTTACAAATACGTGCCACACTTAGTGGCACTTATTTGCAACTGATTTTCAACTGATTTCAGAACGTATTTACATCGGAAATCCGTTGTAAATACGTTCTGAAATAAGCCGTGTGAACGAGGCCTTAAAGAGAACCTGTCAGATTATGCCCCCCTTGCTGAGGACAGCCCAAGCTAGTGTCAGACCAGCTGTTTCCAGCGCCGTGTCCCTTATTCTGTAAAATGCAGCAGTTTTAGAGCATTTAATGCTCAAATCTGCAGTATTCAGCCAGAAAGTCATGAAAAGTGTTTTCATACCCCGCCCACCTCAACTGATAAACCTATTACTCTGAATAGGTAGAAAAATGTGAATAACTGTCAGTGGGCGGGGCTAGCCTTTGTTGGGCGGGGCTAACACTGCTCATGAATAAGATTTGAGCATTAAATGCTCTAAGACTCCAGC
Source organism: Phyllomedusa bahiana (assembly GCA_025379985.1). Classification (NCBI taxonomy): domain Eukaryota; kingdom Metazoa; phylum Chordata; class Amphibia; order Anura; family Hylidae; genus Phyllomedusa; species Phyllomedusa bahiana. The sequence goes on from JAODAL010001446.1 coordinate 70,252, forward strand.
ATCTTACAGAAGGGACAGTGCTGGAAACAGCAGGTCTGGAACCCTGATTTTTTTTCCCAGCACATCACAAAACATGAGCAAGTTCAGACTCCTACCTTATTTTCCTCCAGAAGTTTGGCCCTGTCACCAGGGGAGGCATCAGCAGATTTGTCTAGGAAGGCCTTCAAAGCAGAATCCTGATCTGCAACAAGTCAGTCAAGACCAACTTCGTTAAACATGTTGACAGCAAAGTTGCAGCTCATGTGCAATAATCTCCACTAATTTACAAGAGTAAAGCTCTAAGGTCCAGTTTTTCAACCTGCAATAGAGACCCCAGGACTACTTACCCTGGGCCTTTAACCCTTTCAGTTTGTATGCTTACAATTACTCTATGCATATCACTTCTACAATCAGAAGTGCCACCAGCACCTCAGGCAGTTTCCCCCAGAAGCGGGACATTTAACCTCTTCCCATCACCAGGATTGTTTACACTGCAATAAGCTTTCCTCCCAAGTGCTTGTCTACATGAGGGCTTGTTTTGTGGGACAAGTACAGTAAGTGGTTATCACTTACAAAGTAAGGTACTCAACCACAAAAATTCTGTCAGGTAATTGGAATTGCACAATTTAAAAAATGGGGATAGGTTGTTTTTATGGGGTTCTTTATTCTGCAAGTCACCACGATTCCAGATACATCAAATCTGGACAATTGAAATACTGAAACCTGTCATTTTGCTTTGCAGACTATAGTTTATATTGGTACCATTTTCTCTATATACTTTGTAACTAGAATGGGCATTTGACTGGGAAAGATGGGCAATTTCTCAGTGATATATAACCTGCAGATTACACATCTGACCTCTACAGAACAAAACTTCATGCTCTGTTTGTGTTTACATGGGATTGCACATCTATCTCAAGTGGTTTATGTGGGACTGCACAGTACATCTCTTCTCTATATAATGTGTGGGACTGCACATCTTGGTGTATGTTCACATGGCTTATTTTGGAGCACATTTCGCTGCATGTGTCGCTTAATACGCGGGGAAATGCACCCCTTAATTACAGTAATCTATAGCTCTCAGAACTATGGATTATACCTCATCGCCCCACTTGCACAATGATTGTATTGTACGTGCAGGGAGATAACATGTCATTTATTCGTGGCATGTAATGCATGTCTATGGGTCTTGCAGGCTGCTGCCCCCCCCCCATGCTGCGGGAGTATGTGCTGATCAGTGCAAGCTCCCAAAACATGTATTGCGGCACATACTGTACATGCCACAATACATTGTGTGAACATAGCCTTACATGTGACTGCTGTGTACTGTTTCTGATTTACATACAAGTGATTTATGTGGGACTGCCGATTTAAGTTTCTCTCATCCATGCCCTCCCATCTGTGACCCTGCGTGTTCCTGTCTGCAACCTGGGTGGCACATTCGGCTCAGCCAGTAATGCTTTAGCTGGGTGTTACCTGGGCTCAAACGCTTGCTAAACACAAATAAAGCAGCCCCTTCTCTTAAAACCATAGCACTTGTACATTCTTAGATTTTTTGTCCCCTCCTTTTAAACTTTAGTGAGACAACCCCTTTAAGGAATAGTGCAGAATAGACATGTTTACTGTAGCACACAATGGGTTAGAAATCTGGGATGTAACAGCCATTGCCTACTATGTATGGGCTCAGCAAGCTTGAAAGTTATGTTAAGGGATTCAAGTTCAGGGATGAGACATGGCAGCTGCCTAACCATCTGTCATTTCAAAAAAAATTCTCTACAGATTGAAACTTTACATTTTTGGCTTGCAGAAGATTGGTTAGCCTCCTGGGTAGCAGCACCTAGATAACATTAAGAAGTTTCGCATGCATACCTCAATGTGGTATTTTAATTGGAAACCACTGCAGATTGCTAGTGTGGATTTGAAAACTTCAGAATGAAGAAGCACTACACTAACAAGCCCCATTTAATGGGGCCAGTACATACCCAAAACCTTGAATTGAGGGTTTCCAGTCACTTACCAAAACTCAGTTTGTCCTTATTACTGGCTGCAGCATGAATGAGCCCAACTATTCCACAGGAATTGTCAATTGTCTGCTTCATGAAATATACTTTGGCGTCAGGCTCCTTGTCCTTCTGTTCATCATCCTGTTTCTTTCTGAATTCCTCATGCTAGAAGAATGAGACCCGAGTAATCAGTGCACCAATAAACCAGGAGTAGACAAACCCCTAAACAAGGAGAGGCTATTCCTCACATAGTACTATTACAGTGGTTGGGAATGCACCCATGGTTGTTCCAGATCACACTCCTATACGGAATAAAAGTCATCTGAAAAGGTTTATAGCAAAGTAAAACTGATGTGGGAAGCTTGGAAATTAAACCGTTTCACCATTATTAAAAACTGTTCTAGCTGCTACCTTATGGACCCCATAGTGTAATGCACAGAACTCACCTCTCTGCTACTGGTCAGTCTCTTCCTTGCTTAGTAATCACACACACTGGTGATTAAGTGTTCAACCCCAGGTGCCGTCATGCTACTCCTGCCCTCTGTACACCTTAGTAATTAGTCACCGTGCAAGTTAAAAAAAAAAAAAAAAAAAAATCATGTTTGGTTCCTGCTGGGACTTGAGCCAAGGACCCATCTGGTGAAAGGCAGAAGTGCCAACCACTCAGCTACATTGTAGCTCCTCAGCTCTTTACATACAGACCTTTGACTAGATGAAGCACTGGAGAAAGGCATGGTGATATCAAGCCTACCAGGTCACATGATATGAAGGTCAAACAAATCACCCTGTTTTGAACACACTAAAAGCTGAAGCAGGACAAGGCAGGCATGAAATGCTTGTGGTAGAACACCTTTAAATGTATTCACATTTAAAACCCCTACTTAAGGAAGGAGGGGGGAGGAAGAAAGAAAGCCCCCAAAAAGTGGGCCAGGTATTCATAAACACTTAGAACTCTATAGCCAATGACTCACCAGTAAAGCCCTAGGTCCCAGCCACAGTTACCACCCTGTAAAAGATACCTATCCCCATTTTAAAAGAACCCTAAAAAGCATCCAAAACGGTTATAAAGTGGGTAATAAACCAAAATGAGACAAAGTACAAAGTTATTCAGGTGGCAACTAGGACACCATTATATGCTGTCAAATATGGCTTTTACTATAGACCCTGAAAGGATAAATATGTATTGCCTTAAACTCAAATTTCCTAACATCTAGATGTGTAAACCAAAAAATTCACTTACGGTATTCTAAAAGCAATTTTAAAAGCAGAGAGAAACCCATCACTAAATCTATTCTTAAGACTTTAGCTGCATATTCTGCCTTTAATGACTACCCAGGTCTGCAATTCATTAACTGCTTAAGGACTGGGCGTTTTTTTTTGACACGTTTGTTTTTCCCTCCTTGCCTTCCCAGAGCCATAACTTATTTTTCCACCTACATGAGGGCTTTTATTTTGTGGGATAAGATGTACTTTCTAATGGTGTCATTCACTGTACTACAGAATATACTGGGAAAACCTTAGGGGCGGGCAATTGCCCAGGGTGCTGCTCACCCTGCAGGATCGCCCTTGACTCTGCGTGACCATTTCATAAGTCACACAGAGCCAGCCGCTGCTGGTACACGGAGGAGGTGGGATGGTTCGTTCCCGTCCTGACTCCTCCCCTGTATCAGTGTCGCAGGGGGTGCATGGCTTTCACCACACCCCCTGGAACACTGGGTCTCCTCGGTTGGCAGCTGTGCCGCTGAGGAGACCCCTGGGAGCTGCGCAATAGTGGCGTGACATCATGCTGCTTACACTGCTCTGCAGCTTCCACAGCACAAACAGCTCGGACGGGACACTGACTGAGGTGAGTACTTTTTGTTATTTCATAATTAGCTACAGGGGCATTGCAACACCTGGCTATGGGAGGGGGGGAAGAGGTGCATCACTGGCTGTAGGGGGGCTACTACCTGGCTACAGAGGGCATATTACATGGCTACTATATGAGGTGCTATAGTTGGGGAGTTTGTATAGAGATTGGAATTGGTAGAGAAGTGCTGATAAATTGAGGAGTCTTAAGATATTTGTTTTGTAAATTTTACAGTGTAGAGTCAGGAGTAGTCGTTATGGCGTCTGGGAGAGATGGAAAAGAAAAAAACTCTTCAGAGACATCTCCTGTGAGTCACTAGATATAACTTTACTGTAATCATATGTCTGCAGAGCCTGTGTACAGCTGGTACCCACTACTGTATGGTTACTGTATGCTGGTAATATTGGTTGAAATATAATTGTTTGTATTCAGTAATGGTCAGTGGGTATTATTCGGTCACTATGTGGTGGTGATACGTGGTCACGGTGTTGGGTAATTTGTCACTGTGGTGATATGTGGTCATGGTGTGTGGGTATTATTCGGTCACTGTGTGCTGGTGATATGTAGTCTTAGTGGTCTTGGGATTCTGGTTGGTGTAGTGGTGTTATTTGGCAACTGACTATTGCTTAGTAGTTTTATATGTAGCACATTGTGGTAAAGCTTTTTGGATATTTTGGCTTTGGTTTATGGTGATGCAATGTGTCACACTGTGGCTCCATATGTTAAGGGGTGGGGGGTGTGAAATTTCTTCCTTGCCCTGAGTGAAATTTAGCCTAGGAACGGCCCTGCTGACTACTATGGTTTACTTTAGCTCAAACTTGGATCTGGGAGCAGATTTATCTACATTAGATCAATTAGCAGAAGTTTGAATATAAAGGAGCTTCTATACACCAATTACCCACAGCCTGATAGGGAGGTGACAAGATGCATTAAAGAAAGAATGCTGCTTTGCTCATATGAAACATGGCAAGACAACCCCTTATCACCAGAGCCAGTTTTGGCCTCTGACAGCCCCATTTTCAAAATCTGACATGTTGTCACTCACTCTGAGAATAACTGACACTTACCTATCCATGTGATTCATTGATTGTTTTCTCGTGACAGATTTTCCACAAACAAGGACTTTGACCAAAATTTGTTACTAACTTAAAGCACAAGGTATTGTGAAAAAGTTACCATTTTCAAACTTAAGTGTGTAAGAGATAGTGAAAGTAGTTCATAACTAGCATCTACCATATGTCTACTGTAGGTTGGCATTTTTAAATGTCTTTATGACACTAAGGCTTAGAAATTTAGTAATTTTCACATGTTCAAGAAAATTTGCAATATACATTTAGGGACCAGTCCAGGTCGGATGTGGTTTTGATTGGCCTGTATGTTAGATAACCCCATAAGTGACTCCATCTAAAACTACATCCCTTCAAGTATTCAAAACTGCATTTAGGAAGTTTAACCCATTAGGTGTTTTACAGGAATTAACCCCTTCCCAACATAGGGCGTATGGATACGCCCTAGCGGGAAGTGACTTCCTGCAAATGGCCGTATCCATACGCGTGATCGCAACATGGGACCAGCGGTAAATTACCGCTGGCGCATGCCGTATCACCCGCGGCCGGAGTGAGCTCCGGCCGCGGGCGATTACCGCTTCATTACCACAGTCTGTCATGGTTGCGATAATAAAGCCGCAGGCAGGAGGAGTGAGCTCCTCCTGCCTGCTCCCGTCAGCTGCCGCACTGTAGTGCGGCACCGATCCCCTGTCTGATAATCCCGGGAAGTGAACGGCACTTCCCAGGGTTATCAGTGAAGTCACCAGGTCTGCAATGCATTGTGACAGGTGTTGTCATGGTGACCAGTACACAGTACTAATACTGTGCACTGGTCTGCCTTCTAACAGCAATCTGATGATTGCTGTTAGAAGATAAAGTGAAAAAAGTGAAAGTAAAAATAAATGTCAAAAGTGAAAAAAGTAACAAAAAACAAAACACGTACACCGCCCTTTTCCCCTTTACAAATGCCATTTGACCCCAAAAAGATCAAATATAAAGTACCCATATTTGGTATCGCCGCGTGCGTAACGACCCATCCTATAAATCTGTCATGTTAATTAACCCGTACAGTGAACGCTGTTAAAAAAAAAACCAAAAGAGTCACAGAATTGCGATTTTTGTACATCCTGCAGCACATAAAATGGAATAAAAAGCGATCAAGAACTCAGATGCCAAAGTTCTACCAATTAAAACTTCAGTTCATCCCGCAAAAAAAAAAAGTCCATACACTTCAAAATTAAAACAAACTATATAAATAGGGTATCGCTGTAATCGTATCGACCCAGAGTAAAGATAACTGGTCATGGATACTGCATGGTGAGCGCTGTTAAATAAAAAACAATACTAGGATTGCAGTATTTTCTTCACCCTGCCTTCCAAAAAACAGATTTAAAACTGAAAAAAAGTCTTGTCCCCCCCAAAAAATTATACCAATAAAAATGTCAACTCTTCCTGCAAAAAAACAAGCCCGTACACAAAAAAAAAAAAAAAAAAAAAAAAAGAAAAAAAAAAAACGCGTTTTCCTTTTTGAATAAAAGTGTTTTTATTGTGTAAAAGCAGTAAAACATAAATATACAAATTGGGTATCGCTGTAATCGTATCGACCTGCTGAGTAATTCTAGTATGTCAGTTATACTGCACGGTGACCACTGTTAAAAAATAACACTACCAGGAATGCTGTATTTTTTTTCAAAATGCCTCACAAAAACCTTAATAAAAAGTGATCAAAGCAGCATATGCCCCCCATAATAGTACTAATAAAAACGTCAACTCATCCCACAAAAAATAAGCCCAGAATCAGCTCCGTATACAGAAAACTGAAAAAGTTATGGCTATCAGAACAGAAAAACGCAATTTTTTATAGACCTATTTCTATTGTGTAAAAGTAATAAAACATAAAAAAACTATATAAAATCTATATCATTGCAATTGTACCGACCCCCATAGTAAAGATATCCTGTCATTGATACTGCACGGTGAACGCTGTAAAATTGAAGCCCAAAAAACAATGGCGGAACTGCGTTTTCCCCTCATTTTCATATCCCAATTCAAAAAAAAAAAAAACAACAACTTTGTAACACCTGTGCACCCAAAATGTACAATACATCCCTAGATGAGTTCTATGAGTAATGCCGAATCCAAAATGGGTTGACTTCTGGAAGGTTTCACCTGTTCTGGTACTTTGGGTACTTTGTAAATGCGACATGGCCCCTCCAAAATCTGTGTTCCAAAAGCCAAATAGCGCTCCCTCCCTTATACCCCCTGCCATGCACCCAAACAGCAGATTACACCCACATGTAGGGTATTGCCGAACTTGGAAGAAATTGCGTAACAAGGTTTTGGGTGCTTTACCAGGATTCCTTGTAAAAATTAAAAATTTTCAGCTAAAGTTGCAGATTGAAAAAACATTTTTTTTTAATTTTCACAGCCTAACCCTAAAAAAAAAATTTGTGACACCTGTGGTGGTGATATGCTCACTACACCCCTGGATATATTCCTTAAGGGGTGTAGTTTCCAATATGGGGTATTTTTAGGGGAGTTTATTAAGTTTTAGCACCTAAGGGGGGCTGCAAACCTGAAATGGCCCCTAAATAAAATGGTAATGAATATGAGACCTCAGAGTCCGGTAGGTGCTCCTCCTACTCTGGGGCTTGTGGTTGAGCCAAATAGCGCACTAGGGCCACATATGGGATATTTCTAAAAACGGCAGAATCTGCGGAATCAATATTAATTTGTATTTCCCTGATCACATTTACTGTATTCTTGTGAACAATGTATAAAAATTGAAAATCTGCAAAAAAAGTGAAATTTTGAAATTTCACTTCCACGTTGCTTTAATTCCTGTGAAACACCTAATGGGTTAATAAACTTTCTAAATGCTGTTTTAAATACTTTAAGGGGTGTAGTTTCTTAGATAAGGTCATTTATGGGGGTATCTAACATACAGGTCAATCTAAGTCACGTTAGAACTGGACTGGTCCCTAAAAAATGTATATTGTAAATTGTTGAAAATTTGAAAACTACTACTAAATTTCTAAGCCCCCTAATGTTGTAAAAAAAACATTTAAAAAAATGATGCCAAACTACAGCAGACATAGGGTAGATGCTAGTTATAAACTATTTTGAGTGGAATAACTGTCTTACATGCAGAAATTTTTGAAGTTTAAATTTGGTAAATATTTCAAATTTTTCATGATTTGATATTTCACAAACCAGCATTTTTTGGGCCAAAATTTCTTACTATGTTAAAGCACAATGTCACGAGAAAACACTCTGAATCACATGGATAGGTTAAAGTGTCAAAAAGTTATTCTCACATAAAGTGACAACAGATTTCAAAAATGGGGCTCTGTCAGAGAGGCCAAAACTGGCTCTGGCAGTAAGGGGTTAAAGCAAAGTGGAGGTGAAGTATCAATTTAATTTTTGCAGCTTTTCAATTTTTATCCATTATTCACAGGAAAACTGTAGATGAGATCAGGAAAATGCAATGATTCCCCAGATTCTGCCTTTTCAGAGACATCCCATATGTGGCCCTAGTGCATTATTTGGCTCAACCACATGCCCCAGAATAGGAGGAGCACCTACCGGACTCTAGGGTCTCATTTTTCATTACGATTTCATTTAGGTGCCATATTGGAAGCTACACCCCTTAAGGAATATATCCAGGGGTGTAGGGTTTTAGCTGAAAATGTTTTACAAAGAATCCCCCCCCCCCCCCCAAAAAAAAAAAAATTTGTTATGTGATTTCTTCCAAGTTCAGCAATACCCTACATGTGGGTGTAAACTGCTGTTTGGGCGCATGGCCGGACATACAAGGGAGGGAGCGCTATGTCTTTTGGAAGGCAGATTTTGGTGGGGCCATGTCATATTTACAAAACCTCCAAAGTACCAGAACAGGTGAAACCTTCTAGAAGTCACCCCATTTTGGATTCAACACCCCTCACAGATCTAATCTAGGAGTGTATTGTGCATTTTGGGTGCACAGGTGTTCTGTGGTTCTTTGGTGTTTTTTTTTTTAGCATTGGGCCATAAATATCCCGAGGGGTGTAGTTTCCAAAATGATGTTTTTATGGGTGTTTATTCAGTTTTACACCATTGAGGTGGTTGTCTCAAACAGATGCATAATTGCTAGGACATGCCACCACTGATGGGCGTGAGCCCCGAAATCTCTTCATTCTGAACCGAGCAGGTCAGGACTCGCCCATATACATGAATAGGAGTTCCAATTACACCTGAGCATTGGCGCTTGGCTAAACGTCTATTCCCATTCAAGTCTATGGGAGAGTCCCAACCTGCTCTGTTCATAACAGGTTTCAGTTTAGGAGATGGATGTGTGTCTCACCTCTTGGACATGCATCCATCAGACACTGATTCCATATTCTAGCAATACACCAATGTCTATAGTGAAACAACCCCTTTAAAGGACTGCAAAACCTACAATAGGGTATAACAATATCCTAAGGGAGGTGCTCCTTCAATTCCAATGCTTGTGGTTGATTAAAATAGCTCACTAGGGCTACAGATGGGATAAACCAACAGCTATTTCCAGTACTTTGGGTAGTGCGCTTTAAAAATGGGACAATTTATGGTGGTTGTTTTTCAAGTTCCTCAGTGGCAGAACTAAACAGAAAGCTTTACACATTTTCTAGAGTTAAAAAATTCCAAAATGTAGCAAATATGGAACATGTTCCTTAACAATTTTGTTTGGCATGAAGTTAGGTAAGCTTCCTGTAAAGCCTGCAGCACTACTAGTGGAAGAACTATAGCTCACGACATTTGGGAACAATTTGGGACCAACGAGCAAATCCCTTCACACTCAGGGCACCCTCCGTCAATGGAGGTAGTGTGATTGGCAAGTACTGCACAACACTGAAGAGCAGCCACATCCCATCTTATACTTTTTTTTAGCAAAGTGACTGAAGCCGAGTCACAGTTGTAGTCTCAGGCACGACTACTCCCCTCATCCATACACCCAGTCATGTCAGCATACTCTAAGGTTATAGAGCCATCACGCTACCTGTGCAGTGAGTGGGAAGAGCAGCAGCACCGCACTGACTTCATGGGCAAAGGAGGTCAGATAATCCTTCTCAAATCCGAGAACATCCACAAACTTGAAGGTTGGCAGGACCCCCACCTTAGTCATCAGCTGTGAAGAAAACACATGAGGTCTATGACATTTAATGGACCTGTACAAATACTAACTGGGATGTCTAGCAAGGGGTTAATTTCCCAAGTGGTATCTGAGTGGTCAGCTCAAGTTCTAATCAGCAAGCTCTCCGGAAGCCATGACAGGAAGGGGCACAGCAGTGTAACCTTAGCAGCGTCTCCATCCATTAGGGAGGAGCCGATCAATATGGCCTTTCTACAGGAGACCGGACCATTTCAATCATAAGTGGATAAGATTAGGTCATCACAGCAACACACTGTTCAGCTCCTCAGACTCGTGATGACTTCCTGTGACCAAGCAAAAACATGGTGGCATAATGCAGGGTGGACAAGGGCCAGGATGCATCAAGATGGCAGGTTTAAAGTGTGCAAGATGTTAGTGCCCCCTACAGGCACTGCAATAAAGTAACTACATTTAATGACATCTAGTGCTGCACCATGCCACTTTGTATTATACGGCTCTATAGACCCCCAGCATCTCAGGCCACGCCCAGCTGGTGTCCGCCCTTGTACCCAATACCTTCTCACAAATCTGTCCTGTAACACGTTCACCAGGAGTTAGGTCCTTAGATGCCACCTAGAATGAGTCCAGTCACATCAGAGGCCATTGTGAGCAGCCTCTATCCTCCTGCATCTACATTAAGAGGCAGAAATCCTTGTCCCTTTGTCTCCCCAGCATGATTCAGGGGATGCTTGCTGGCACTGAATGGAAATGGTCACCATTCCCTTTCAGAGGTTAATAGTCCATCTTCACTACTGTGCACCCGTGTGATCACATGAGCGAGCCAGGCTCCCCCTCTGGGAGAACAGAGGACCCAGTGCCAACAGGCAGAGCAGCTTGCATTACGATTGTATCTAAAACTGCCAAATATAATTGCCCTTACTTAGGAACACTGCCCAAGTGTAAGACCAGCCCTGTTGCCCCTAGCAACCAGAGCTCTGCTTTCCTTTGTTACACTACTCTGCAAATAGGAAAACTGAGCTCTGATGTAGTTGCTATGGGCAGCAGGGGCAACCAACCAGAGCTTGGCTTCCATTTTTCAAGAGCAGACAGACATGAAAGCCAAGCTCTGATTGGTTGATTGCCCCTGTTGCTTATAGCAACCAGAGCTTCATTTTTCCAGCAGTGTAAAATGAAATCTGACCTCTGGTTGCTATTGGCAACAAGGACCATCTTCCTGCCAGACAAGGTTCATAAGTGATACCAATGAGTTTTGTATTTAATGTGGTTGGGGACCTCCCATTGGTAAGAGCCCACTAGGAAGAAAACCCCTGTGGACCTTCCAGGAAGGTGTCCTCTCACCAAAGCATGTGACAGTGCCTGAGCCTTCACTTCTGAACCATCCCAACAGGGAGTGCCCTGTGCTGCTCGGCCAGGGAGAGGACCAGCAGACATGTTCCCAGAACAAGTGTTCAGAGAACATTTCATTTTTGCTTCGCTGCCTTGGGGGTTCAGCAGCTCTCATGAGAACGAAGATGGACAACCACTTTAACCACTCTTGCCCAGGTCTCAGCATAGATACCCTGTGATCGGGTCATAGCCTCGTCCAATCAGAGGGCACGGTCCTCTGCAGTAACAGCAGCAAGGGAAGGACTCAGCTGCCAGAGGGGGAAGGAGACTGATTCTGTCCCAACACATGGAAGAGCCAGTGATGAAATAAGGCATTTTTAGACTAAGGCCCTGATGACTCCACCCTTCACATGGCTCATAGCCATCAGTACACAGTCACTAAACAGAATAGATCTACTCCAGTTAGGACTGTGCCCCATACAGGTCAGTGGCAGCACCGTGGTAACCATCAGGATAAGTTATTACAGTATCTGAGGAGCAGGTAGAACAATGTGAACAGGTCCCAACAGCCCGGGCGGCCATCACAAAACAGCTGCACCGTGTGAACACAGCCCCAGCATAAAGGCGGTAGTGCCCAACATAATTAACGCCCTGGGAGTCCGGCCTAGCCCCGGCAGAGCGCCACCACCCCCCCGGAGAGTGAAGCTAGCGGTAACTTGTATGATGGGGAGCTCGGCCCCCGCCCAGTCATGCAGGGCGCAGCACACGGTCCACAAGCCCATGGACCGCGCCCTAATCCGGGCCATTCATTATTAATGGGCGCAACATCCAAGAGCGATGGAGAAGGATGCTCAGCACTCACTTTATTCAGCATCTGCGGAGACACAAAGAAGAAGCCGCGTCAGTCACCGCCTCAGAGACCGCAGAACTCACCGGGGAGCGAGCGCCTACCTCAGGGTTAATCTCCATAGGTGCCAACTCCATGACGAAGACCTGACTGTCCGCTCCGCACCAGCTGCTCACGACGCTTCTGTGCCGACTGTGAGCGCAGACACGCCCCGGCTGCTTTTATGTGGAAGGACAGGTACCAACTGAACCGCGAGACGAGGGGGAGCGTGAGTCAGCTGGTACCCAGGCTTTGGATTGGATCTGGATCATCCACCCCTACAGAACGGAACCGAGTCGGACGTTCCTGGAGCGGGCGCGGGTCAGGGGCGAGGAGCGGGAACGTGGTGTTATTTAGAAGTGCGCAACACGTTGTTGGGAATCGCAGTGTGTGAATAGTTGTAACCAATGCAGGCGCGTCATGGTGGGCGGCAGTGCCGCACCTGTTACAGGCGTGCTTACAGCAAGAGACGGCGAGAACATAGTGCATTCTAGGGAACCCGCCATATGTTAGGCACCGGCTACACAGCAATCCTGCGGTTATCGTGCGTTATCTCTGCTAATAGTAACCTATGGGGTTTTCATGAAAACGTGTGTCCAAAAACCGCAGCACAGCAGGTGGAGTGTGTCCTATCAGTGCAGATCACACATGTAGGTGAACCCATAAGCCTGTATTTGTCTAACGACCAAGCCCTTCTGTAAAAATCTGACATGTGTCACCTTATGTGAGAATAATGTGAGACACCTTCACCTGTTCATGTGATTCGGAGACTGCTTCCTCGTGACACATTGTGCTTTCAGTTAGTAAGAAATATAGGTCCGTGCAATCCTTGTTTATGTGTGAAAAATATCTAAAAATGAAAATTTGGGAAAAAATTGACATTTTCAAAGTTTCTAAATTTCTGTGTGTAAGGCTATGTTCACACAGTGTATTTGCTGAGCTTAATTACGCCCCGCAATTACGCCGTGTGTACGGGGGCGGCACCTCACCGGCCCATAGACAATCATTACCAGCGGCGCATGTACGCCGCTGGTAATTCACATGTCAATTATCCCCCCCCCCTCCCACCAGGGTTATTCGCCGAGCAGGGAGGGAAGACGTAATCTATAGTTCTCTATGAGAACTGTGAATTACCGTAATGACTGGGACGTATTCAGCCCGTAATTTGCGCATTACGGCGAGAATTACAGACTGAAATACGGCCAGTTTTAAGCCGTGTGAACATAACCTAAGACAGATCGTTATTCCACTCAAAACAGTGAACATCTATATGCCCACTGCAGATTGGAAGCATTTTTTTTTTTTTTGCATATAAGGGTATGTTCGCATGGGCTAAGTTTGGCGTGCATTTCGCCACGAATTTGCGCTCTAATACAGGCGAGATGCGCGCCGAAATTACAGTAATCCATAGCTCTCATAGAGAACTATGGATTACGCCTCCTCTCCCTCTATTGTAAGCATGGGGAGATAAGTGACATGTCAATTACTTGCACCGAATACGCGCCGCGTTCAATGCATGTTAATGGGGCCGACCCCCCTCCCCTCTCCCCCGCTCTGCGGAAGTACGCGCCAATCAGCGCGACTCCCAAACCAGGGCTGTGGAGTCAGCAAGCCAAAGCCCCGACTCCGACTCCTCAATTTCCCAAACCTCCGACTTCGACTTTACTGTATTAAAGTGGTAACATCCGGCTGTTATCGCCTTATGATACAATAAATCAAACTATTTAGTAGAAGGCCTTTTTTTTTCAACGGCTTGATTTGTCCGCAGATTTGGCGCCGTACTCCGCACGATTTGCGCTCTCAGTACGGCGCCAATCCGTCGCGAGAATTACGGTAATCCATGCTCTCATAGAGAACAGTGGATTCCGTCGCTCCTCCCCTATGGCAATCGCGGGGGAGAAAGTGACATGCACATTATTCAGCGTAAAACGCGCCGAGATAATGCGACAGTCTAGGGCGCTCGCGGGAGCGGCGCCCCCAACCGCGCTCCAGCGCCCCGCCCACCCGTCCCACCCCTTATTCACGCTGGATTTGCGTAGCGCAATCGGTCAAATCTGCCTTGAATAAACCAGTATACGGTCCGAACAGACACTGTCAAGCACAAGGGTAACAATGTTTTGATCTTTTGAACACTTGTGGGTAGAGTTGAAGAAAAAGCTGTATTTGTATCCAAGTCCAGTCTGCACAAACATTGGGAATGTGTAGAAGAGACCTGGGATCAGATTTTAATCAAGACCTGCTTGAATCTGATCCAGAGCCCAGAAGGATTCAGGCAATAACGTCATGTGAACATAGCCTTAGGGGATTCTTAAATTGTGGAGCAAATTTTAACATTTGCAAGAAAATTTGCAACACATTTCTTTAGGGACCAGTCCAGTTCTAACGTGACTTTGATTGACCTGTATGTTAGACACCCCCATAAATGACTTCATCTAAGAAACTACACCCATTATAGTATTCAAAACAGTATTTAGGAAGTTTATTAACCCCTTTAGATATTTCACAGGAATTAAAGCAAAGTGGAAGTGAAATTTCAAAACTTCACTTTTTTTGCACATTTTTAATTTTTATACATTATTGACAAGAATACGGTAAATGTGATCAGGGAAATGCAACTTAATATTGATTCCCCAGATTCTGCCGTTTTCAGGGATATCCCATATGTGGCTCTAGTGTGCTATTTGGCTCAACCACAAGCCCCAGAATAGGAGGAGCACCTACCGGACTCTGGGGTCTCATTTTTCATTACCATTTTATTAAGGCGCCATTACAGGTGTGTGGACACCTTAAGGTGCTAAAACTTAATAAATACCCATAAAAAGACCCCATATTGGAAATTACACCCATTAAGGAATATATCCAGGGGTGCAGTGAGTATATCGACCCCACAGGTGATTCACAAATTATTTTTGCATTAGGCTGTGAAAATGAAGATTTTTATTTTTTTTAAATAAAATACAGTTTAAGCTAAAAATATTTAGTTTTTACAAAGAATTCTGGAAAAAAGCACCCTAAAATTTGTTATGCAATTTCTTACAAGTTTGATAATATCCTACATGTGGGTGTAAACTACTGTTTCAGCACATGGCAGGACATATAACAGAGGGAGCGCTATTTGGCTTTTGGAACACAGATTTTGGTTTGTGTCATGTCGCATTTGCAAAGCCCCCAAAGTATCAGAACAGGCAAAACCACATTTTGAATTCAACACCCCTCATGGATTTCATATATGGGTGTATTGTGCATTTTGGGCACACAGGTGTTCCCAGTTTTTTTTAGCTAGGGCCATTAAAATAAAAGAAATAAAAAACAACTGCACTTCCGCCATTGTTTTTGGGCTTCAGTTTAATAGCATTTGAGTGCAGTATAAATAACTGGATAACTTTACTATGCGGGTCGTACAATTACAATGATATAAATTTTATATAGTTCTTTATGTTTTGCTACTTTTACACAATCAAAATACTTTTGTAAAAAATTTCATTTTTTATATCATCATAGTCTGACAGCCATAACTTGGTGCTGATTAAGGGCTTATTTTTTGCGGGATGAGTTGATGTTTTTATTGGTACCATTATGGGGTTCATATGATGCTTTGATCGCTTTTTATCAAGGCTTTTATTATTGTTTCAGTGGTCACCGTGAGGTATAAATGATGTGTTAACTTTATACGGCAGGTGGATACGATTACAGCAATACCCAATTTCATTTTTATGTTTTACTGCTTTTAGACATTTAAAACAATTTGAAAGGAAAACACGTTTTTGCATAGCCATAGTCTGAGAGCCATGAGATTTTTCTGTGAACGAGAGCTGTGGAGGGGCTTGTTTTTTGCAGGATGAGTTGACGTTTCTATTGGTACCATTTTGAGGGACAAAATACAGCAATCCTGGTAGTGTTTTTTTTTTTTTTTTTTACAGCGCAGCATACACGATATTTTAGGTTTACTCTGCTGGGTGATACAATTATGACTGCACAATTTACATCTTTTTATGTTGTAGCAGTTTATTTTATTTTTTAAATTTTTATTGTGTAAAATTGCATCGTTCTCTGCTGATTGCCGTAACTTTTCTTTTTCCATAAATGGAGCTGTGTAATGGCTTTTTTTGCAGGACAAACTGATGTTTTCATTGGCACCAATTTGGGGTTCATATGACTTTTCGATTGCTTTTAATTACTTTATATGTGCAGCGGGATGAACAAAAATTGCAATTCTGCCTTTTTTTTTGTTTTTATGGCATTATTTGTGCTGATTAAATGTCATGATTGAAAGGTTGGGTCGTTATGCACGCGTTGTTACCAAATATGTTACTTTTTTGTGGTGACTGGTATTTGTAATGGTTGGTGTGCACATTTTACTGTATTTTTTTATTTTTTTACTTTGATTTATTTTGTGACTTGTCCCTCTATGGCAAGGCTGTGGAGTCGGTAAGCCAAAGCTCCGACTCCAACTCCGACTCCTTAAATTTCCTGACCGACTTCTGACTCCGACACCCGACTCTCTCATACATGGCACATGTTTCATAGTTTCATAGTTTGTAAAGCTGAAAAAAGACGAGACATCCATCCAGTTCAGCCTGTTGTGCTAAGGTGTTGATCCAGAGGAAGGCAAAAAACCCCAATGAGGTAGAAGCCAATTGTCCTCATTTTAGGGAAAAATTCCTTCCTGACTCCAATCTGGCAATCGGAAAAATCCCTGGATCAATGACCCCTCTCCTGAATCCTAGACACTATAACCTGTTATATTATTACGCTCCAGAAATGCATCCAAACCCTTTTTGAACTCCGTCAGTGAATTCACCATGACAATTTCCTCTGGCAGAGAGTTCCACAGTCTCACTGCTCTTACAGTAAAGAATCCCTTTCTATGTTTATGTAGAAACTTTCGTTCCTCAAGACGTAGAGGATGCCCCCTTGTTCTAGATACAGCCCTGGGTATAAATAAATCTTGGGAGAGATCTCTATATTGACCTTTGATGTATTTAAACATATTTATTATGTCTACCTGAAGCCGTCTTTTCTCTAAACTAAATAACCCTAATCTTGCTAATCTTTCTGTGTACTGTAGTCCACCCAGTCCTTTTATTATTTTTGTTGCCCGCCTTTGTACCTGTTCAAGCTCTACAATGTCTTTCCTGTGCACTGGTGCCCAAAACTGTACACAATATTCCATGTGTGGTCTAACCAGTGACTTGTATAATGGGAGAATAATGTTCTCATCATGTGCCTCTATGCCCCTTTTTAATGCACCCCATGATCCTATTTGCCTTGGCAGTTGCTGTCTGACACTGGCTGCTACAATTAAGTTTACTGTCCACCAGGATTCCCAAGTCCTTCTCCATGTCACTTTTCCCCAGCCTTTTTCCATTTAACATATAATCATGTAATGGATTTCTCTTCCCCATGTGCATAACCTTGCATTTATCTGTATTAAACCTCATCTGCTACTTCTCTGCCCAGGCCTCCAACTATCCAGATCCCTTTGTAATAACACATTATCCTCTATTGTGTTGATTATGTTACAGAGCTTAGTATCGTCTGCAAAGAACGATAATCTACTGTGTAATCCATGTGTAAGATCATTAATGAAAATGTTGAAGAGGATAGGGCCCAATACTGACCCTTGTGGTACCCCACTAGTAACAGCAATCCAGTCTGAGTATGTACCGTTAATTACTACCCTTTGTTTTCTATCAGTGAGCCAGTTGCTTACCCACTTGCACACATTTCCCCCAGTCCAAGCATTCTCATTTTACTTACCAACCTTTTATGTGGCACCGTATCAAATGCTTTAGAAAAATCTAGATATATGACATCCAGTGCCTCACCCCGATCCAGTCTAGCACTGACTTCCTCATAGAAGCTGATGAGATTAGTCTGACAGGACCGATCCTTCATAAACCCGTGCTGGAACGGCGTTATACATTTATTTTCAGTGAGATACTCCAGGATAGCATCTCTGAGAAAACCTTCAAACATTTTACCTACAACAGAGGTCAAACTTACCGGCCTATAGTTTCCTGGATCACTTTTTGACCCCTTTTTGAATATTGGCACCACATTTGCTATGCGCCAATCCTTTGGGACATACCCCGTTATTAGACAGTCCATAAATATTAAGAATAGGGGCCTATCTATGACATCAGATAAATTTACTGTAGTAAAATGGTAACATCCGGCTTTTTATCACCTTATGATACAATAATCAAGCTATCTAGGTAGAACAGACACTGACAAGCAAAAGGGTAACAATGTTTTTAACTTTTGACTTTCAGGCTCCAAATCTCACCATCCACTACAGCTTTACAGGATCCCACCATTTTATAGACAATCTTCTTACCTATCTTATACATACATTATTTAGTATTTAGCATCTGCTTAATTCTGCAGATTCTTGTCATCTAACTGCATTGTTACTGTTCTGCTCCTAAAAATCAAAATTTGGGTTTCAGTCCTGAAATCTTTTCCAGAGCTGGGCTCTGGAACAGATTCAAGCAGGTCTTGACCAAAATCTGATCCCAGGTCTCTTCTACACATTCCCAATGTTGGTGCAGACTGGACTTAGGTGTGAATACAGCTTTTTCTTCATCTCTACCCACAAGTGTTGGATTGGGTTGAGGTCTGGGGACTGTGGAGGCCGATCCAGCGACTACTTCATTGTCATTGAACCGTTCCTTCTCCAACCTTGATGTCTCCTTCAGGTCGATGTCCTGCTGGAACACTATGTATGTGTCTTTTTTCTTGGGAAATCTTCTTCATGGTGGCTCGAACCAGTGACCTTTCACTTGTGAATCAGCCTAATAACACACTGAGCTATTAGTGAATGTGAGGACAGGTTATAATTTGTAGTAACAAGAAGAAAAAGATTGTCCGACCACCAGGAGCAAAACAGTAACAATGCAGTTACAGGACGAGATTCTGCAGAACTAAGTAGATGCTAAATAGTTGAAGGTAAAAGTTATTTATGAGAGCCAAGATGATTGTCTATAAAGTGATCGGAGTCTCGGATGGTGAGATATGGAGCCTGAAAGTCAAAAATTCAAAACATTGTTACCCTTTTGCTTATCAATGTAAAATATATATATATATTTTTTTTTTCAAACATATTTTATTTGGTATCTCCATTATAGAATAGATCAGCAACACAATTTATGCATTACAATGCACATTTAAAAGTCTGATACCAGGAATTATACCATAACATAATGTTAGCCCAAAAATAAAGTCATAATATGGTTACCTCATGCTTAATACAGAAATAAATGCGGTATCTCTTGAAGTTTCCTATCATCTCTAAGTTCCATCCAAAGTAGTTATACATCACGAAACTCCATTGATTAGTGTTCAGTAATAAAAAGCATGATATACAGTGACACGAGGCAGTTTCTGATCATATACCTGAACAATAAAACAATGTAAAATATATTTATAGGATATGACTTTAGAACACAAAAAACTTTAACAAATTTTGCTGAAATCTGGTCAATAAGTTTGCTATGGGAGCGGAATAGTTTCCACCGGGCAGCACTTTGCCTGCTCCATGTCATCAATTACACTCCTCATGTGATAAGACTGAAGGTATGGGAGCAGTAGCACTGGCCGGACCCAATTCCTCTTGCTCTTTGCACTGCATCGAACTAACCGGACCAATTTATTATATATTTAAGGAGTCGGTGCATTTTTTAACGACTCCAACTCCGACTCCTGCAAAATGGGCACCGACTCCACGACTCCGACTCCACAGCCCTGCTCTATGGGACTATACTCAGCGATGGTTAGATCACTGGTGTAACACATTACAGCACTTGGTAGGACGGATGACAGTTGGCAGTGTATTAGGCCATGTTCACACGGCTTATTTTGACGTGGTTTTGGATGAAGTTTTTGGAGTGTTTACACTCCCAAAACCTTGCCTGAAGCACGCTTCTTCTGAAGAGGTTTTAGAGGCGTTTCTCGGCGAGGTTTTGGGTGAGGTTTTCAACACGGTTTTCACCCATACAAATTAATAGCCAGGACAAAAAACGTGGCAAAAAAGCACCAAAAACATGCCTTAAACACGCTTCAAGAATTGACATGACACTTCTTATTCAGTGCTTCCAAAGAAGCGTGTAAAAACATCGTCGTGTGTGAACTACAACGCGGTTTTATATAGGAATCAATGAAATGAACTGGGGGCGTGTTGGAAGAGTTTTTGGCGAGGAAACGCTCCGAAAACCTTGTCCAAAACCTCGTCCAAAAATGCCGTGTGAACATGGCTTTATGCCAACTGTTATTCATCCTGAAGGCTCCGCCTCCGGGCGGGTCTGACAGGACTACATCATAGATAACCTGAAGACACTTCTGTGTGCTCCCCGGTTGTTATGACAACCATCTAAATCCTGTGATTGAGTCACAGGGTTTCCAATGGAGGACAGAAGGAGCTCCCTCTGTCAAACTCCTTAGCTGCCGCGATCACTATTGACCATGGCAGCTAAGATGTTAATTGACCAGGAGCGGAGTTATCTCCACTCTGGACCACAACTGTAGAAGCCCGGCTGTCAGTCACTGCCGGGCTCCCACAGCGATCCTACGGGCACGCCTTCAGTGCCCGCTCTAATGCCATGATGTTTTGTACGCCATGGTACATTAACAGGCACTACACCATGACGTACAGGACCGGAGGGATCTATGATATATATGGTTATATGATAGAGGAGAGAAGCTCATCTATATGATATATAGGGTTATATGGTAGAGGAGAGAAGCTCATCTATGTGATATATAGGGTTATATGATAGAGGAGAGACGCTGAGCTCTGTGATATATAGGGTTATATGATAGAGGGAGAGAAGCTGAGCTCTGTGATATATAGGGTTATATGATAGAGGAGAGAAGCTGAGCTCTGTGATATATAGGGTTATATGATAGAGGAGAGGAGCTGAGCTCTGTGATATATAGGGTTATATGATAGAGGAGAGAAGCTGAGCTCTGTGATATATAGGGTTATATGATAGAGGAGAGGAGCTTAGCTCTGTGATATATAGGGTTATATGATAGAGAGGAGCTGAGCTCTGTGATATATAGGGTTATATGATAGAGGAGAGAAGCTGAGCTCTGTGATATATAGGGTTATATGATAGAGAGGAGCTGAGCTCTGTGATATATAGGGTTATATGATAGAGGGAGAGAAGCTGAGCTCTGTGATATATAGGTTTATATGATAGAGGAGAGAAGCTGAGCTCTGTGATATATAGGGTTATATGATAGAGGAGAGAAGCTGAGCTCTGTGATATATAGGTTTATATGATAGAGGGAGAGAAGCTGAGCTCTGTGATATATAGGGTTATATGATAGAGGGAGAGAAGCTGAGCTCTGTGATATATAGGGTTATATGATAGAGGAGAGAATCTGAGCTCTGTGATATATAGGATTATATGATAGAGGAGAGAAGCTGAGCTCTGTGATATATAGGGTTATATGATAGAGGAGAGAAGCTGAGCTCTGTGATATATAGGGTTATATGATAGAGGAGGGAGCTGAGCTCTGTGATATATAGGGTTATATGATTGAGGCAGGGCTATATTTATAGGTCATGCTGCCCTAGGTACTAAACCCGAATACGCCCTCATTACCATGCCCCTTTAACATCATGCCACACCCCTGATAAAAAGCCACGCCCACTACAACCATGTAAGGGCTCTAGAAGAAAGCTAATTGAAGGGTAGCCAGGGCCCCCTTTAGATGTTAGGTAGTCAGGGCCCCCTGCAGATATTAGGTAGCCAGGGCCTCCTTTAGAGGTTAGGTAGCCAAGGCCTTTCTTTAGAGGTTAGGTAGCCAGGGCCCTCCTTTAGATGTTATGTAGCCAGGGCCTCCTTTAGATGTTAGGTAGTCAGGGCCCCCTGCAGATATTAGGTAGCCCGGGCCCTCCTTAAGATGTTAGGTAGTCAGGGCCCTCAGGAAGATTTTAGGTAGCCAGGGCCTCCGTTAGATGTTAGGTAGGCAGGGCCCTCCTTTAGAGGCTAGGTAGCCAGGGCCTCCTTTAGATTTTAGGTAGTCAGGGCCCTCATTTAGATGTTATGTAGTCAGGGCCTCCTTTAGATGTTAGGTAGTCAGGTACCTCCTTTAGAGGTTAGGTAGCCAGGGCCCTCCTTTAGAGGTTAGGTAGCCAGGGCCCTCCTTTAGAGGCTAGGTAGCCAGGGCCCTCCTTTAGAGGTTAGGTAGCCAGGGCCCTCCTTTAGAGGCTAGGTAGCCAGGGCCCTCCTTTAGAAGCTAGGTAGCCAGGGCCTCATTTAGATGTTAGGTAGTCAGGGCCCTCCTTTAGATGTTATGTAGTCAGGGCCCTCCTTTAGATGTTATGTAGTCAGGGCCCTCCTTTAGATGTTAGGTAGTCAGGGCCCCCCTTTAGATGTTAGGTAGTCAGGTACTTCCTTTAGAGGTTAGGTAGTCAGGGCCCTCCTTTAGATGTTAGGTAGTCAGGTACTTCCTTTAGAGGTTAGGTAGCCAGGGCCCTCCTTTAGAGTTTAGGTAGCCAGGGCCCCCAGTTATAGGTTAGGTAGTCAGGGCCACCTGCAGATTATAGGTAGCCAGGGCCCTCCTTTAGAGGTTAGGTAGCCAGGGCCCTCCTATAGAGGCTAGGTAGCCAAGGCCTCCATTAGAGGTGAGATAGTCAGGGCCCTCCTTTAGATGTTATGTAGTCAGGGCCCTCTTTTAGATGTTAGGTAGTCAGGGCCCTCCTTTAGATGTTAGGTAGTCAGGGCCCTCCTTTAGATGTTAGGTAGAGCCAGGGCCCTCCTTTAGAGGTTAGGTAGTCAGGTACCTCCTTTAGAGGTTAGGTAGCCGGGCCCCCTTTAGAGGTGAGGTAGCCAGGGCCCTCCTTTAAAAGTTAGGTAGCCAGGGCCCCCCTTTAGAGGTTAGGTAGCCGGGCCCCCTTTAGAGGTGAGGTAGCTGGGCCCCCTTTACAGGTTAGGTAGCCGGGCGGGCCCCCTCCCATTTCCCCCATGCCCTCCCCCTCACCATTACTAATACACCCTCCCACAATTTCCCCCCTGCCCTTCCCCCTCGCCCCCTCCGATTCACTTACCCGTCCTGCAGAGCGGGAGGCCTCGGTCTTCTGCTCTTCGGCGCCGTCCGTGCGCTGCTGAGGAGTGGGATGGCCGCGCTGCTCTTCTCTCTCTTCCCGGCCGGCAGCTTCCGCTCTTTAGTGGCGGGCGCACGGTTAGGGCGAGGAGGAGGGGCAGCGCAGCCCCCTCCTTCCCAGCAGCGCACCGCACCACTGAAGGGACAGGCAGCTTCAGCGCAACTTGCTGATGCTGTCTGTCATTACAACGGAGCGCCGGAAGGGAGAAGCAGTATGTCTCTACCGGCGCTCCGTTGTCCGCTGCCTCTCTGCAAAAAAACAAACAAACAAGGAATCCCGACGAACGCCGCTGACACCAATGAAAAAGTCACTAGCGGTGGCAACCTCCGACACCCCCTCCCCCCCACACCGCCCCGTGCACTGGGGAGAAGGGGGCAGGTGCCCGGAGGAAAATAGTTAGAAAAAAAATAAACACCTGCTGCCGTGCTGCCCCCTAACAGGCGCCGCCCTAGGCACGTGCCCACGGGTGCCTAGTGGGAAATACAGCCCTGGATAGAGGAGAGAAGCTGAGCTCTGTGATATATAGGGTTATATGATAGAGGAGAGAAGCTGAGCTCTGATATATAGGGTTATATGATAGAGGGAGTGAAGCTGAGCTCTGTGATATATAGGGTTATATGATAGAGGAGGGAGCTGAGCTCTGTGATATATAGGGTTATATGATAGAGGAGAGAAGCTGAGCTCTGTTATATATAGGGTTATATGATAGAGGAGAGAAGCTGAGCTCTGTGATATATAGGGTTATATGATAGAGGGAGAGGAGCTGAGCTCTGTGATATATAGGGTTATATGACATAGGAGAGGAGCTGAGCTCTGTGATATATAGGGTTATATGATAGAGGAGAGAAGCTGAGCTCTGATATATAGGGTTATATGATAGAGGAGAGAAGCTGAGCTCTGTGATATATAGGGTTATATAATAGAGGGAGAGAAGCTGAGCTCTGTGGTATATAGGGTTATATGATAGAGGAGAGAGGCTGAGCTCTGTGGTATATAGGGTTATATGATAGAGGAGTGAGGCTGAGCTCTGTGGTAGGGTTATATGATAGAGGAGAGAATCTGAGCTCTGTGATATATAGGATTATATGATAGAGGAGAGAAGCTGAGCTATGTGATATATACGGTTATATGGTAGAGGAGAGAAGCTGAGCTCTGTGATATATAGGGTTATCTGATAGAGGAGAGAGGCTGAGCTCTGTGGTATATAGGGTTATACGATAGAGGAGAGAATCTGAGCTCTGTGATATCATTTGGATTGCTGGAAAAAGTTATTACCATAATTCAGTGTTTATTGGCCTTTTCATATGTGGCACTGGATTTAGGTTAATAAGGCTCCCATAGTAAAAAATGTTTACATTTAACACACACATTTTACTAGAGGTTGTTGTATAGAATAGTGTTGGCTTCTGTGATATTCAATAATTTTTTTTTTGCAGTATACAGATGTACACTGGCGCGACAGTGGACCCACTTTTGACATACACTCACCGGCCACTTTATTAGGTACACCTGTCCAACTGCTCGTTAACACTTAATTTCTAATCAGCCAATCACATGGGGGCAACTCAGTGCATTTAGGCATGTAGACATGGTCAAGCCAATCTCCTGCAGTTCAAACCGAGCATCAGTATGGGGATGAAAGGTGATTTGAGTGCCTTTGAACGTGGCATGGTTGTTGGTGCCAGAAGGGCTGGTCTGAGTATTTCAGAAACTGCTGATCTCCTGGGATTTTCACGCACAACCATCTCTAGGGTTTACAGAGAATGGTCCGAAAAAGAAAAAACATCCAGTGAGCGGCAGTCCTGTGGGCGGAAATGCCTTGTTGATGCCAGAGGTCAAAGGAGAATGGGCAGACTGGTTCGAGCTGATAGAAAGGCAACAGTGACTCAAATAGCCACCCGTTACAACCAAGGTAGGCAGAAGAGCATCTCTGAATGCACAGTACGGCGAACTTTGAGTCAGATGGGCTACAGCAGCAGAAGACCACACGGGTGCCACTCCTTTCAGCTAAGAACAGGAAACTGAGGCTCCAATTTGCCCAAGCTCATCGAAATTGGACAGTAGAAGATTGGAAAAACGTTGCCTGGTCTGATGAGTCTCGATTTCTGCTGTGACATTCGGATGGTAGGGTCAGAATTTGGCATCAACAACATGAAAGCATGGATCCATCCTGCCTTGTATCAACGGTTCAGGCTGGTGGTGGTGGTGTCATGGTGTGGGGAATATTTTCTTGGCACTCTTTGGGCCCCTTGGTACCAATTGAGCATCGTTGCAACGCCACAGCCTACCTGAGTATTGTTGCTGACCATGTCCATGCTTTCATGACCACAATGTACCCAACATCTGATGGCTACTTTCAGCAGGATAATGCGCCATGTCATAAAGCTGGAATCATCTCAGACTGGTTTCTTGAACATGACAATGAGTTCACTGTACTCAAATGGCCTCCACAGTCACCAGATCTCAATCCAATAGAGCATCTTTGGGATGTGGTGGAACGGGAGATTCGCATGTCATGTCAATATGGACCAAAATCTCTGAGGAATGCTTCCAGCACCTTGTTGAATCTATGCCACGAAGAATTGAGGCAGTTCTGAAGGCAAAAGGGGGTCCAACCCGTTACTAGCATGGTGTACCTAATAAAGTGGCCGGTGAGTGTACATCAGACATTTTAGCTTGTATCTTGGGAGCTTTCCTGGTGTACAGGCTAAACCAACATCACAGACGTGGTGTGTACCGGACCTAACAACTGCAGCAACCAGGATCGCAACTGGTGCTGATCCTGTCTGCTTAAAGGGGTTTTGCCAGGAAGTGAGTTCCTTACCTCTTATCTGCTCAGGAGAGAATATAAACAAAGCATGCTGAGTCATGAATTGCTGCAGGTGAGAGGGAGAGGGGTGAGCAGAGAGCGAGGAAGCAGGGAGCGTCTCAAAAGTTTACTCAAATAATAACATTACAACAGTGAATTCTCTATACAGCAGACAGACTCATACACTGCACTTTCTCCCCAGCCTCTTGCAAGCTTCTTCATGTTCCCTGTCATCAGATAAGAAGTGCAAACACGCAAGCGCGCCCAGATCAGCTCCTGTCAGTGTCCTGGTCGTGTCTAATGTAAACTTCCAGAAAACTAAGGGGGACTGAGAAATGCTGTAGCTCTCACAGGCTTCACTTTTTGTCATCACATATATTTAGAAAAGTGATTAAATACCCATATTGGAGGATCCCATGTCAACATTACATTGTGGCAAAACACCTTTAAAGGGCTGTTCCCACGAAGACACTTCCTGCTAACAGGTTAGGTCACCGCTAGCTACGAGCCGACCGTGTTACAGAATGAGGAGGTAGGCGTTTGCATAGTTCTCCCCAAGGGTGCATCCACACGGCAGTGACAAAATACCGGTTGGATTCTGTCTTCCGAATCCGGACGGTATTTTGTCATCTTTTGGATGGTTTTGGGGGACGGTTCTGTCCATGGTTTGCGGATTCCTCCTTCCCCCATCAACCATTCAAATGCACATTTTCTGCCCGGAAACCAGACAGAAGATTTTGCATGATGAAAGTTTTTTGAGTGTAAAAAAATCCACATGAACTGTTGAACGGATTTTCTATTAAAGGGGTTGTCTCACTAAATCGATTCATCTTACCTAAGTCCTGTCTTCTCAGTTTCATTTTTCAATTCAGTATCTACTGGCTTTACTGGCTACTATTGGCCCACAGGGATGAACTTCTGAGGACACCAGGTCTGTAGCTATAGCGATCAGCACTGACAGCCTATCGGGAGAGATCGAACAGGTCTGTAGCTGTAGCGACCTGAGGACCTGATGCAGCCCATACAAGAGAGGATATCTAGGGATAGGTAGGACACTGTTAATGGACATATATTGCAAAGTGACTTGTTTTTGCAAGATCTTTAACATAAAAAACAATCCTTGTAGTGAGACAACCCCTTTAAAGTCTATGGGGATGGTTGCTGGTCAGTTTTCAGACAGTTTTCAAATCTGAAAACGGTCTGAAAATCTGACCAAAAATCTTGCCATATGGATGGACCCAGACACACCTACTTGGCTATGTTCGGAACTGCCATAGGAATAAATGGGAAGAATTTCCGCAAGCGGCGTCCTACTCATCCTGTAACATGGTCGGCTCATAGCTAGTTATTCGCTGACCTGTTAGCAGGAAGTGACTTCATGAAAACAGTCCTTTTACATTTAGGCTTAGTTCACACAACTTATTTTTTGGCAGTGAAATAAGTGCTTAATTCATAGAAGAAACACACGCTTGTAATCATGTTTTTCCATGTTTTTTTATGCCCGTTTTCTTCATTGGATGTCATGTAAAGCTTATTTGTAAGCGTTTTTCTCGATACAAGCCACGTCCATGTACTTTATGATCCATTATTTGGCGCGTTTACGCACTGTCATTGCTTCTTCATTTCCATTTTTTGTGCAGCATGTAAGGCAGCAAGCAGTGCGCAAAAAAGCGCAATTGTGTGCCTACGTATGAGCTCACGCTTTTCTGCTGCATCTCTGGGTCGATCAGAATGGACCCAGAGACGCATCTAACAATTAGCAGTGAGTTTATCACTTCCGGCAATGAGGAACACGCAGCGGCGTTCACATGAGATATCCGCTGCGTGTTTGCATCGCACCTGTCAGGTCCGTCTTGCAGATGCGATCCAAGAATTGCATGTCATTTCTTGGATCGCATCCGCAAGACGGACCGACAGGTGCGATGCAAACACGCAGCGGCGATCACTCACGTGAACTCCGCTGCGTGTCTGTCATTGCCGGCAGTGATAAACTCACTGCTAATTGTTAGATGCGTCTCTGGGTCCATTTAGATGTGTGAACATACCCTTATTCCCATGTAAGTCAATGGGACCTTTAAAGTTTTTTGTGCACATTTTGGTGCATAATCGCGAAAATAAGGTGAATTTTGCGCATAAAAAAGACGCCGTGTGATCTCAGCCTTAAGATGTCACAGACAGTTACAACTGTATTATTTGATGTGTTGGAGGGTTGAACAATCAGGGGTGCCTTTAGGTTGCTATGGCAGCTGGAGCCTAATGAAAGCCCTCAGGTCTGCCATGTTAGTACTCCTATTAAAGAGTTGTCGTATCTCGCACGTTTAGGTCAGAGTCTGCTTTATAGGGAGCTTCAAGCCAACCTCAGGGAATGGCTTGCATAGTTGAGTGAGTATGCTTGGCTATATATGGACCCTTCATTGAAATGAATGGGAAGAACTGCACAAGCCATTTCCCTATTTTCTGAGCCATGACCTACACGTGCCAAATAGGAAACTCCCATTTACATTATGTTGTTGATCACTGTAAGGTGTTTTAAGCTGATTTTTTTTTTTTTTGCTGTAAAAAAAAACACAGACAAATTTTTCCTCCATCTGTTTTTTAAATGTATACATTAAACATATGTGCAAACATTTGCATCTGCTTCTGTCAGTTTTTTTGTTAATAAAGAACTTAAAGTTTTTCCAAGAGTATATTCAAAATCATATCTATTTAAATTTGCAATTGTAGAGCATTACGTTTGCATACGTTTTCCATTGACTTTCATGTTATCACAGCTTCTTGCTCTGCTCTATCTCCCAGGCCGAATGCCTAGGCTTTCAACCTAGAAGATCCCGGGAGAAACATCCCAGGTGGCGTCATGACGTCACGTCGCTCACGCCGGAACAAACTTCCGGAGATAGGTCCCCGGTGGGGGAGCGCGGTGAGTAGCGTTTCTTTATTTTCACATGTTTTTATCAGTCAGAGGGGCTGCATTTTCTCTGCAGGGGGCCATATTTCCTAGAGGGGCCATATTACCTAAAGGGGGCATATTACCTACAGTTCTCATGTAACTGTCAAGGGGCATATAACCTTCTGGGGGCTATATTACCTTCAGGAGGCCTTATAACCTACAGGGGCTATGTAGCCTACAGGGACTACCTACTGAGGACAAATTGACCTACAGGCGACAGTATACCCTCAGGGGCATTTTACCTTTACCTACAAGGAGTAATATATACCTACAGGATTCTATACATCTACAGGAGGCTTTACACCTACAGGAAGATATATATCTACATGGTGCATATACACCTACAGGAGACTATATACCTACATACAGAGGGCTGGAAACCAGAAGTTTCCATACACTTTATAAAAAGACATATATGCATGTTTTTCTCACTATCTGACATGAAATCAGAATAAACGTTACCTGTTTTAGGTCAATTAGGAACCAGAATTATTTATATTTGCCAAATGCCAGAATAATGACAGAGAGAATTTTTTAAGGCATTTTTATTACTTTCTGAAAATTCGAAAGTTTACATACACTAGGTTTACTATGCCTTTAAACAATTTGGGACAGACCACATGATGATGTCATGTCTTTGGAAGCTTCTGATAAGTTTATTGGCAACATCTGAGTTAATTAGAGACACCAGAAACACACTGCTTCTGTGTGTAACATCATGGAAAAGTCTTAAGAAATCAGCCAAGATATCAGGAAGAGAGTTGTGGACTTGTACAAGTATGGATCCCTGGGTGCAATTTCCAGATACCTGAAGGTGCCCTGTTCATCTGTACAAACACCAGTGACTGTCTGTCCGCTGTCTCTGACATCATGTCCTCTCTCCATCTGAAACTAAACCTCACTCTCCCCACAGATCTGACCTTCTCCCCATATATCCAATCCCTTGCCCGCTCCTGTCACCTGCACCTCAAGAATATCTCCAAAATCCGTCCATTTCTCACTGTGGAACGACTCAAACTCTCATTACTGCTCTTATTCTTTCTCGTCTTGACTACTGCAACTCCTTGCTTATCGGTCTCCCTCTCTGCAAACTCTCCCCTCTCCAATCTGTCAAGAATGCAGCAGCCAGGCTTGTCTTTCTCTCCAGCCGCTATACTGATGCCCCTACCCTGTGTCAGTCACTGCACTGGTTGCCCATCCAGTACAGGATACAGTATAAACTCAGCACTCTCACCCATAAAGCTCTCCACAGCGCTGCTCCTCCCTACATCTCCTCCCTAGTCTCTGTCTACCGCCCTACCCGTGTTCTCCGCTCTGCTGATGATATCAGACTACATTCCTCAATCATCCGAACCTCCAATGCCCGCCTACGTGCGGCACCAATTCTCTGGAATATGCTACCGTGGGCGATCAGGCACATTCACAACCCTCACAGTTTTAAGAGGGCCCTGAAAATACATCTTCTCGGTCTGGCCCACCAAGATACCTAACTGCTATCACACACATTTGTCACTCCCTGCATTGGGCACTCACAGGCACTTATCTGTATATATATGTACTGTCAGGGTGGCAGGTTCATCCATTTTTCATGTAAACCACCCCCTATTTATGAAACATGGCTGGACCATTGTAAACTTGGCACTTCTTACCGTATGTTTCACCCATACACCCTAATAGATTGTAAGCTCTCACGAGCAGGGCCCTCACACCTTGTGTCTCATTTGTAAGTACTTTTAATGTGTAATGACTGTATGTTTACCCTTGAATTTGTAAAGTGCTGCGGAATATGTTGGCGCTATAGAAATAAAGATTATTATTACCGTGTTTCCCCGATACTAAGACACCCCCGATAGTAAGACGTAGCGGGGGTGTCGGGAGGTCGCCTAATGTAAGACGTACCCCCGAATGTAAGACGTAGTCTGCGCTCGGGCACTGCGATGGCCCGGGCGCCGACAGGGCTTCAGCTATATGCGGCTCCTCAGGGAGCGCATATAACTGACAGCCGAGTACAGCGCACAGTGTCCGGGCGCTGCGCTGGCCCGGGCACTGTCCGCAATTCCTTCACCTATATGCGACTCCTCCGGAGCGCATATAAGTGAAGGGATACCACTGCGGGTCACAGAGCGAGCGCACCGTGCTCCGCAGTGGCCTCCGGGCGGCCGCAGACTGGCGGCTGTCCGGAGCTCCCCGGCACAGGCAGCGTGTGTCATCACGCTGCGTGCGCGGCCTGATGACGTCACCTGCCTGTGCCGAGAAGATGCAGGAGCGCGCCCGGGAGACGGAGCAGCGGGGATCCAGGTAAGTGATTGTTTGTTTTTTTATTTTGATAATATTGCCTACAGCTGCCTATACCTGCCTTATACCTGCCCTACAGCTGCCTATACCTGCCCTACAGCTGCCTATACCTGCCCTACAGCTGGACATATACCTGCACAACAGCTGTCCCTATACCTCCCCTACAGCTGCCTATACCTGCCCTACAGCTGCCTATACCTGCCTACAGCCGGCCCTATACCTGCCTACAGCTGCCTATACCTGCCATGTACCTGCCTACAGCTGCCTTATACCTGCCCTATACCTGCCTACAGCTACCTATAGCTGCCTACAGCCTGCCATATACCTGCCTATGGGCCATATACCTGCCTATATGGGGCCAAATACCTGCCTATAATCTGCTTATGGGGGACATATACCTGTCTATTACCTGCGTATGGGGCCATATACCTGCCAATATAAGACATACCCTGAAAGTAAGACATAGTGGGACTTTTGGGGGTAAAAAGAAAGTAAGACGCTGTCTTACTGTCGGGGAAACACGGTATTATTATTATTACAAACAATAATGCTCAAATACAAACAAGATGGGAATGTCCAGCCATCATACCACTCAGGAAGGAGATAGGTTCTGTATCTCAGAGAAGAACGTGCTTTGGTCCGACATGTGCATATCAACCCAAGAACAAAAGTAAAAGACCTTGTGAAGATGCTGGCGGAAGCTGGTAAGATATTGTCATTATCCACAGTGGAACGAGTACTGTATCAACATGGGCTGAAAGGCCACTCTGCCAGGAAGAAGTTATTACTCCAAAAAAAACATATAAAAGCCAGATTAATGTTTGCAAATGCACACAGGAAGAAAGACTTACATTTTTGGAGACATGTCCTGTGGTCTGATGAAACTAGAATTTAATTTTTTGCCAATAATGACCATCGTTACATTTGGAGGAGAAAGGGAGAATCTTGGAAGCCTAAGAAAACCATCCTAACTGTGAAACACGGGGGTGGCAGCATCATGTTTTGGGGTTGTTTTGATGCAGGAGGACTGGAGCAACTACACAAAATAGATGGCATCCATAGGAAAGAAATTATGTGGCAAAACTGAGCAACATCTCAAGGAATCAGCCTGAGAGTTAAAGCTTGGCAGACAGGGGCTTCCAAATGGACAGTGACCTGAAGCATACTGTCAGAATTGATTACAAAGTGCTTAAGGATAACCAAGTCAATGTTTTGGAGCGGCCATCACAAAGCCCTGATCTCAATCCTATTGAAATTTTATGGCAAACCTTTGAAAAGCAGGTGCGAGCAAGGCGACCTACAAACTTACTCCAGTTCCTGTCAGGAGAACATGGGCCAAAATTCCTACCAACTATTGTGAGAAAGCATGTGGAAGGATATCCATAATATATCCAAGTCATACAGTTTAAGGACAATGCTACCAAATACTAATGAAATGTATGGAAACTTTTGATTTTGTAAAACTAATAAAAATGCCTTAGAAATTCTCTCTCTCACTACTCTGGCTTTTGGAAAAAAAATGTAAAAATTATAGGTTCTCCTAATTCAGAGACCCTTAAACACGAGAAGGTTTATTCTGATTTCATGTCAGATAGTGAGAAAAACATCCATATGTGTCTATTTATATAGTGTATGTAAACTTTGGGTTTGAACTGTACCTACAGTAGGCCGTACACTTACCTACAGAGGGCTGTATATATCTACCGGGGAATGTATACCTAACTATCTACAGGCAGTATATCCCAAGCCTACATGGACGCACTATATTAGATATCTACAGGGGTTACTTTACCTACCTACACTTGGTCTGTATATCTAACTAATGTGATCTATATACCTACCCACTTAATGGTGGGAAACCTCACTACCTACTTACTTAACCCCTTAAGAATTTACCACTTAAGCGAACACGTCCTGAAAAGTTTTTAATGAGACCAAACACTTTTTTGCTGTTTTTGATCCTTGTGATCTTTCCCAACAGATTGTACTTTTTTATGTTATTTTACAATGACGCAAGTGTATGAAGCCTTCGTCTTTAAATTTGATGAACGCTTGTACTATTTATGGGGTAAATAGTTTTAAGTACACTTCATAAATAATTGCAGAATTTTTTTTTTTTATTTTTGTAAAAGTTTTTTTTTTTTTTTATTTACATTTTTCTTTTTACACATTCACATTTCACACTTAATAACTTGTTAAAATAATGTCTACAAGATTATTAACGGCCGTAAGTTGTTTGTGTATAAATTAATATGTTTAGTTTTTTTTGTGTGTGAGTAATGTCACGAGCGTGCACAATATCAATTTTATCTATACACATAACACTCACAAAATAGTAATATATCTATACAAAATATAAAAATATACCTAGGCATTAATATACCTAATATATATTATAAATCTTTTTATTTATTTTTATTATTTATATTTTTTCTGATTTTTTCCTACTTTTTTTTTTTAAATCATGAATGCAGAATCCGGATTAAACTTTTTTTTCTTTTTTTTCTATTATTATATCTACACAGTAGCTGATGTAGCATATGCATATATTGCTGCTAATAACATATAGTTACATACATTCTAATACATTATAATCTGAGTCCAGTCTGACACAGGCATGATCAGGACAGCAACAGTCACTGCCTGATCCACCTGGCTTCGTTACACACCAGACAGCTCGGGCCCACACTAGCGTCCCCAGGGCATACTGAGCAGCCGTTTCCCATGCCTGCTCGGGTCACCGGGCGTTCCGATCACCCCCAAAAGACGTCGCTGCGTAGACGAATAGACCTAAATGCCCGACAGTCAACAAAAGACAGCGTCCGTTAAGGAGTCCATTAACTATTGGGGAGACACGCTATACAGAGGTGGGAATTGATAGGGAAGTGCTGAAAAAGTCACTGGCTGCTACAATTAAAGCAGTGTTCCAGGCCCTAACAATGGTCGTTTGTCCATCAGGGTAGGAGTGAAAATATAAGCTAAGACTCCCGTACACTCCCGGGTACAGGTGTGTTCAACCAGGAAGTAAGTGAGTGTTCATTGTTCACGTGACAACTCCAGCCTATCACAGGCCACAACATCACCTGCACATTACCTCTATACGTCGCTCGTCACAATTACGCGAGCGTCTCTGTCACGCTGCGGATCCACACGTGAACAACAACTGAAGCGCGACACCGTCCCAATCTGCCACATCTCAATGATCTATAGCTTTATGAAACAATGGTGCACACCGGGATACGAAATAGAAGCATCTCCGGCATATCGTACAACTACAATGAGTGCATCTCTGACTTCTCTCAACTCTCACTCCTTTACTCAATAACCAGCCGACTGTGAGTACTCAACACTGAGTTCTCAGCGTATATAAGTCCCTTCCCTTGAAAAACCACCGCTCCCCTTAAGAACACTTAGATCAACCCTTTTCATAACTGCTCTCACTAAGGATTCCAAGTCACTCGCCATGTCACCAACAATTTACCACAGAAAAGCTTTTGATTTCTGTTATTCTCACTTACACAGCGTGATGTAAATATTAGCGAAACAGATCTTCTCTTCTCTCCTATCAATCTGTGCATAAACCAGAGTATAATCGTCACTTTCACTGTACAACCTCACTCTCAGAATCCGTACTCATTCTTCCCATAGACATGCTATTCCCGCGCTCCTATCCTCTGAGTGCGAGCTCAAGAGAGATCTACACCACTAAAGCAATCTGCGACCAACAATGTAATAACCCCTTAAAGCGATACACGGGAAATATACACATTTCTTTTCTTTCTGCCGGACTCTTGTCTTCTACTTCTCTATCTAATCTCTAAATCTTACGTCTCCCTACATAACACTTTAGATTTTTCCATCTGCATAGACATATGAGTGGCCTTCATACATCTTAAATCCGATGCCAAATCTCTTGCGAGACTCTGCGAGATCTACACTCATAGCAACATGTAAATCTCCAATGGCACACTCACACCTTACCACACAAATTTATCTAATGATCACAACTCTTCTTAGACATCAACACTCTCTCCCACATAAAACAAAAACCTAAAATATTTCCGCTCTCGCGGCCACACCCGCCCGATAGTCTTACAATCATACCCTATATACAAGACCACTATTTCCGTCTACACCAGGTCCTACTTGCGTCACGTGGTGGTTCCAATTCTTTCTTATTGGAGTTCACTGAGAGTCCACGCGCACTCACATAACACAAAAACTGCTTTATCTTTATTCTTGCTATGTCGGACATCCCTACATTCCAGACAACGGTGCGACCCACCAAAATGTCGAACAACACAGTTCTTTGTACATTATCTGTTAAGTACTTTTACAAAAAATAAAAACATTTTCTTAAACTTCATCCTGCTGCTGAGTCGCCTTTTTCTGCACAACCATAACCTTTCTTGGTTTCTCCTTTACAGTGGAACCTGACAATTATTTTATCTCAGTCACCCAATCTATTTAATGAGACCATCAAGCTTTTTACTCTTTTTATTCACAATTTAAATTCTAATTATTTGTGGATGACGCAAATGAACCAAAAGAACACCCGACTACTCAATTTTCTGCGGCTGTGTAAGATGAGATTATTTTTTCTGATACAGGTGCATTGCGTGTAAGCGGGATTGAAGAGGCACATGTAAATATCTCTCAAAACAGATCTCACGTTCTCACAAACGTAGCCAATACCAATATGCTGTACACCTTTCTTTCCATTTCTTACATTTTTCTCTCTAAACAATCATTTATTCTCTCACACAACTCCAACATACCTAGCCTCTCTAACATCACTTCACACTCTTTATACTTGTTACAATGCGCATCCCACTATGGTCATCTTGAACCACTAATGAATACTATCA
Organism: Phyllomedusa bahiana; assembly: GCA_025379985.1. NCBI lineage: Eukaryota > Metazoa > Chordata > Amphibia > Anura > Hylidae > Phyllomedusa > Phyllomedusa bahiana. The sequence continues at coordinate 106,507 of JAODAL010001446.1, forward strand.
CATATGTGCACTGTTCTTTCTTATATATAACATATAACTCTCCCTAATGCTACTCCGAGCGGAACAAGGGTTCTGTAGCCCAAGAATCCGGCACTCCCTATCTACTTCCTACCTTCTGCAACACGCGAAGAAATAATAGGAGCAGATAATAATGGCATTTTACGAAGACACTTCTCACATTAGGCATTCTATTGCGTCACTAAAGGGTATAGAGGCATTCACACCTTTTCCATTACATTGACACTTTCTTACTCAAGAGTACGACTGGCGTTGCAACCTATGGCAACACATGCCAGAGGTGAGCATTCAGGCCATATCATCTCTCGGCTACACATGCATGGCTTGCCCACAATGTCGCGCATGTCTCTTCACTTGCGAAAAATAAAAAATCTGCGCTGCTGCAGGGCCTCGCATCCCACGAGGTCACAAGTTACAGACCATTGGCGCCTACGATGAGCCTCCGAAGTCCCCCACAGCACCCAGAAATCCTCGCTGTCCAGCATCCCTACCGGACGAAGACCGCCACCCACAGGTGACCATCAGCTTGGTCTAGGCTGCGGCGATAGTGAAATTTACCACATATTGTACGCTGAGTGCGCCAAGCCCAAAGGAGGAACAAATCTCAGTGCTGGCGGCGTGATGATGTCATCATGCCGCCATTGATAGGCATAAGAGGAACGCGCTCGAATGGAAAAGAGGTAAGGTGAGTATTAGTGTTCTTATTTTTATTGGTGGACTCTAATAAAGCTTACTCTGGTACCTATATTCTGCCTTTGGGACTTATAAGCTGCCTTTTGGGGACATATAACTTCTGGGTTGGGACCTATATGCAGCCTTTGGGGATCTACAATGGCTGCCTTTGGGGACTATACTTCTGCCTTTGGGGGACCTATATGACTGAGACTTTGGGACCTATATGCAGCCTTTGGGGATCTATATTGCGGCCTTTGGGACCTGACTATTCCTGCCTTTGGGGGCCTATATGCTGCCTGTGGGGATCTATATATACTGCCTGTGGGGACCTATATCTATATACCTGCCTGTCTGTGGGGACCTATATCTATATACCTGATTGCCTGGGGAGACATATCTATATATATCTGCCTGTCTGAGGGGACATATATCTATATACCTGCCTAATTGAGGGGACCTATACATCTAGTTAAACTGAGGGTAACCTTATATACCTATAGGTAAGGCTTTTGAGCTGATAAAGTGAGGATTCTAAGATATTAGTTTGCGAGCGCCCAAATCTGCAAGGTGGACGAGTGTTAGGAACAGAAGTCAGCATGAAGGTTATGAATCGATCGAGAATAAAAGGAATGCAAAAGACTCATCTTGGAGAAACGTCACCGTGTGAGTCACTAAATCTGTGCCAGAGCTTGTATCTCTTATATTGTGCAAAGAGTAATGGTTTAAGCAGTAATGGTGTGGCGGTAGTTATTCAGTCACTATGTGGTGGTGTTGATATTGAGTCATATGAGTTGTGGTATTATTCAGTCATCATATGTTGGGTGGTGATATGAGGTCATGGATGTGGCGGCATTTATTCAGTCACTTATTGTGGTTTTTATAACATGGCGGTATTTATTCAGTCACTAGTTGTCATGGTGTTGTGGTATGATTCAGTCACTACGAAGGTGGTGATAGAGTGGTTGTGGCGCTTGTAGTGGTATCATCTCCCTGTCAATATGTCTGCTAGAGGCTCCAGAGTCACAATTCTAGCTACCAACTAAATTTGAGTCCACTGTATAGTGACATCAAAATGGCAGAACGGGAATGTGCTAAGAGGCCGTCACACTAACTCCACGTATTAAATTGAGTTCTGCTGCCATCCGCTTGTTCCCGACTTCAATCTCCCCTGAGTACATCTACGCTAGCAACAATTGTCGAGCACATCTTGTAGCTAACTAAAGGTATTTCGAACTCTCAGGTTTGCGGGCACTCGCGACCCACTCCTCTCCTCTCAAACAGGCGTTTACCCATCACACTGTCTTCATAGAGCTCTTTTTATTCTGCCTTAATGACCAGTTTATGAAACCCCCAGATCCTTACATAAATTCTCACCTCCGATACTCTTTCTCTTACCTTGTATACTTCTTCATCAGTCAACAACACACCCAACCAAAAGCACCACACCTTCGAACTGACATGCACTCACACATAAGCCTTTCTAGCCCTAAATATCTACAACTCTGTGAAAACACCTGCTTTATAGCGATGTCAATCTGATAGCGCGGATTATAACTTTAAACACACATTTGAGTTCTCATATGTTCCACTCACATATCCTGGTTTTCAGTCTCTTTTATTTCTCCGTCCCTAAATCACCTGAATCGCGCACCGGACGAGACTTGTTACTATGGTCTGTGTCAATAACCTCTCTCCCGTTCTCTCTTCATTGCTTTTTTCTTGTGAAAATCCTCTCTAATAACACCCCACCTCACCAAATTATCCGAAGTTACTCCACCCACGCCCCCTATGCTATCCCGGAGACCCATCTCTTTTCCCATCTGCGTGCACCCTAGTGATATCCGTTGCCTGGTTCCCCCCCACAATCTGATAGATGCTCCCCAAATCGTCGAGCGTGTATGTATGCTGCGCACCACTAGGTTAAACAAGAAACATACCTGGAATCCCTTCGGTATAGGCGCTTTGAGACTTATTAACGTTATGCACATGTTTCTCTTACTGCGATGTCTAGCAAACAGTTAAAAACCATGACACAAGAGGAAGATCAAGGAGCCCCAGCTCCACTGCCCCTGCCCAACACCTCTTAGCGATCCTTGTAGGACTGCTGGTGTCTCATACCATAATGGCGTGAGACATAATACTGAGATTCTGGTGGCTCTGGGGTAAGGGCTCGCGAGGCATTGCAAGTGCTGAATGTTCAATACAACTATCGCTTCTCTCAAAAAAGTTTCGAGGGTCACGTCTCAGAAAAATTCCATTATTTTTCAACACGAAAAAAAAGCCACCGTTTTCTTTCTCTCTCAACCGCGAACCGCGAGACTAAACATGAACTGAATCATAAAATATACACTCTATGACAATCTGTCTAAACTCGTCGTGGAGCCGTCCACCACAATCTAACATCTATTTCTACAGTTGTCAACGCAACATCTGGTTGTCTAATGCAATATCTACATAGCGTGCAATAGAGAGCCAATTTCCAACAACTATCACTCCACTTGTTCCAACTCTATGGTAACACATTTGATGTTTGCCTACACAACTGTTGTAGGAAAGCTCCACTTGGAATTTTTCTGAACGCCCAATGAAAATCCCGTGCTGCATAGTATGTTAGCCAGCAAGCTGAAAACAGTTTTGCTGATCTAGAGCGCACAGCATAAAACTGAGCCTCGTTCACACCTCTTTTGTAGCTAGTTGACAAATCTGGAGCATTACATTCTGCCTGCGCGGTTCTATTAAACTCGCAAAATGGCCCAGAAAAATGATGAACTTCTCATGCGTGCGAAACTCTGCGACAGTCTCCTACTTCTTGCTGAGCACAGTACTGACGGCTACTCTTCAACTAGCCACGAAATCTCGCGCAAAAACCTGCCGGACAATGCACCCCAACATGCACACCCTCACCACAATTATCGCCCAATGTACCTAGTCATATACACATGCGAGGAAGAACAGCAGCGCAGCTGTTCATACTTACTATCAGTAAATTGAGATCTACTTGGCAGCGCAGTCACCCAGATCCTCAACACCCCATTCTGGTCCTCTTGCCTGGGAGAGTCACACGCTTGACCGTAGTCGTATGCAAACTAGTATAGCCCAATCCAAGCCCCCTCCCAACTTTGGGAGGCGTGGAGCATTCTCTCGGAAAGCAGGGGTGACATTCTCACACAGATTACAACCAATTCAGCAAACTGTTATCAGCTAGAGAAATGCCAAAGTTCTGAGCAAGATGCCAAGGAGAAATTAGCTAAAATATTCACCTCAAGGCATCATCATTACACTGACACTAACAGCACACACGTCGTTGTTGAAAGTATACAAACATTCATTATCTATTCAAAATATAAAACTCATATTATTTCATACCAACCTTATCAATGTCTGAGAACTAGATTTCTATTCATCTTTATTAACTTCATATAGATAACATAAACTATCAAGAGGATACAACCACAACAATCTGTCTGGTTGAACCCCAAACACATATTGAACAGTCAGTGTATTATTGACCAGGGCCAACTACAGTGCTCATATGCCCCAGGGGCCTACATCCTTCTGTTACTGAGAATAAGTCTCCTTACTATCCTCTTGAACACTAGACAATTTCTTGTACAGGCACACAGTAGATACCGTAAGATTGTGCTTTATCTACCAAGCAACCATCTTAAATCCTAACCACACATGTTAAATACAGCTAACTCTGATACGATTTGTCAAAGAGACCTTCAACTTAGCATACTCAATGTATAAACAGCATGACACAGTCCAGGTGATAACCAATCCTTGATGAGATATGGCTCGGTTGTCCACTTAGCGGGGTATCCAATCACTTTATCCATCGTATTGTGCTGTAGAAATGTCCTATAATGAACTGATACTGTTACACCTGGCAGGGAGGAGATTCATACAAGTTAATTTATGACCTGGAATGCATATAGCATAACAAGACGTCTTATTATCGCAGAAAAGTAGGCTCTGCTAGGCAGACCAAGGTCAAATGAAATACAGTTTCTGTATTGTAAAGTGTGTCACTCTCCCCAATTGAGTTTAGCCCTGTGCGCAAACGTTGAGCGTACTTAACTATTACATACCACCAGCATATAAAGCATGTTTATCCAATAAAAATAACTGAGGAACTATCGAGTCAAGGCTTTCTAAATGTATAATGGGAACAGTCTCTGCGCTATAAGTTCACATGAACAAACCTATTTCTAACTTACACCTTATCGAACAATCACATCTCCCTAGATGACTGGTAAAGTCTGGTCAACCTCCACTCTTCAAAATCTGACACAATCGTGCTAATTTGGCAAAGTGATATAATCATCGCCATGTGACTAACCTAAACACGATGGTTGGCCAAGTAATGAACTTAACCATATCACGTCCAATGCCATCGACCCAATTCGATTCTACATATTAATATGTAAGCACAGCCAAGGAGCTGCTTACACAGAATCGTAAAGTAAAGTAAAATGTATCGGAATAATCCAAAAAATGAAAAGGAAGAAAAATGGTGCCAGGTATAAAATAACTAGTGGTTCGAATAAATGAACCGTACACTGGAGTATTAATCCAGAGACTGTGTTGCTTTTTTTTTTTTACACTAGGACAGTACAAAAAGCTGATGCTTTGCAGCGCGTCATACATTCCTAGTAGGCTTCATCAGGCATACTAAACACAAGGACTAATCCACATAAATATATACAAACATAAATACAAATGATTTCAAATGATTGGCGGCATAAAGAGGTTCTGAGAACGAGTCTCCTGTTTTTCCCTTAAAAACCGTTCATGCCTATAAATAGACTTTGGCGTGTGAGGAGAATCCACTCCAAAATATGACTTCATCCCCAATTCCGTATCAGTCAGATATCACAGCTGCCCCCAGCCCAGGAAAGCTCCGTTTACACATTAATTAAGCCCATTGTAAATGCCTTTCGGTAGGATGTTCGCACAGCAGGACATCTGGATACCTCAAAAGAACTCTCCTTTCCCTTAATTAGCACTGAACAAATGCTAGCTCAAACTCCCAAGCTTCAATTGCTTCAATCAATCCAACCCAGTCAGGTCGTCTCCGATATTTCATATTGATTTATAGGCGACCAGCTCATAACTGGTGCATGGCGAGTTCATATCTCAAAATATGGAACTCCCCCGCACGCACAGGCCCATTTCCAGGTTTCCAAGGCGCATGGGGACTGAGATATCCAGAACCGGACCCCGGGAGTCCATAAGATAGGCGTGTCTCATATCCAGGCGTCGGGTAGATCCAGCCGGTTCTGATGATGCTACCGGCTCGGTTCTGTGCCAATGCCCTGCCGAGTTATAGTCCATTTTTGTGTTTGTATCAGAAACTGCATGACCTGAGTGGGAGGAGTTCATAGACCGTCCCAGGGGTGTGTAGGGGGCTGCCACGTGGGCTGTCCCCACACAGATATAAGCAGGAGCCAGGGTTGGCTCTGGGTTGATCCAGGAGGGGGGGCACCTAAGAGCGTTTCCAGGAGCATCCATACACAGCAGCCAGGCCACATAAGCCCTCCCATGTGAGCCCAGAACCAAGCAACAAAGGTAACTTGACCTATTTTAACTGCCCTCTGTCTGTAATCCATAATTGTATGTGCACCTCTGACTTTTACCTGTATATATTATCATTCTGTATATATTACCTGTCTAGTGTGCCCTTCAAGTTAATTAAATCTATAAACTTTAATCTGAGTAGTGTCTGTCTTGATAATCGGCCTCACACGCCTAATCCTCGGTCTATAGTATATAGCTACCCAAGGGTTGGTTCCTGACTCTGTTATAAGTCGGTAACGGACCGGTCTTATAACTAAACGAAACAACTGGTGGCAGCATTGTTTGTATCCCTGTGCCAGCGTGGACAGGGGTTAACAGTGGAACAGTATCTGGCTGACCTTGTGCCCCCCTAATGGCCACGCAACGTCGAGATACACCCCAAGTCAGGCCGTCGTCCCTCAAGTGGGCCGGCGGACTAGGCTGTTTACGTCACAGTGGTCCATGTCTTTTAGGCCATGTTCACACGGCTTATTTCGCCACGGATTGGAGCCGTACTGTGCGCCGGATTTGCGCTGCAGTACGGCTCCAATCCGTCGCAGTAACTACTGTAATCCACAGTTCTCATAGAGAACAGTGGATTCCGTCGCTCCGGGGAGAAAGTCATCTGCACATTATCCAGGCGCAATACATACCGTGGATAATGCAAGTCTATGGGGCCGGCGGGCCGCGCCCCCCGCACCCGACCCTTATTCAAACCGGAATTGCGAGCGCGATCCGGCTCGAAATTACGGCTTGAATAAACCGTGTGAACATGGCCTTAGGGTATGTACACATGGCGTGTTGAGTCCGTGTGAACATACGTTTTTAGATAAGTGTTTGGATCCTTCTGTCGGACTCTAAACGGACCCAAACACGTATCTAATACAGTCAGTCCCCGGGTTACGAACAGGATGGGGACTGTAGGTTTGTTCTTAAGTTGAATTTGTATGTAAGTCAGAACATGAATGTTTATTACATGTAACTCCAGTGCAAAAGTTTCCTTTTATTTCAGATAGTGCAGGGGAGGGTTTTTGCATTTGTTTTGTTGTCTGTGCTCCTGTTTAGAAGATTTTCACCTTATGTGCTGCTGCGGCATACTGGAACTTGTAGTTCCATGTTCCCCCGCATATAATAGCTATGGAACTAGAAGTGCCAGCATGCCCCATAAGCCTCCGTTTGTAATTAGGGGACAGATGTAAGTCGGAACGGTGTAAGTCGGGGACTGCCTGTAAATAGCAGTGTGATTTACGTTGCTTTTACTTTAAAACACGCATTGGCATTCACATGAATGATCGCCGATGAGTCTCATTGCATCTTTCTGATGCGTCTTTCGGATCCATTCCAAGAATTGTCATGTCAATTCTTGATCCAAAAGACGCAGCAGGAGCCCTATTTTAAACTATAGTTGCATCCAACACGCATCCAAACATGCACTTGCGTGTTGAATACGTGTTGGATCCATTTAGGATCCGATCGCCACTGTGTTTTTGGATGCAATTGTCAAATCCAAAACGGATCCAAAAACAGTGTGAACAAGCCCTTACAATTTCACGTTTCTGTTATGCCTATTGTGACACTGACAGCCAAAGAAAAACACTAACCTCCTTAGCCCTCCAAATCTATGCTCCTTTTTTTTGTGTGATGAAAAATTCTGCTGGACTAACATATTTGTGACACCTTAGTTATGATTCAACATAGGTGTGCTGTAGAGCAGAAGAACTGATGGACAAGTGCCACTAGTGCATTACCCATGAAGTCAAGGGTTAAAAGGCAGTGTGTGTATGTACTGCTCACCCTGGAGGGCTGTACAGCAATGGTACAACACATTTAAAAGTATAATCCAGCAGCCGATCGTCCATACATCAGGGTTCCAAGAGTTCAAGGGTTAGCAATGATAAAATATATCAGAAGAACTGGAAAAATGGTGCTAGATATAAAGGGCGACATGTATGAAAGGGGCTACGCCAGATATCTGGCGTCTTTTCAGCCCGATATCAGGCACAGCCCCATTCATACATTTTTAAATCTCCTGAGAGGCGGGGTGCACTAGAACCATAGCGAAGCTACATATTTATAGCTTCGCTACGGCATTTCTGGGCACATTACAGTTGGAACAGGTAGAGCACTTTGAAAGTGCTATACTTGAGCCAGAAATGTCGCCCTAGTGCTAGAATGTGCCTGATTTATGACCCTCTGTAGACCAGGTCCATAAATCAGGCACATTTTATGCTAGTATAACGCGCATAAAATTTGGCGTGTTAACGCCAAATTTCTTGCATGTCGCCCAAAATAACTATAATGCTTCAAATGAATAAACTGTACACTGGAGTATTAATCCACAGACTGTGTTGGTTTATTTTACATAAAACTGATGCTATGTGTTTCATGATACAGCCACAGTAGGCTTCATCACGCATACTAAACACAAGAACTAATCCACATAAATACGTATTTCAAATGATTTGCGGCATAGACTCATTCTGAAAACGAGTCTCCCGTTATGCCGTTAAAAAACGTTCATGCCTATAAATAGAAGAATATACAATAGGCTTGATTAAAACTCATGAATTTATATAAAGCAATATATAACGGCAATGCATATTCAAATATAAAACAAGTTTTGTCTACTTTATTCAGGTGTGCCTGCAGCAGTTCAGCATTGTCAACCGAGAGTCTTGCGATGTCTGTATGATCACTAATCTATGCAATATACTTAAAGGGGTTGTCTCACTACATTGATTCCTCTTACCTCAGTCCTGTTATCTTTGTTTCACTTTGAATTCAGGGGCGTGTTTACTGGCTTCTACTAGGCTGCAGTAGAAGCCAGGTCTGTAGCTATAGCAACCAGTGCTGGCAGCCTATCAGGAGAGATCAAACAGGTCTGTAGCTATAGGGACTTGAGGAGCTGATGCAGCCCATACAAGAGGGGATATCTAGGAATAGGTAGGACACTGCTAATGGACAAATATTGCAAAGTGACTTGTTTTTCCAAGATCTTTAACATAAAAGCAATCCTTGTAGTGAGACAACCCCTTTAAGCAAAAAGTGTAGAGTAAAGCAGCAGCGGGATTATCACATCGGAGGAAGGGAGTTCTCAGACAGGGGAGACCACATCGCTCTGTGTAGGCGACTCCCAAGGTATTTAACCTATAGGACAAAGTGGAGAAGAATTAAAAATTTGAAAAGGTAAAAAAGATAAATGTTGTACAAAAAAATAAATATGAATATAAAGGTGTAGTGGGTAAATATATTACTGTATAAACTCCTGAATTCTGTTGAGCCCTTAAAGGGAATGTGTCATCAAAAAATGACTTGTTTAACTCACATTTTTATGTAAACACTTTTTTAGGAATTTTGGTTATTTTTTTTTTTTTCATTTCATACCACTTTTTTTTTTTTTTTTTTTTTTTTATAATTCTTAAGTCCTCAGTTTTCCTTGGACTAGGCTAAAAATAGTCTGACATTCCTGTTTGTTTAAAAAGAGCTTTTCAGCAGTTTCATTATCATTAAAGCGGGGTCTACGTAGAGACACCAATTTGGGTACAGAAACCAAATCCCCCAGTCACAAGGGAAGGGAAATGTCACAGCTCCCCCCCCCCCTCCCTTCACAGTAAAAACTTCCTTACATCTATGGGACAAAACTGTTTAAAAACCCTATTGCATGAAGTCTAAAAAGTAATCTCTGACTGCTTTTAAAAGCAGTGAAAAGCAAGAATGTCTTCCCCAAAAAAATTAAAAAGAGGCCATATTGAAAATTCAACAAAAAAAAAACGGGAGAGGAAAAGAATATGGATCGGGGGGCTTGTTTTTAATAATAAGAAAAAAAAAAAAATTGGCGACAGATTCCCTTTAAAGGGGTTGTCTCATCTCACTGTTTCATAAAGCAAATCAGTATTCTTTCATTCATGAATCCTGTGACTTCTTGGTCAAGCTGTCTGTAATTTCCATACATATGAGCTCTGTGTGTTCAGACTTCTGCTAATTAGATAAACAATCTCTTTGCCCCCGGTTAACGGTTATTCAAGCGGAAATTTCGAGCCGGTTGCACTCGCAATTCGCTTAATTAAAGGGGGGGGTTTAAAGGGGCCCGGGGAATGTGCATGTACTTTCTCCCGCCGGCGGGTTTCGCCCGGGGGGGAAGGGGCGGAAAACCCACTGTTTTTATGGAAGCATGGATTTCCGTAATTACTGCGACGTTGGAGCCATACTGCAGGCAAATCCCGGGGCGGTCCCCCGTGGCGCCTCCGGGGCCCAAAATCCGGGAACGGCCCCTTTTTGAGGTCCAGGAAAAAATTGAGAGCTAAAATAAACAGTAGCAATTAGGTCTTTTGTTGAAAAATCAGTCACACACCAGCTCTCAGGCTTCTGGCAGTTCTCAGCCCAGACCTATGTGATGATGTCACTCCCTGTGATCAGATAGAAGAAAGAGCAGAGGGAGAGCAAACAACGATGCAGTGTGGATGAGAAGTTGCCTGTGACTCAATGAAACAGCATGGTAAGAAAACCCATACTCCCATTGTCTCACAATATTTCTGATAAAGATACATTAACAGGGTGTGGAATGGTGCATTTTTTGCCATGCTGCTACAACTATTGTATTAAAAAAATAAACCTGTGATGGAGCATTGCCCAGATCCCAAATTGCTCCGATGCCAAGACTCATAAGCAACATTGGTGGTGGTGTGCATGCTGCTATTCTTAGGGTATGTCTTTATGGCAGGGTTTAACAGTCGGATTTTGACACGGATTTTGGATTTGAAAATCATCAATATCTAACTGGAAACCATCCCTATAGACCTCAAAACAAAATCTAAACTGTAGTCTACACAGCTCGGAGTTTATGAGGTCGGATTTCAAAACTGGCGGCTTTGCTAAAAATCTTGGAACATGATCTGCCGTATTTTGTTCGGATTATTAAACTGTTCAATTCAATGGTATGGTCGAATCTAAAAAACATAAAAAAACACACAAAAAAACAAAAAATGAATGTAAAACACTGGTCGGATTTTAATTCATTTGTATACTTGTACTTTGCTGTGTGGACGCATCCTTAGGGCATGTTCACACGATGGATTTGGCCACGGGTTTTGGCGCGGTTTCCACGGCCAAAACCTCATCCAAACCAAGGCCCAAAAGCCCCCAGTTCATAACATGGTTTCCTATGGGAAACCGCATTGCTATTCACATGGCGCGGCTTTGCCACGCGTGTTTGAGAAGTCTCAATTCTTGCAGCGAGTCATCGGCACGGTATCGGCGTGGGTTTCGCCGTGCTTTTCGCCGCGGTTAGGGCGCGGGTTTTGTCCTGCCTATTAATTTGTGTAGGTGAAAACCAAACTGCGCCCAAAACCACGCCCCAACCCGCGCTGATAAACCTCGTCGGGAGACACGAGTTTGAGGCGAGGTTTGGACGAGGTTTTGGCCGCGGCAACCGCACTGAAACCCGCAGCCAAACCCGCCGTGTGAACATGCACTTAGGCTTTCATGAATGTCACTTTTATAGGGATGGTACTCTGCCACACTGGAAATGCAGAGTTTGTGAGCTTTATGCAGGGCTTCGGCATTCAGCTGAAAAGGACTTTCTGTCATTCATTTCCTGTTAACCAAACCGATCACAATGTCCTTTCTAAATGTCCTTGTCAGAAGGACGCTAAGAATATGCAACCCCCAAGCTTTGGTTACTGCAGATTGTACTCCAGGAGCCCTTAGCAACAACTAATGAAACTGTTTATTGGGCCTCTTATAGATTGCCTTTGTATACAATGCCTCTCTGGTGATGACCGAGGTGCTTTATATTCTTCCATTTCAGAGAAGGTATCTGACTCATGTTTGAAATGATTTGAGTGCAAATGTATTATGTATCAGGCAAACTTGAAGACTTTGTAATCATGTCATTTCTGTTTTTACGGGGTTTTTTTTATCTTGAAGAGCAAATTAACCTTCCATAAAATTCTACAAAGAAAAAGCCAGCCCCCACAGGGAAGATAGAGGGGCGGTTATGACTCTTGCGGAGACTATCGTTGACATACTCCTTCATAGCCTCCCTCTCAGGTGCAGACAGATTATAAATCCGACCCTTATGAAATGTAACATTCGGAAGTAACTCGATGGCACTTTCATAAGGCCTATGAGAAGGAAGCAATTCACAGCCTCAGACTCAGAAAATACATTCCAAAAATCTTGTCAGGTACGGACAGATTACTGGAGGAAACAGAGGACAAGGAAAGAGTTAAACAATGATCAAGACACTTCGGGCTCCAATATCAGCTTTTTCCTAGTCGACTATGGTAAACCCAAAACAATATCATTGGGTTAGTTTTCAAGTACAAAAAAGGAAATTAACTCAGAATGTAAGGCCCCTATTTTTAAATTGATCAGAGGAGTATAGAATTTAAAGGGGTTTTGCCATGAAGTGAGTTCCTTACCTCTTATCTGTTCAGGAGAGAACATAAACAAAGCATGCCTAGTCACAAACGCTGCAGGGGTGAGAGGGAGGGGTTGAGAGAGAGCCAGGGAGCGTCTGCAATGTGTACTCAAATAATTAGATAACAACCAGTGGATTCTCTATACAGCAGACACAGACTCATACACTGTACTTTCTCCCCTGCCCCTTGCAAGCTCCTTCATGTTCCCTGTCATCAGATAAGAAGAGCAAACAGGCAAGCGTAGCCAGATCAGCTCCTGGTCGTATCTAATGTAAACTTTCAGGAAACTATGGGGGACTGAGCAATGCCGTAGCTCTCACAGGCTTCACTTTTTGTAAGCACATATATTTAGAAAAGTGATTAAATACCCATTTTGGAGGATCCCACATCAACATTAGATTGTGGCCAAACTCCTTTAATGGTATCTTGACAGAGGGGTGTACTATCTATAGCAACCACATTAACAGGGGTCCAAAGAGACAGCAACAGAATACCCAAAACACTAGCAACACGTGTGTTCAGGAAATTCTCTGCAGAAAAACAGTTTAGAAACATATTACCAGAAAGACTCTGGTTGCTATATAAAATACAAACAGGCAAAATTACTTATTGAGACATATTGGGAAATACCTGACCGCCTAGGTGACCTTCCCTGAGTCGCCTAGGTGCTGGAGTCCCCTTGTTTTTTCTGGAGGCTTTTCTGTCTCTGGAAGACATAGAAGATCCCATCTGCATTGGTTCCAGATCAGTTTCCAACCCTTTGATATGGAGGAGGGAGCAGGTACCTCAAGATGTTCCCTGTGGAGCTCGCGGCTTTCAGGTTTCTGGTAACCAATCAACAGATCTTTGAGTGTTCCAGACAGACCTTGGCAAAGAAGACACTGAAGGGCTGGGTCATTCCACTGTGATCTTCAGGACCAGCATCTGAACTAGAAGCAGTAGTCTTCCACTGGTCGCAGTGGCTACTGACCTGATGTCTGGTTCATTATATAGGAATCCCAAGGCCTGAAAAAGTGAATCAACGGGCAGGAGTTTGGGAGATCCTAGGTTTAAGGAGAAAGCCCAAGCTTGTGGAGTCCCCTGAAGCAAAGAAATGATGAACCCCATACATTGCTCCTCAGATCCAGATGAATTGGACCTAAGTCAGAAATACAACCTGCAACTCTCTTGGAAAGTTATGAAAGTATTGTGGTCTCCAGAGAAACGGTCCGGCAGTTTGAGTTTGGGTCCCACAGGGGGTTATACAGATTCGGACCCCTGGGAGGACGTAGACTCCTGCAGGTGGAACCTTTGAGCGAGATTCTGAACCAGTTGTGTCAGGCCATGCATCTGGTCCACTAATGCCTTCACTGGTTCCACAGTAGAAGGGGGAAAAATATAGGCTAGTGATTCTGTAAGGGAAGCCCTAGTCTTGCCCTGGCTTATCCTGCCTAAGCAGGGCAACCACCCTGAAGAGGGCGACCCTGCATTCGTACCTCTTCCTGAGCTGTACCTAGTAAAATGTGTGACAAAACAGACGGAAGACAAAACGTATGACAAACAAACACCACAGATAGCAAATAAAGAGTAGTCATACGGGCCGAGATCAAACCAGGAGAAAGTGAGGTACCAAAGGACAGAGCGGGAGAGTAACCAGAAGGAATAGCCGAAATCTGAGAACCAGCAAAACAACACAACAGAGCAAACCAAACAGTCAGGACACAAAAACAATCACCAGGAGAGACTGGCAGACAGGAAGCGGTTTAAAAACCCCGCCCCATCCAGGGATTGGTTCAAGGTGAGGCTGGATGAGGCTGCAACAAAATCCTTAAAGGGCCAGTAGCACAGTCCTGACATGTATATAGAGTGACATATACTTACCTGTAGTGCAGTATGGTGATTTACAGCCTATTGATGATGCCCATACTATTTGATCAGGTGTGCTGAACAGCATGCTCCAAGTGCCCAACACAAGATGCTAACATCTCATACTCCCCAGCATCACAGGGCGAAACTGCATCCTGAAAAATGTTTCAAACATGAGCCATAGCTGATATTTTTCTAAAAAATACATAAGCTTGCAACTCATGTCAAGGGTCCTCATTGTCTTGCAAGTCCTTACATTAGTTTATTCAGTGATTTAGCATGTCATTTATACTGTATGTTAACTCCTTAATGACCGCCCACCGACTTTAGACGTTGGCTGGTGCAGGCCGTTCGTCTGCAGCGACGTCTTTAGACGCTGCTGCAGACATTGGAGTTTGCGGCGCTCGGCACCGCAGCTGCGCTAAGATCGGGGCTGTACTACACAGCCCTGATCCCAGCACAGCTCCTGCAAGCACCGAGCAGCGGGGAAAACCTCCGCTCGCCGGTGCTTTAACCCTTTAATTGCGGCGGATCGTAACCGCAGCGCAATCAAAGGGTTTCCCTGCTCTGTCGGGTGATCGGGACACCCGGTGACCTGACAGAGCCCGGGGAAGTGCTGCACAGTCAGCCCTGGGAACCTAGATTAGCTCCAGAGCTGTTTGTGTAATAAGCCAGTGACCAGGACAGACTGTGTGCTGTCCTGATCACTGCCTGTGTTAGACTGACACAGATTATAATGTATTAGCATATATGAATATGCTAATACATTACTAAGTGTTAAAAAAAAATGTAAAACAGTTCTCCCCCGTAATGGGATTTAAAAAAAAAAGTAAAAAACAGAAAAAGTGTAAAAAAAAAAATGAATAAAAAAATAAAAATAAATATTTAATAAAATATAATTGTGCATATATTACACACACACAAAAACCCTACACATATAGGTATCAACACGACTGTAATAACCTGTAGAATTAATCTAACAAGTTATTCAGTGTGAAATGTGAATGGTGTAAAATAAAAACAATTTTTTTTTTTTAAATTAAAAAAAAATTCTGCAATTATTTATAAGTGAACTTAAGCTATTCCCCCATAAAGTACAACTTGTCTCAAATAAAACGAGACCTTATACAACTGCGTCATTGAAAAAATAAAAAGTTACAACTGTTGAAACGCAAGGAGGCAAAAACTAAAAAAAGGTTCTGGTCATTAACTACTTTTCAGGCGTTCGGCTTAAGGGGTTAAATGTGCTAACAAAATGTGAGTAATGTTAATCTTTGTACAGTGTTGTGGAATGGGTCAACCCTATATAAATGAATAAAATAGTACAAAACTGAATTGCTGTCCTTTATTATATCCATGAGAGAGAGTAAATCATCAGAAATATTTATTTACTTTGATTATGTGAACCCCACACTGAAAAAATACAACACATCCTGTAAAAAAATAAAAAAGGCAACCATAAGAAAAAGTGACTATAAAGTAAATGCCATTTCTATAGTGAAGGAGATGAGCCTCAGTAGTGCCTCCTGCAAATGACTGGATTAAAAGAATTGTCCCACCATGCTGTTTTAAAGAGCCACAGCCAGCTGCAGAATCACACTTCCTGATTAGGCTGCGGGTGGTTCTGCTGTAGTGTTTGACATATCATCTCTGCTATTTCTAGATGAGCCTGTTAGAGGGGCACACGTGCTGTAGGTTTGGAAACAGCAGTGCACAAGGTTACAAGCTATAAAGAGTTGACACTTGTCCGTAAGTAATGTAAACAGGCTCCAACCTAGAAAAGCTTGTGTACAAAAGCAGAAGATAAGATCTCGTTTAGCCTTGAACAGAAGCAAAATCAGAACATCAATGTATTTGGTAATAGTCTTTATTTAGCTTTGCCTATATGTTTAAAGCTAATTAATAAAATAGAAATACCAATTCAAAGCCATTTACACAGATATTTTTACCTACAGCACTTGGTTTTAGCTCAAAAAAAATAACACATGAAACAGTGGACCCAATGTCTGTGTGTGAACAGGGCTTCCATATAGTCAGCAGAGAGGTATCCTGATGTATCTATTCTTTGCACACATGACTCAAGCTTGTGAGAGTTTTACATGACACCAAGTCCTTCTCAGTGACCATGTTGAATGTTAGCCGTAAATGCTGTATGGATGCGTCGTGCTGCCAGCAGATGTCACTGCTGCTGCAAGTTTCAGCAGTAGATACCTTGATCATTACTAGTAGTCAAGACTGTCATAGGCCTCTGCATAAAAATGGAGGTGATTCAGAAGTCTGGGCGACATAGCATCACATTTTTACATGCAGCTTTGTGTTAATAACGTGTCACAGAAATGAACATTGGAAAAATAACTTTTGAACCACACCTGAAATTGTTAATTTAGCAACTATTTGCTGCTGTTTAAAGCGGTTATACAAATATTTGCACCCCAAAGGGAATAAACATTTTCAGTCACATTATTTTCAGTCATAGAACATTTTATAACATTATAATGGTCCCTCAAGTTACAGTGGCCTCACGATACAATATTTTCAACATACAACGATCTTTCGTTGGACATCGTATGTCGAGTCTGGTTTCTAGATACAATGTCCCAGACACTGATCCAACCGGTTATCAAATATTTTACTTGCAAAACCCCTGTATAAGTGAGGTACATGCAGTGATTGGCGGTCTAGTAGCGCCTCTTTACAGTACAATGCAGTACTGCATGTTCTGTACTGCTCTTACATGTATTAGTGAGGTGCATGCAGTGATTGGCAGTCTAGTAGTGCCTCTACAGTACAGTGCAGGTCTACATGTTCTGTACTGCTCTTACATGTATTAGTGAGGTGCATGCAGTGATTGGCAGTCTAGTAGCTCCTCTCTACAGTACAGTGTGATACTACATGTCCTGTACTGCTCTTACATGTATTAGTGAGGTGCATGCAGTGATTGGCGGTCTAGTACCTCCTCTCTACAGTACAGTGCTGTACTACATGTCCTGTACTACTCTTTCATGTATTAGTGCAGTGCATGCAGTGATTGGCGGTCTAGTAGCGCCTCTCTACAGTAGTTGTGGTACTACATGCCCTGTACTGCTCTTACATGTATTAGTGAGGTGCATGCAGTGACTTGTGGTCTAGTAGCACCTCTCTACAGTACAGTGCGGTACTACATGTCCTGTACTGCTCTTACATGTATTAGTGAGGTGCATGCAGTGACTTGTGGTCTCGGAGCACCTCTCTACAGTACAGTGCGGTACTACATGTCCTGTACTGCTCTTACATGTGTTAGTGAGGTACATGCAATGATCTGTGGTCTAGTAGCACCTCTTTACAGCACAGTGCGGTACTACATGTCCTGTATGCTCTTACATGTATTAGTGAGGTGCATGCAGTGACTTGTGCGTCTAGTAGCCCTCTCTACAGTACATTGCGGTACTACATGTCCTGTACTGCTCTTACATGTATTAGTGAGGTGCATGCAGTGATTGACGATCTAGTAGCGCCTCTCTACAGTATAGTGCGGTACTACATGACCTGTACTGCTCTAACATGTATTAGGGAGGTGCATGCAGTGATCTAGTAGCGCCTCTCTCCAGTACAGTGCGGTACTACATGTCCTGTACTGCTCTTACATGTATTAGTGAGGTGCATGCAGTGACTGGTGGTCTAGTACACCCTCTCTACAGTACAGTGCGGTACTACATGTCCTGTACTGCTCTTACATGTATTAGTGAGGTACATGCAGTAATTGATGGTCTAGTAGCGCCTCTGTACAGCACTGTGCAGTACTACATGTCCTGTACTTTACAGTATTAGTGAGGTGCATTGCAGTACTTGTGGTTAGTAGACCTCTCTACAGTACAGTGCCGCTACTACATGTCTGTACTGCCCCTTACATGTATTAGTGGGGTGCATGCAGTAAATTGGGGTCTAGTAGCCCCTCTCTACAGTACAATGCGGTATACATGTCCAGTACTGCTCTAACATGTATTAGTCAGGTGCATGCAGTGACTTGTGGTCTAGTAGCACCTCTCTACAGTACAGTGCAGTACTACATGTCCTGTACTGCTCTTACATGTATTAGTGAGGTACATGCAGTGATTGATGGTCTAGTAGCGCCTCTGTACAGCACAGTGCTGTACTACATGTCCTGTATTGCTCTTACATGTATTAGTGAGGTGCATGCAGTGACTGGTGGTCTAGTAGCGCCTCTGTACAGCACAGTGCTGTACTACATGTCCTGTATTGCTCTTACATGTATTAGTGAGGTACATGCAGTAATTGATGGTCTAGTAGCGCCTCTGTACAGCACTGTGCAGTACTACATGTCCTGTACTGCTCTTTTTATGTGCCAGGATGTGGGGCCTCTTTTTTTTCTGGTACATGGTGTAAAAGTCTTCAAAAAGATATACTCAAGGGTTCATTAAGCGTGCAAATGATTCCTTTTACTTATATCTTCACAACGTATGCCGTATATATTACGGACTATACAGTCCAAATTCAGCCTTTTATCGTTATAAACAGCATAAAATTCAGTCAATACTTAGCTGCATTCAATTCAGCTCATATCTTGATGATGTGAAATTGTGGCATACTAATTGTGACTTTGACATGGTGTAAAAGTACATTAATAAAGGAAGCTCCTGTCCTCAACATAGAATGGGATTTCCAGCTTCTAGCAGCTCTTTCTGATGCTATATGGAAGGACTTGCTTTATCTGTAGGGGTATGTTCACATGGCATGCTAGATCCAGTTTTGGATTAAAAAAACACATCCAAAAGCGTAGCGTAAATCGCATCCAACACACAGGTGTGTGTTTGGATATGTTTTCGCTGCAAAAGGATCTCACCCTATAGTTTTTAATAGGGCGTCTGCTGCGTCATTCGGATTAAAAATTGACATGACAATTCTTTGAAAGGATCAGAGAGACGTATCAGAAAGACGCAAGTAAACACGTATTGGTGATCACTTGTCTGAACACTGATACATGTTTTACATTTAAAGCAATGTAATCACACTGCACATTGTTAGATGTTTTTGGGTCCAAAAAACAGAACCAAACGGATCCAAAATCGGATCCAACATGCCATGTGAACATACCCTACTAGTTATCTGCTTTATTTTCTTACATCTCCATTTTGCATAATGTTGGTGACATATTTAGGTTTCAGAACTAATCACCAGTTTTCCATACAATTAAAGCTTAAACATACCATGATCGGTCTGCAACCAATTAATGTTGTATGTTGAGTGACCACTGTATTACATAAAAACTACTTCAGATTGCGTTTAGTGAGAGTTGGATAAATCAATGTTAAAGGGGTTGTCTCACTACAAGGATTGCTGCTTTTTATATTAACGATCTTGTAAAAACAAGTCACTTAGCAATATATGTCCTACCTATTCCTAGATATCCCCTCTTGTATGGGCTGCATCAGCTCCTCAGGTCACTATAACTACAGACCAGTTCAATCTCTCCTGATACGCTGCCAGCGCTTGTCGCTATAGCCACAGACCTGTTCAATCTCTCCTGATATGCTGCCAGCGCTTGTCGCTATAGCTACAGACCTGGTGTCGTCATCACTGCAGGTCAGTAGTAGCCAGTACTGAACAAAAATGAAACCGAGAAAACAAGACTGAGGTAAGATGAATCCATGTAGTGAGACAACCCCTTTAAACAAGCTTTGGATGAATGATAAAAATACTTAAAGGGGTTGTCTCGCTACAAAGAATAGCTTTCAAATTGTAGGGAACACAAAATAAAGACATTTTCCAAATATATTGCTTTGTTCCTCTGTTTTCCCTAAGGAGATACAAGTGAATTTATGACCTCCCTGGCTATTTCAGTTCCCTCAGTAACCAACCTGTAAACAATTCTCCCCCTGCTGTTTGTTCTATGAGACAGCAGTGAGTGACATCATCACACAGGTCACAGCAGTGTCCATGCTGCTGAGCAGTAAAAGCTTGATTTATGTAAAATAAACAGAACTGTAATTAGGGCTTTTGTTTGAGGGATCAGATAAGAAGTCCTGTTAGTAGTTTGAGAAGCTAATCTGATCTAATTAGCAACTGAAAGCACAGCACAGCATGGAGCTGTACAAGCACAAGCTGTATGCAAATTAGTCAGTCTGAACCAGGAAGTGGCAGAGTATTTCATTCATGCATCCTTTGAAACTCTGTAGGGAGACAACTCCTTTAAGGGCTCTAGAAAGCAACTAAAATGATCAGCAATACAACCAAAAATTATAATTTGTCTCCCAAATTTTAAAACTTGGAAGCCGAAGGTATGAAATTCATTTTTATTTTAATCTAGAGCCTTGTTGCACAGACAGAGATTTAAGACATGATATTCTGTGTGGCTACACAGAGGAGAGCATACCCCAAGGAGAGCTATGGATTACACGTCGTCCCACCGCGCGGAAAATACGATCGTATTGTACACGTGGGGGGAGAATTGACATGTCATTTGTTCACGGCGAATACGTGCCCCCCCATTCTTTGGAAATACGCGCTGATCAGCACTTGCTTCCAAAGCACCCAGCTTAAGCAGCATAATGCGCCGCAAACGTTCATTTTTTCGGATACAACTCTATGGATGACACTGTAAGGAGGAAAATCTTCTGACTTCTGTGTTTTAAAAAAGAGGCAACCAAAGAAAAAGACTCTTAGGACCAAGACAGTTTTCATACATATGCAGCTGAATGTTGTGTGGTTTCAACAAATAATGCCCGAATGTGATTTCCAGTCATTAAAGAAGATCTTTATTTTATGAACATTTTACTGTGAAACCCCAGTTACATCATGAGGGATTGGCGGGTTTTAAGCCTTTTACAGTCAGTACATGCAGTGTTTGTCTAGTAGCCCTCTTACAGTAATACATGCAGTGATTTTGGGGGTCTGAACCCTTCTACGTCAGTAATGAGGATTGGTGGCTAGTAAAAGCCCCTTTTACAGTCAGTACATTCAGTGATTTGGTGGCTAGTAGCCCCTTTTGTACAGTACAAATGTGGGGGTCTAGTAAGCCTTTACAGTCGTACAGAGTATTGGAGGTTTAGTAGCACCTCTCTCAGTAAATAAAGCAGTGATTGGAGTTAGTAGCCCCTCCTACATACAGTGCATGAGGATTTGCGGGCTATTAGCACCCTTATATCGTGCAGTGCAATACTTGTGTTTGTTGCCTTTTCTATTAGGGGAGCGTATCTTTTGAGCACTATGTTAGAGTCCCATTTTCTTCTTTTCTTGTACATTGTGTATAAAAATACAGATTTAAAAAAAATCCCGTCTTAAAAAGAAATGATTTCCAACTTCCAGAGCTCTTCCTGAGTTTTAGTAAGACTTGTGTTATTGTTTTTTCTGCTTATTTTCTTTAAACCCTTATTTTATTTCTGTTGGTGAATTTTGGGCTTTTAGAACCAATTACCGTTTTCCGAGTTCAAATTTTCAACATACAAAATGGGCCCCCTTTAAACCCAATTTTTGTATTGTGGAACCACTGTACTTCGATAAATGTGACAATATGTAGTAAACAGCAGTGCTCCCTCTTGGCTGCAGGTAGCCAGAGCATATAGTTTTCTGTACTTGCTTTAGTCAGTCAGTTTTTACCACCCAAAGTGTATGTCAGTGAAACCCAGATTTAAAAGGGGGTTTTTCATAAATTAAATTATTTCACCCAGTCTGTTTTCTTGGTTACATTTGAAATTGGGGCGTGTTTACTGGGTTCCACTAGGCTCAGTAGAAGCCAGGTTGTACTATAGAACCGGGGTGGCAGCCCATCAGGGGAGATTGCCCGGTTCTGTAGCCCATAGTGAACCCCGTTAGCTGATTTCCCCATACAAAAGGGGGTATTAGGAATAGGGAAAAGGGCACTGTTAAATTTTAACCAAAATTGCCCAAAATGTCTTTTTTTGCAAGATTTTTTAACATAAATTTTCAAAACCCTGTAAATGAGACAACCCCTTTAACATGATGGTCAGTTTTTTCACAATCTAGGACTTTCTATATTTTATGTGGAATATTATTGAAATTTTGTTTGGGCAGCCAAAGGGAAAAATAGCTTGGTTTCAAAATATTTTTTAAACAGAAGCCCGGTTTCCCAAAATTTATTAATTTACCGGGACCTTATGGTGGTGGGGGGGTCCATAACAAAAAGGGCCCCCTTTGCAGCTACATAAAGATGCCCTTTCTTCTTCTAAAAGTGCCCGTTTTTTTTTAAAAAAAACACAACTTTAGGAAGAGTTACTCTTTCCTGTAAGTATTGCTTCTGTAACCTTTATACAAATCTGCAGTAATAAAAACTAGAAATATTACCTATTGGCATTGTGCCTAATTGGTACAAGAAATGAGACACATTGGGTATGAGCAAAAAGGATGTCAATTACATGTCGTGGATAATTTTTATATTTACTTTTTTTTCTTTACACTGGGTTTTTTCTTGTATTTCTTTTTTACATGTAGATGAAGCCCCGGTTAGCATTCTAGTAGACCTTTTTTACTGGTTTTGATAAAGATTTAAGTCTATTACACCCAATTCTGGCACAAATTAAAATCTTTTGCTTTTTGTCCTTTAAATTTTTATTTTCTTTTAACAGACGCATTAAGGGTGACAAAATGTCCCTGATAAAAGAAGAAAACCTACAAATTGGGTTTTTAAATTTATAAAAGGTAAGAAAAAGGGTTTTTGGGATGTTCCTTCCTTTATTTTAACCCGGGTAGGTAGTTTTAGAGAAGCATATAGGAGGAAGTTGCCACTTTTATGTCACTGCCAGTAAGCTTTAAAGGGGTTGTTTTTTCCCAAAAAAAGACCCGTATCAACGGAAAAAGGGGAATTCCCTTTCTAATTGCCCGGGGCGGGCCGCCAAAACAGGGGGGACAACCAAATACTCCCGTAGGGGGCCTGGTGGAAAAAGGGGGCCCCCCTTTCAAGCGGGCCCCCTTTTTCCTCATGTTTAAAAAACGGGGCCCGGCGGCGCAGCCGCCCGAAAAAAGGGGGCCCACAGTGCGGGCCCCGGAGGCAGTGCCGTCGCCCCCCCGGGGCCCCCTCCCCCGCATCCGTCCCTGGAAAGCCCCCGGGCCTGGGTCCGAGCGCTCAAGCCGGGCCCCGGGGGGCTGGGGACTATTTTCCCCCCACCCCGGGGCCTCCCCCCGGTGTCAGCGGAGACAGGGCCACTAGCGCTGGTTTCCCCCGATCTTTCCCCGGGAGGCCCGAATTTTTAGGCCTTCAGCCTGCCGGGGCCCCCTACTGCTGAAAAAAGGCGGCACGCGGTTTACGCCCCTTTAAAGGGGCCCCCTATGCAGGGGACGGGGCCCGTTTGGGGCCGGAGCGGGAAAACAGCCAGGGGGAGCCGGGGCGGGGTTTAGGTAAGTGCTTTTTTTTGGGTTTTTTTTTTTTTGAAAGCAGGCTTTTGACTCTACCTAAAAGGGGGCCCTTTTACTCTACCTAAAAGGGGCCCTGGCTCTACTAAAAGGGGGCCCTGACGCTTTGGTAAAAAGGGGGCCCCCGACTCTGCCTAAAAGGGGGCCCTTATCTACCTAAAAGGGGGCCCTGATTTCCCAAAAGGGGGCCCTGACGGGCTAAAAGGGGGGCCCCGACCCGGCCCAAAAGGGGGGGGGGGGGGGGGGGGGCCCCTGACCCACCTAAAAGGGGGCCCCACCGGTTAAACCCTTCCCCCTTAAAAAAGGGGCCCTGCTCTCCCGTTAAAAGGGGGCCCTGGCTCTTCCTTTAAAAAGGGGGCCCCGACCTGGCTAAAAGGGGGGCCCTGACTAGGACCCAAAAGGTGGCCCCGACCCCCAAATTTTTACCTTTTATGGCCCCAAAAAAGGGGGCCCCGACCTGGCCCAAAAGGGGGGGCCCCGACTCTACCTAAAAAGGGGGGCCCGAAATCTGGCTAAAAAAGGGGGTCCCCGAAACCCCCCTTTGGGTAAAAAGGGCCCCCGGGCCCGGGGGGCCCCCGGAAAAGGGGGCCCCGGGCTTCCTAAAAGGGGGCCCCCTGGAAAATCCCGGGGGGCCCTTAAAAAGGGGGCCCCCGGCTCTGCCTAAAAGGGGGCCCTGGGCTTTCCCCAAAAGGGGCCCCGGCTCTGCTAAAAATGGCCCGGCCCTGGGGCCCCCACCCTTTAAAAGGGGGGCCCGGGGTCTGCCAAAAAAGGGGGGCCCCGAAATCCTTTCCTAAAGCTAAAGGGGCCCTGACTCTGCCTAAACCCCAAAAAAGGGGGGCCCGGGCTTGCTAGCCCCCAAAGGGGGGCCCCGACTCTGCCTAGCCCTAAAGGGGGCCCTGGGCTTTGCCTAAACCCCCAAAAGGGGCCCTACTATCACCCAAACTTTAAAGGGGGGCCCCGACTCTACCTAAACAAAAGGGGGCCCGAAATCCCACCAAAAAATAAAGGGGGCCCGGCTACCTTCAAACTAAAGGGGCCCTGACTGCCTAAACCAAAGGGTAAGCCAAAGGGGGCCCTGAATACCAACAAACTATTTAAAAGGGGGCCCCGACTGACTACAAACTAAAGGGGGGCTCTACCTGCCCCATACTAAAGGGAAAGACCCCCTAAAAAGGGGCCCAATCCTTAATTCTAAAGGGGCCTTTCTTATCAATTTAGGGCATTTACCTAAGGCAAGGGACCCACCAACTTTCCTGGGGGGCCCCCTAAGCAACTTATCCCAAACTGGAACTTCCTACCTAAATGGGGCCCGTCAAAATTTCCCCGCCCAAATTTTTTTAACCTACTAGGGTCTTGGCCCACCAAAACCCGGTTAAAATAATTGAGAAGGGGGGCAGCCCATAGTTGTTAGTATTTTTCTCCAGGGGTCATTTCTCCCCCACCCCCCAAACCCCCTTTGGATTTTTAGGCCTCTAAGTTTTTGGCCTTTTAACCCCCTCTTCCCCCCCTGGGGGTTTGTACAGAGGGGGGAATAGTTTAAAAAGATGCCGGGAAAAATGAGGGGGTTCTAAGTTTTTTGTGTGTAATTTTGCGGGGTGAAGGGTTTTGGCCGGGACAAGTCACCATGACGGGGTGGAAAGGATGCGAAAAAGGGGGGGATAAAGAACGACCCAAGAGAAGAGAAGACTATAGATAACGTCCCCGGTGAATCCCGATTTCCAAAGGGTTTAAATTTTTCTTCTTTATGGATCAGTGAAAGTATTCCTGTTTAAAGTGATTTGACCCAAACTGGTGTCGATCAAAAATTAGTCTCCATATAGCAGGTTCTAGGTTATATCGGGGCGGGTTTAAAATGGCGCGCCACGTTTCCCCGATTGTGAGGGGGTGAGTGAAAGGGGAAAACCTTGGCCCCCGTGATAGGGGGGGTTACACCTTTTTTTACCCTTTTTCTTTTGGGCTAAAGGGGGGATTTATTTTAAGGAAAAAGGTGGCCCCCGGGAAAGGTGCGTTTTAACCCCAAGGGACCCAAAATTTAAGAAGGATTTTTTTGTTAAAAAAATTGGGGTGGGGGGGGGAAATAATTGTAAAATTTTTTTGGGTGGGGGGGCCCATTGTAATTTTGGGTGGGGGGGGGAAAGTAGTGGGGGGGGGGTTAATGGGGGGGGTGTGGGGGGGGGGGGGGGGGATATTAAAGGTAATGGGGGGGGAGGAAGAGGTGAAAAATTGTTGTGGGTGGAGGGGGGATTAAAAAATTGGGGGGGAAATGGGGGAAAAGGGGGGGGGGAAATTTTAAAGGGGGGGAAAAGGGGGAATTTTAAAAAGGGGGGGGTAAAGGAAGGAATGAAGGGGGAGGGGAAAATTTGGTAAAGGGGGGTGGGAGAGTTTTAGTGGGGGAGGGGGGAAAATTTTAAAACCCCGGGGTGGAAATGGGGGAAAGGAAGGAAAGGGGGGGGGGGGAAAAGGAAAAGGTGGTGGGGGGGGGGAAAAAATTTTAAAGGGGGGGGAGGGGATTAAACCGAAAAAAAAAAGGTGGGGAGGGGGGAACAAATAAACCCTTAAAAAAAAAAAGGGTTGAAAAATTACCTGCTAAAGCCAAAAAAACCCAAAGGCCCAAAAAGGACCAAAAACTTTTTGGAGAGACCGTTTTGGGTGGAACCAAAAAGGTTTAAAAAGGGAATTTCCCAAATCCCGGGGGTTTCCCCAATTTTTTCAATTTAAATGGGGAACCAAAAAAAATTTTTGGGGTTTAAAATTTTTGGGCCGGGGGAATTTTTATAAGGATAAGGGGAAATTTTTTTTTTGTGGGGGGAGGGTTTTTGGTTTTATGGGGGGTATTTTTCTTGGGGGGGGAAGGTGGGCATTTCCCCGGTTTTGAACTTTTGGTTTTGGGCGGGGCCCGGGAAAAAACCGGGAATGAATTGGGGGGCCCGGGTTTTTTTTTAGGGGGGGGAAGGGGGGGCCCCAGGTGGGGGGTTCAGGGGGGGGTTTTTCACAAAGGGGGGCCCTGAAAATTTCTGTTGGCGGCCCCCCGGCGGGGGTACCCTTTCTTCCAAACCCCCACACCCGAAATGGGGTCCCTGAATTCCTGTCCTGCTTTGCCACACTTGTACAGTGAGAAAGGCTTTGAACAGAGCAAACGTTTAACATGCGCACTGGGTGCTCCAAATTTAAAGTTATTTTGGGAAAGATGGAAAATGAAAGGAATGATGGCCCAAATATCCAACAGGAAGGGGGGGACACCCCCATTTTTTTTTTTTAAACTGTTTTTATTGAAATTCAACGTCAACAAATCACAATAGTAGGAAAAGATCCTTGGGAGTTTAAAACCCCCTATATTAGACATGACTGATTTGGGGTACATTATTAAAAATTTTTAATTGGGAAAAAACAAATTTTCCTTTTTTTTTTTAATTATTTAAAACCCCTTTTTGGGGACGGGCCCGTAAAGTTGTTAATGACCAGAACTTTTTTTTTTTTTTTTTTGCCTCCTTGGGGGGGTTTTTTCAGTTGGGGAACTTTTTTTTTTTTTTAAAGACGCAAGGGTTTTATGAGGCCCCCGTTTTATTTGAACAAAAATTTTTTTATGGGGAAAAAACTTTTAAATTTTTTCTTTTTAAAAAAAATTTCGAATTTTTTTTTTTTTATTTTTTTTTTTTTTTTTCCCCCAACACATTTAAATTAAATTGTTTGATTAATTCTATAAAGGGTTTTTACCCGGGCGTTGGATACCTAATATGTGTAAGGTTTTTTTTTTGTGTGTAATTTTTTGCCCCAATTATTTTTTTTTTAAATAAATTTTTTTTTATTTTATTTTTTTTTATTCATTTTTTTTCACTTTTTTTTGTTTGGGTTTTTTTTAAAACCCCCGAAGGGAGAATGTTTTACAATTTTTTTTTAAAAAAAAAAAAAAAATTTTTAAAAAAAAGGGAGTGTTTTGGACAGCACAAAGTGTGTCCAAAGGTTTTCCCCCCTGGGCCCTTTATACCAGACGGTCTTTGGGGTAAAAAATAAAGGGCCCCAGGGGGCTCTGTGGGGTTCCCCCCGGGCCGTGTGGGTTCCCTTTTTATCACCCGACAGAGCAGAGGAACCCTTTAAATTTCACTGGGTAAAACGCACCGCCGCAATCAAAAAAGGGGTTTTGAAAACCCCCCACCCCCCCCTCAAAATTTTCCTTCCCCTGCCGATTTTCAATCCAAGGGAAAAGCTCGGGAAACGGAGGTTTGTTAGTACAGTCCTGGGGGTTCGCTGGGGAGGCCCCAAAAACCCCCCCCTGAATGGGAAGGAAAGTTTTCAAAAGACGGGGGGGCGGGTCGTTAAGGAGTTTAAAATATTTCACTAATACCCAATAAAAAAAACTTAAATCTTACAAAGTAAACAGATTGCCAAAAAAATTTACCAAAAAATGGGCTACTTTAACTAAAAAAAACTTTGGGAATGGGTAAATGTACGGGGTCCTCTCAGTTTTTTGACAACTGTTTGCCCCAAAAACCCCCACCCCAGATAATACCCCTCCGCTTCTGTCACCGCATCAGAATGTAAGGAGGGAGGCCTCCTCTTGGCTTCTCCTAGTCCTTCAAGAAAAAAGTGCGCGAGAGGGCATGCAACCAACCTCCCATTTCTATCCCAGTCCATCCCTCTTTTAAAAAAAAAATATAGGACTGCTAAGGTGTTTCCCACACTAAATAGTTATTGGTCCTTGCCCTTCAACTGTGCCCTTTTGTACCAAGTTGTGTGCCAAAAAAGGAATGCACTTTTCTGACAATTTGGAAGTGGGGCTATGTATTTTTTCCCAAGCCGAAAAAATGTTTAAACTCTGGCCTCCTTTGTAATGTGCCTCTAGCCACCCCTACACATTGGGAATTTTAAATTTTTTCCTCAAATAGATTAACATAGGCCCCGCAGGCTGTACCCAAAAACTTGCAGAATTGTTTCGTCGCAGCCCCCAAAAAATGAAACATGTGTTTCTTTGTCGAGAATGTCTGTTCTCCCCACTTGAAAGACCAAAAAAAATCCCCGGGCCCCCGGGGATAAATGGGCCTCCCAAATGACGTTGTGAAAAGAGTGAAACCTACCCCAAAAGGTCCTTTTAAAAAGGCACCCCCCAAGGAAGGGAAAAAAGATCTGCACCAGCCTCTGCGCATCCGAAACATCGGTCTGTAGAAAGCCCATTTTTTTATACAACTGAAATTTTTTTTTAAAAACGGGGGGTTTCCCACCCCTTTTGGGGACCGGTTTTCCGCACTCCGGTTTGGTAAAACTTTATTTCGGAAAAAAATCCTCGAAGGAGATGAGAAATCTTAATTGATTGCAATGAACAGACAACATCAATTCGACACAGACAATGACAGAGACAAAAGGAGTAGACTGTGAACGAGTTGTTGCTATCTAGAATATATGAAGGAGGGGCCCCCCATTTTAGTGATTGTAGGGGTCCCTGTAGTAAGACCCCCAGCGATCAGACATTTATCGCCTATCTAATAGATAGGTGGTAAATGGCTTTTGTAGCACAACCATTTAAGTACCACTCAAGTACCATTTTGATTGGACAAGTTGCTCCTGTCATCTGCAGTGACCCTTACAGGTAAGATGTAGTTTTACATGCTTCAGTTGTTAGGAATGTCATAAATGTGAAATATCGATGGCTCTCAAGAGAGACCACTACAGCATATTATTGTTTTTCTGCTCTGGCTCCTACAGGGGTGACCTGAACTGAGAAAGCTTAAGGGGGTTGCAAAAGTATTATACTCCTTTAACTGTTTCTCATTTTTAAACATTTTAGCCAAAAAAAATTTAATGTTTTTATTGATATTTTTGCTAATTAAAAGGGAAAAAGTGTGGCATGCTAAAATATGTGATACCCCCCAAATAGAACCGTGTGACCAAAATTTCCCTTTTGAAGTCATAAAGGAGTTCTTTGTATGTATATATTTTTGATAAAAAAGCTGTTTTGTGAAACCTCGAGGTTTCTTTTAGAACGTTATGAACATAAAAACTCATAAAAACCCCAAAGGAAAAATTTGGGGGAAGTGTGGCAAACTGTATTGCAGGGTTAGGTTTTTTTAAAAAAAATAGCCCAAGCTTAACATTTCCCTGCACCCGTTCAATCCATCATCTGTAAATAGAAGGAGTATGGCACATCTGCTAACCTACCACAACTTGGCCACCCACCTAAACTGACAGCCCAAACAATTAGAACATGAATTGGGGAAGCAGCAAAGAGGCCCAAGGTCACTCTGTATGAGCTCTAGAGATGCACAGTTCAGGAGGACAACTATTGGTCTTGTACTCAACAAATCTGGCCTTTATGGAAGAGTGGCCCTTTTTAAAAGCAAGTCATAAGAGGTCTCATTTGACGTTTTCAAAAAGCTATGTAGGGGACAGCAAGCATGTGGAAGAAGGTGTTCTGGTCAGATGAGACCAAAACTGAACTTTTTGGCCTAAATATTAAATGTTTTGTGTGGAGGAAAGCCAACACTGCACATCATCCCCACCATGAAGCATGGTGTTGGCAGCATCATGCTGTGGGGTTGCTTTATTTTAGCAAGAACTGGGAAGCTGGTCAGAGTTGATGGGAAGATGGATGCAGGTAAATACAGGGCAATCCTGAAGAAAAACCTGTTGTAGGCTACGAAAGACTCGAGACTAGAGTGTAGGACAATGCTTACCAGCAAGACAACGACCCTAAACATACAGCTAAAGCTACAATGAAAGGGTTTACATCAAAGTCCAGACCCAAAATACATTGAGAATCTGTAACATGGCTTGAAAATTGCTGTTCACAAACATCCGTGAACCAATCTGACGTAAGTAGAGCTATTTTGTATAGAAGAATGGGCAAAAATTCCAGCTTCTAGATGTGTCAAGCTGGTAGAGACATCCCCCAACAGACTTGCAGTTGTCATTGCAGCTAAAGGTGGTCCTACAAAGTATTGAATCCTGGAGCTGAATACATATGCACAACACACTTTTAATTTTTTTTAATTTGGAAAAATACATATAATTTTTTTTACACTTCACAAATACTTGCTCCTTTGTGTTGCTCCATCACTAAATACATTTAGGATTGTGGCTATATTGTTTGAAAATGAGGAACTGTTCAAGGATTATGAATATTTTGCAACTCACTGTATATAAGACCTAAATTGGGCATATGAAAAGGGGTTGTTAAGATAATAACCATTTAAGAAAACAGTTCTCATTAAAATTATTAAATTAAATACCCATTTCTAGAGTGGAATTTGCTCTATTTGTCTTTAAATAACCATCTTTTCTAGGAAAGCATTCATATTCTGTGGCAGAACTGTAATAGCTATAAGTGCAGTATAATCATGTCTGCCTGATCGGATATATATGTTGCTATAAAAGGCTATTATTCACAAGCAATCTCAGCAGCACATTTGTGCTACTAAAATTAAACTGCATGGCTTCAACCTAAGAGCTTAGTGGAGAAAAGAGGCTGAGGTGATATAATTGAACACACACCTCCACTCATTAAAAGCTTGTTATCTCCGAGTGATGCCTGCCTGTTCCAGATAGCTGAGATGTGGGGTGTTCTTCTGCTTGGTCATCTCCATGGAATGCTCCTGCAGCCGGCTACAGCCAGGGGCGTAACTAGACAAGCCAGGACCCAAAGCAAACTTTTGGATGGGCCCCCCCCCCCTCGCCCACCTCCCTGACCACGACATGTACCAGGACATGCTGTTAGATAATTTTTAAAATAATGCAAGGGGGCAAATACCTACCCTACAAAAAACCATCATACTGCTTCCCAAACAAAGCCCACTACACTAAGACCAGCAGTACCAAAACCTATTACATAAGGACCTGTTATACCCCAGAACACGACCACAAATTACCACCAATAGTGACTAAATAATACCCCTACACTATTACTGATCAGTACACAAAGACCAATACTGTCTAATAATAATACATATAATAATATATGACCATATAGTGGTATATACCAGTGAAACACAGGCTCTGCAGACTGTATATAACCACCATTCAGTGACCATATAGTGGTAGAAAAGCAGTGTACACAGACTCTGCAGACTGTATATTACCTCCATACGTGACCTTTATAGTGGTAGACACCATTGTACACGGGTCCTGCAGACTGTTTTTAAAACCCCATAAGTGACCATAAGAGTGGTAGAAGCGTGTACACAGGCTCTGCAGACTGTATATAACCTCCATACAGTGACCATTAGTGGTAGACAGCAGTGTACAACAGGCTTGCAGACTGTATATTACCACCATACAGTGCCCATATAGTGGTAGTTTCCCGTGTACACAGCTTGCAGACATATAAGGATTACAGTGCAGTTACATCTTGTGACTCACAGGTGACGTTTCTTGACCAGTCGTTGACTTTCTCTTTTGTTCTGCATCCGGTCCAGCCCGCCATCATGATGACATCTCCCGACCACTTGTTCCTGCAGATTTAACACAAATATCTTAGAATCCTGACTTTTCCAGCCCCTGCCCCCCTGGCTATATGGGGCCCATTTAGGCAGGCAGGGTTTAGAGAGGATATATGGGGCCCCAAATAGGCAAGGTTTAGGGAGCCAATAGAGTGCCCATATAGGCAGGCAGGGTTTAGGTAGCTATAGTGAGCCATATTAGTAGACAGGATTGTGGGGGAAAACAGGCAGGCAAGTGGGCGAATACGGCAGGCATGTGGGGGTAAACGGCAGACATATAGGGGTGTACAGGCAGGCATATGGGGGCTGTATAGGCAGGCATATGGGGGCAGTATTTTGGAGGCAGGCATATAGGGGCTGTATAGGCAGGCAAACATATAGGGGCTTAATGGCAGGCATATAGGGGGCTGTATAGGCAAGCAGGGTGATAGGGGGCTGTAGGCAGGCAGCATATAGGGGGGTGTATAGGGAAGCAGGCATATGGGGGGCTGTAAGGCAGGCAAAGGGAATAGGGGGGCTGTATAGGCAGGCATATGGGGGGTTTTGGCAGGCATTTGGGGGGATATAGGCAGGCATATGGGGGGTTATAGGCAGGCATATGGGGGGTATAGGCAGGCATATGGGGGTAGTATAGGCAGGCATATGGGGGGTTTTAGGCAGGTATGGGGGTAAGGCAGCATATGGGGGGGTATAGTCGGGCATATGGGGGTATAGGCAGGCATATGGGGGGGTAAAAGGAGGATTATGGGGGGAATAGGCAGGCATATGGGGGGTATAGGCAGGCATATGGGGGGTATAGGCCAGGCATATGGGGGTATAGGCAGGCATTTTGGGGGGTATAGGTAGGCATATGGGGGGGTATAGGCAGGAATATGGGGGGGTAAAGGCCTGGATAAGGGGGGGTATAGGC
This sequence comes from Phyllomedusa bahiana, assembly GCA_025379985.1. Taxonomy (NCBI): domain Eukaryota; kingdom Metazoa; phylum Chordata; class Amphibia; order Anura; family Hylidae; genus Phyllomedusa; species Phyllomedusa bahiana. The sequence goes on from JAODAL010001446.1 coordinate 139,725, forward strand.
AGGAAAATGGGGGTATAGGCAGGCAATGGGGGGTATAGGCAGGCATATGGGGGGTATAGGCAGGCATATGGGGGGCTATATAGGCAGGCAGGCATATGGGAGCTATAGGCAGGCAATAGGGGGGCTATAGGAGGGATATGGGGGGTATAGGCAGGGATATGGGGTAGTAAAAAAAAAAAATCACTTACCTCTGTCCACAGCTCCCCCGATGTGGCCCCTCGCTCCTTCTGCTGCTCTCCCCGCAGCCTCTGCTCAAACGCGGGCGGCGCGGTGATGGACCACAGAGCGTGGCAGGGGAAGTAGCAGAGAAGGGGGGGCGGGTCGGCGCTCCATACTGCTAGCTCCAGCGAGCGCTGCCAACTGAACGCTCGGGCCGGACGGCCGGGCGTTCAGAGGGAGTATGCGCCGGCCCGCAGCTCCCGCCCGCCCCAGTGAACTGTTAAGTTCACTGCCGGCGGGCCCAGGAGCGGCATTACCGGGGTAGCGGACGCGGTAGCAGCTGCCCCGGGGCCCCCCTAAGCGCAGGGGCCCCGTAGCAACTGCTACCCCTGCTACTCCGGTAGTTACGCCCCTGGTTCCTCCATTTGACTTAAATTGGTGATATCAATGATCTTTTCAATGATATTCTAATAATTTAGGATGCACTATATATATATAAATATATTTATATATTATATATATATTAAATTTATTATATATACGGTGTGTTCTGATTGGTGTGGGTAAATGGCCAAATCTAGGTTGTTGGTGTAATGTAGGTGACAGAACTGGATAATGTTCAGTAATTCTATTATTGATTAATTATATTTCTCCAGCAAGTAACTGTCCTTTATAGAGGAGCTGTGGCCATTCTTGATTTGTCTGTTTCACTCCTTCACAGAGATCACTGTGAAGTATCAACTACCATTGGGGCTTATGCTGCCTCCTACTGGGTTTAGTCTATTGTCCAGCCATTGAGCTGTAAATATGGCCTTGTTTCCTTGTGTCTCTGTTTTTGAGCAGATAATTTCCCTGTGAAATCACAATTCTGGAGCCTCTCCTCTTATATCTCTGTGTTGTGCTGTTCCTCTGTTATTCCTTTTAGAAGTTCATGACTGAATGTCAGATAGGTGTTGCCAATTGTGGGTGTGTCCCTGTACAGTCTGACATTGTCCAATCAATGCTAACAGAGTTAGTATGTGCAGGGACACACCCCTGGAATGGTAACACCCAGCTGACAGATTCAGTTGTACATTTCTAGAAGGAATAACAGAGGAACAGCACAACACAGAGTTATAAGAGAAGATGCTCCAGAATTGTTATTTCACAGAGTATACAAGAATTTACTAAAATGGACATGTCAGGATATGTCAACGGTCCTCTTTAAAGGGGTTGTCTCACTACATTGATTCATCTTACCTCAGTCCTGTTTTCTTGGTTTCAATTTGAATTCAGGGGCTTTTACTGACTTCTACTAGGCTGCAGTAGAATCCAGGTCTGTAGCTATAGCAACCAGTGCTGGCAGTCTAGCAGAATAGATCAAACAGGTCTGTAGCTATAGTGACCTGAGGAGCTGCTGCAGCCCATACAAGCGGGGATATCTCAGGATAGGTAGGATAATGTTAATGGACACATATTGCAAAGTGACTTGTTTTTGCAAGATCTTTAACATAAAAAGCAATCCTTGTAGCGAAACAACCCCTTTAATGTGTTATGTAACAAACGGTCCATTAGAGAATGGTCAATATTATGTCATAGCTCCATGCATCACACACGTATAGTATACAGCAGGGGGCGCCAACAGCCTTTCCACACTGATCAAGTTCTATTCATTCCAAAGAAGAAATAGGGAAGGGGGAAGGAGGGGCTGGGAATTATTTCCTGAGTTGAGAGCTGTGAGCTGGAATTAGCTTCCGGCTGCTGAGGCTGGTGCTTCTTGCGTGGGGGAGAGTGAGAACAGGCAAGCAGCAGTGTGGATGGCACCCTGACAGCAACCTCACTCATACAAAGTAAGTGAGCTGGGATGACTGCTGGAGAGACTGGGAGACCGGACTGGCATCTACTGGATGTGGATGGATTTGTTGGGCTTGTCACAGAGATGTGGAATGCAGTAGTGGGAGCTCTCTGCATTGCCAATGTTATGCTGCGTGGCTGGGAAATCACACCAGTCTGTCATTTATTGTAGCAATCCAATCCACCGGTGAACTTTCTATATACAGTATCTGAGTGCACTGTAACCGTTGAGGAATAATTCTGCTTATCGGTAGCGGAGTGTTGTTACTTTGGATATATTGTCTCGTGAACTTTTTACAGTCTGGTAAATATGTCTGACCTAACATTTTGCTTAGAATTGAGAACACGCATAGAGATATACTGCCGTTGTATTGACATATACTGTAGACACAAAATTCTGCACGTCTAGTATCCCAGTGGTCTCATCCAATGACCCTGATGTAGCAGATGTAGTAATATGGGTACAAACATCATGTTTCCACTTTGAGTAGCATCAGCTCCTCTGGTCTCTCCCTGTCTGACTGTAGAAGCAAGGCTTTGGAAGTAGCTGAGTCTTCAAATGGCAGGAATGTATGGCCTCAGGGCTGGGAGCATGAAAGGAGTACACGGTTTCTTAAGCAGATCCTCCGTGCTTTAAACCTTCAGACCTGCGCCTCTCTTCTGAACACCTTTTCATGTAGAGATGTGAAAGGCAGGATTAACCCGTGCATCGTAGGCGATGATACACTCTTGTAGAATTCATCAGTTTAGTGACGCTTATATAGAAATGTATGCTGAGGATGTCCTTGATGGGGGACAGCTATGGATAGATGATGTCATTACGGCATAAAATAAATTCTGATTGGAAAGGCAGAGGGGGTTAATTGCGATATATCAGTGCACCTTGATTACATAGGACTAGGAATGCCTCCAATGAAATCACATGTATATATGTAGTATTTATTCTGTATAGGAGCATAGTCTACTTGTACTCCGTCATCTATACTGCAGATGCTTCTTTTAGCAGGTTTGTTCTATACGTTGATAGGGACAAGAATAATGTAACAGGTTATAACATATGATTATAAATTAGGGACAAGGATAATGTAACAGGTTATAACATATGATTATAAATTAGGGACAAGGATAATGTAACAGGTTATAACGTGAGTATAAATTAGGGACAAGGATAATGTAACAGGTTATAACATATGATTATAAATTAGGGACAAGGATAATGTAACAGGTTATAACATATGATTATAAATTAGGGACAAGGATAATGTAACAGGTTATAACATGTGAGTATAAATTAGGGACAAGGATAATGTAACAGGTTATAACATGTGAGTATAAATGGTGCCATTGCCCACTAGGAAAGCCCATGTTATGTTGTCAGATGCTTCATGCATGCAGTCTATGAGGCCTCTAGGAAGCCGGGCCCAGGGATGATTATTATTAATAAGCACCATTAATCCCAGTTTGCTGTACATTTGAGGAGGTTACATACAAAAATTGGTACAGAGGGAGAGAGGACCCTGCCCACAAAGGCTTACATTCTACAAGGGAGGAGGGATGCAGTGTAGCCGCTATACCCATTTACTGATGGCAATTTAGTCTGGTGGGCAGACAGACGATTCTGTCTCTGGGGGACTAAAGTGCAGAACATACAGCTACATCCCCAGTCATTTTCTAGTTTCCTGTTGAAAAAAGGATGATAAAATTATTAACTGGCTACAGTACATTCCTGCTTAATTGCATTGACTCGGCTAGATAAAAATAGAAACCATGATACTGAATATTTAGGCTATGTTCACACAGCTTATTTTGGGACGGATTTGAAGCCCGTATTTTTGGCCGTACTGCGCTAATTACGGGCTGAAATACGTCGCAGTCATTACGGTAATCCACAGTTCTCATAGAGAACTATGGATTCCGTCTCCTCTCCCCGCTTGCGAAATACGGGGAGCGGAGAGAAAGTGACATGTCAATTATTTATGGCGGGATACGCGCCGTGGATAATGAATGTCTATGGGGCCGGCGAGCTGCCAGCCCCCCCGCCCCACGCCCGCAGCGGAACACACGCCGTAATTGCGGGCGAAATCCGTCCCGCAATTACGCAATGAATAAGCCGTGTGAACATAGCCTTAGGGTATTTACGTACTTGCACGCTAATATGGGCGAGATGTGCATCGAAATTACGGTAATCCACAGTTCTCATAGAGAACTATGTATTACGCCTCCTCTCCCCGCTCATACAATACGATTGTATTGTACGCGCGGGGAGATAAGTGACGTGTCAATTATTTGCGGCAAATACGCAACGCGAGTAATGAATGTCAATGCGACTGGCGGGCTGCCGGCCCCTCCACACCGCGGGAGTATGTGCGTATTAGCGCGAGCTCCCGAAACACACGATGTATTGCAGTATATCGTGTGAACATACCCTTAGACAACCATGTGCAGGACTGGGGGTTATACACCCAATGTGTACATGTATATAATTGTAATTCATTTGCTTGGTTGTCAATCATTTAGTCTGTTTGGTATTTGTTTCTTTTCACCCTGAAGATGGACACAATGCACATCCTTCAATACATACAATAAGTCCATTCTGAGTATATAGACTCTCATGACTTCATTTTGTGATCCAGTAGTTAGTTACAGACAGCCTTATAGGGTGAATGTCCTGTATGAATTTATTGTATAGACATTGTGTGGGGAAGGTTTTCATAATTTTGTCAGTATTGGCTGGTCCTTTCTGGATAGATCTTGTATCTTCAATGCAGACCAGTAAGTAACAATAAAATGTAAATATTTATTAGAAGACTTATCTCAAAGGTATAAAGTTTGTAGTCCATTGAATAGATCCGCGATAGATGTATCAGCATGTAGCAGTTTAAATCAGAGTATGCTGGATAGATAGCATTCTACCGTGGCTACCAAAAATATATAGACTATTTTACTAGGCAAAGGTATCTGATCCCTTTCTGTCCAAGGGAGACGTATACCCGCACAGTGTCATGATCCCGATGTCTACACTAACTATAGAATGCCACTGTGATGTCTCAGCGAGTTCTGTACCCAGCACAGCAATGCTAAATATGACTACACAAAGTTTGGACTTAGGAAGCAGCATGCTACTATTAAATCAACTGCTGAACAATATCTCTTTATTTTTTTTCCATTTCTTCATAGCTCTTGGAGTTACTGCAGAAATTGTGTTTTGGGTTAATCTTTTTGCAATAGATAATAGGAGCCAATGTACAAATGAGGGCTCAGGTTGTAGACAGCAGTTCTTTAGATAATACTCACTCTTAAAAGGAATCTTTTGCCAATGTATTTCTTGTACTAATTAAAACAAGACACTGATACATATTATTTTCTTAGCTGTTTTCATTTTTTGGTTGTAGATTTTTAAATTCTGTCGTCTGTATATAATTATGGGGGGTGGCCATCTTGTCTGAGCTGTATTTAGAGATGCTTTACAGCAGCTTCATGGACATAGGAGTCTGTGAACAGGAGCAGACACATTGACTTCTATAGGAGAGTTTTCTAGTCATGCTCTGTGACCTGAGAAGAAGGCATTGTGGGGAGAGGGGAAGCTGTGACATCTCCTATTGTGTATGATGAATCCTGTGTTATCTATGCACATTGTGTCACCTTCCCGTGTAACCCTGCATGTACTGATAATGAGGAGACTGCTGAAAAGTTTTCATTAGACCAAGTGGCCAAAGTGAAACCTGCAAGATTTCAGAATTTTCTTAAAAAATATTAATAGTGATATGAGAATAACCAAAAAGTCTTAAAAATGTGTATAACATAAAACATGAGTTAATTAATAGATCATTTTGATGACATTCCCTATTAATTGTTTTCCTGGGGTAGTGAGTAAAGTGCCTTTTATTTTATTCATGTTTTTTACCAAAATAGTGGTCAAAAGCTAAAGTATTTTTTTTCTATTAATGCTCATACAGGACAGGCATGGGATCACCCCCAACCTTTGGTCATCCAGGTCCCATCCATGTGGTTTTCGGGCTGCTTGCATTTCTAGCCATGCTGTGCACTACACTCCGATATGTGGAGCCTCACTACATGTAAATGCTTTTACTAGGGAGTCAGAAAGGGGAGGGAATATCTCTCCTTGGCGAGAGGCACCATGTAGGTTTGTGAGGGTTTAAGATTGCCTTTTGCACCTCACGGGCATTTGCATATAACAAGGCATTATGGCATTCACTGGGGAATGTAAGACAAGCATACGTTTCCATACATACTAGTCATTATATACAGTGGCATGAAAGAAGAAGTTGTCTGCAAGTGTAAAGTAGTGTATAGTTGAGATAATAAATCTGATTTATCGTAAAATGTATTATGTAACTGTATAAGGAACTGATGTGTCATATCAGGGCTGGTCATTTCTTTTCTGCCACTGGGAAGTGTTAAGCCATTGCTAATGAACCTCGGAGAATTATTGTAATTCTTCGTCATAATACAAAGTACATTAGAACAACATTGCTGGAATTGGGAAGTGGGGTCAGCAGTTTAGTGTATTGTATCACTATTCTGCAGCATCATGCCATATTACTGGTACCATGGATTTAAGTGTCATTGACTCTTGACACCAATGTTAGGAGCAGGACACTTGGCTAATGGAGCACTTGAATTTAAATGAATAGATTGTGACTTTCAGTATTAAGGCCTGCACTCTCATACTATGATATAAACTATGATCTATTGTCATATATGTTCCATTTGTATAAGGAATAATGCTAGTGAGTTGCATGATTCTATACATTAAGGACGACATGTATGAACATTGGCGCTGACAGGCCAGTTCTAAATAGCTGTAAGGTAGTATAGACTGCACCAGAATGTGTGAACCTGTTCTTCTGCAGGTCATACATAGAGGTGCAGTGTAGAGCCAATACCACAAGTCTGGCTCAGGCACCACCTTTACCCTGGTCTGGCTGTTCTTCTGCAGGTCATACATACAGGGCAGTGTAGAGCCAATACCACAAGTCTGGCTCAGGCACCACCTTTACCCTGGTCTGGCTGTTCTTCTGCAGGTCATACATACAGGGCAGTGTAGAGCCATATCACAAGTCTGGCTCAGGCACCACCTTTACCCTGGTCTGGCTGTTCTTCTGCAGGTCATACATACAGGGCAGTGTAGAGCCAATACCACAAGTCTGGCTCAGGCACCACCTTTACCCTGGTCTGGCTGTTCTTCTGCAGGTCATACATACAGGGCAGTGTAGAGCCAATACCACAAGTCTGGCTCAGGCACCACCTTTACCCTGGTCTGGCTGTTCTTCTGCAGGTCATACATACAGGGCAGTGTAAAGCCAATACCACAAGTCTGGCTCAGGCACCACCTTTACCCTGGTCTGGCTGTTCTTCTGCAGGTCATAATACAGGGCAGTGTAGAGCCAATACCACAAGTCTGGCTCAGGCACCACCTTTACCCTGGTCTGGCTGTTCTTTCTGCAGGTCATAATACAGGGCAGTGTAGAGCCAATACCACAAGTCTGGCTCAGGCACCACCTTTTACCCTGGTCTGGCTGTTCTTCTGCAGGTCATACATACAGGGCAGTGTAGACAATACCACAAGTCTGGCTCAGGCACCACCTTTTTCCCTGGTCTGGCTGTTCTTCTGCAGTCATACATACAGGTGCAGTGTAGAGCCAATACCACAAGTCTGGCTCAGGCACCACCTTTACCCTGTCTGGGGTGTTCTTCTGCAGGTCATACATACAGGGCAGTGTAGAGCCAATACCACAAGTCTGGCTCAGGTACCACCTTTAACCTGGTCTGGCTGTTCTTCTGCAGGTCATACATACAGGACAGTCTAGTGCCCCAATACCACAAGTCTGGCTCAGGCACCACCTTTACCCTGGTCTGGCTGTTCTTCTGCAGGTCATACATACAGGGCAGTGTAGAGCCAATAGGACATGTCTGGCTCAGGCACCACCTTCACCCTGGTCTGGTGGTTCTTCTGCAGGTCATACATACAGGGCAGTGTAGAGCCCATACCACAAGTCTGGCTCAGGCACCACCTTTACCCTGGTCTTGCTGTTCTTCTGCCAGTCATACATCAGGGCATGTAGAGCCATTACCTACAATGTCTGGCTCAGGCACCCCCCTTTACCCTGGTCTGGCTGTCTTCTGCAGGTCATACATACAGGGCAGTGTAGAGCCCATACCACAAGTCTGGCTCAGGCACCACCTTTACCCTGGTCTTGCTATTCTAACTGTCCTGCGCCTATATTTGGCATCAAAGAATCAGAAATGTGTCTACTTCTACTAATGTGGTGCGACGCCCCAAGTACGCCCCAAAACTTTGGTGCATTACATAGGCACTTATCTGCCAAAGTTTGGAGTGCTCCTGTTCATACATTCTTTTTGGCTCAAAGTACAGCAGAAAACTGCCGCAGCCCCATTCATACATGTCGCCCTAATTGCTAAGGGACATATTGATAGTTATATGTATATATACTCTGCTGCGGGCGTGTATACTAACTGATTGGCTAGGTTTAATTGTTGCCCCTATTTTAAGATAAGTAAATGCACTGTGTACTATGCTGGATAAAGACCCAGTTGGGTTGTAATGTCACATGTACTTTTGGGTGTTACTTGTGGAGGAAAAATAAGGTTTTTTTTTTTTACTTTACTGGATGCTGTCTCATTTATACATTGGTGTTGGAGGTTTTAGCCAGAGCCACCATCAGAGATTCCATCAAACATGATGGGCAGATATATGGTAGCATGCAGGACTATTTTTTCTGTTAAATGGATAAACACAATTACAGAACCTGATGGACTGTAGTGTTGTCAGTGTAGTCCATCGGGTGCTGTTGGTATCAGTCATAAAACGTATCCGGTGCCACCTCTGCGCCAGATGCTCTGAACCAAACCTCCAACCCAGATTTGAGCCAGGCCTAAATTTTGCTTTGTTTCATACTGAAAATTGATGTTGTTTGGTTATATATAGATTTTTACTCAGTAGCATATTGTAATTGAAATTTTTTTTTTCCCAAAGGGATCCCTTTCCCTTTTAAACACCTGATGACCTGCAGCGGACTTTCAAAACATTTTTTGGGTTTTCCTGGTTGGAAGAAAATTTGGGGTCTGAAAACCCCCTTTTAATGAAACCAAAAATTCCCCTAAAAAAAACCTATATTTTGTAATGTATATAAAGGGAAATAGACATTTCCCCATGTTTTAAAAACACTCACCACCCCCCCTAGCAAAAACCACCGTGTCTAAAGGATCCCAAATCACCCGGGGCACTTTTTTAAAACCCCAGCTTGTATTTTGCAAACGTGATCCCTGTCCCAAGGCTTTTTTTAGTGATAATTTTTATATGCCTCCAACTCTTTTAGATCTACATAAACTTTCTTTTTTTTGTGTACGCAGAATTTTTGAAATCGGAAATTTGTTAGTTTTTTGGGAATGAAACATTTTTGAAGAAAAAGCTTGGTCTATTACATTGCAAAATTTACTCAAATATAGCAGTTTCATATAGGTCAAAAACGTACGCCCCCTGATGATTGCCCAAAAACCCAAAAAGTTTTAATTTAAGGGTTTACCAAAACTAAAAATAAAATTTGTCTTTCCCCCACACAGACTTGTCTTTTAAATATAAACCAATAAGGGAACCTGCAAAAATTCAAAAGTGCTAGTAAAAATGATTGATTTTTTCCCAAAATGGACAAAGGACCACAAAAACCCCAACGCGCGTTTCGCGTAAGTTGCTTCCACCACACTCAATAAGGGAAGCTGCATTACTGTTTGGTTACAAACTATTGTAGTAGTGATCTTATTATTTGTCACCGACGTATTATACAAAAAATATAGCCAAATAATAGAACATTAAAAGTGACAGCTGGAAGACATATATTTACTAGGGATTTTTTTTCGTTATGGCCCCAAGCGAAATGCTCTTTAAAAAATATAATTTGGGGCATGACCTAGATTCTTTTACAGCGTAAAGTTAGCTTCTCTTTCCATTTTGGACACAATTGATTTAAAAAGGGAAAAATTAAATTGGGAGTTTTACAAAAAACAGACTAAGGGCCCAGGGGTACATCCCCCATAAAACACACAGGGGTACTTTTTCCCGAACACACATTTTAAGGGTTAAAAAATTTTTAAACCCGTAAAGAGACCTTCTATTGTGGAGGCATTTTTTTAGTCTTTTTCTTCTACCCCTTGTTTTTTATTCCATAATGTCACAGTGTAAAGCTATTTAATGAAGCATTACCTCACTGTCTCAAAGCAGGACTGGAAAACTGTGAAGCCAGGAGACGGCTTCAGAAATGTAGCCGTCTTGTGAGAAGGAAGGAAAGCTCAGAGATCTGTGAAAAAAATTTAGGGGGGCTGGCAGGAAACGTTCCCATCCCTTTTAGATTTTCTGACCTGCCCGGAAGCCATCTATTCTAAATAATTTGAGGTAAAATTCCCTTTTTGGAAGAAAAACATTTTTAAAATTAAAGGGAAAAGTCCGGAAAAAAATTCTGTTTTTTATTTTAAATACCCTTTCCCTTCCAAAATGATCCCTTTAAAGGGGGTTGTCTCCTACAGTTTTGCCTTTATTTTAAAGATCTTGCAAAAAAAAAGGTTTTTGAAAATTAATTTATTAAAAAACCCTTTCCATTCTGGATATCCCCTTTTGTATGGGCTGCATAAAGCTCCTGGGGTTTGCTATAGTTTACGCCCTGTTCAATTCTTCCTGTTTGGCCCCCAGCATTTGGTTGCTTTTAGCAAACAGACCTGACTTCTCTAACCTTTTTGGAACCCAAAGAAAAACCGCCCCTGAATTCAAAATAAAACCCAAAAAAAAAAGGAAACTGAGGTAAGATGAATAAAATGTAGTGGAGAAAACCCCCCTTTAATAGAATGCTAAAATGATAAAATTCGTTTTTTCTGTCTGCAAGTTTTCATCTCTCTTGGAAAATGTGACATTTTCAGAAGGGTTTGAAATGTCTTTTTCCCGGGTTTTGCCTTTGAAAAAAGGTGTAAATTTTGGTTTCAAAAACATTGGCCCCCCTCTGCAGGGCCGGCCTTTGTGGGTCCCGGGGGAGCTCTCGCCCAAATTCCCCCCCATCGTTTCTTCCCTTTTTTTCTCCCTTAAAAGAAACGTTTTTGTGAATTTTTGCTTTTTAAGTATCTTTGTATTGTTTTTTTGGGTGGGTTTTTTTTAAACCTTTACAGATATTTTGGAAAGGGTTTTAATAAAAAATTTAAAGGGTTAGTGATGGGGGGGGTTGGGGACACTATTGCTCTGTTTAAGGAAAAAAACATGATATAAAGTCCAGGGTTTTTAAAAGGGGTTGTCTCCCCTTCAAAGATCAGCTTTTGAAATTTGGGGAACACAAAATTTAAAGTTTTTTTTCCCAAATTATTTGCGTTGTTTTTTCTTTTTTTTAAGGGAGCCTTTTTTTTTTTTACCTTTTCGGGCTTTCTTTTTCCCCAAAAGTGCCCGACCTTGTATAAACCCCCGCCCCCCCCCCCTCCTTTTGCGGGTTTGTTTGATAGCGGGAGTGACGTAAACCACACAGGTCCGGGGTGACGGGGGCAGACATTTGAGAGCTTTTTTTTTATCTGATCTTTCGGGAGGAAAAACCAAAAATTACAACTTTTACTTTAATTTAAAAAGGGCTTCCCTGGCCCTGACAGAAATCGGGTTTGTATCTAATTAGAAAGAGGCCCTAAATACATGGGCTCATATGCAAATTACAGACAGCTTGACCGGGAAAAGGAAGAGCAAAGCAGCATTATAAATTTTTGAGATGGAAAACCCCTTTAAATACTGTTTGTTTGCTTGGGGAAGGAAGGGTTTCTGTGGATCCTGTTTTATGTGCCCAAATGTCAGCAAGATTTAAAAAAATACGGGGTCCCTTTGCCCTTAAAAAGCGTTTTTTTAAACTTAAATTTTTTTAAAAAACAGAGCAGTGCTTGGCCCTTTTTTGTTTTGACTTTAGATGGGAATTTTTAAAATTTTTAAAGGGGTTTTGCCACATTAATGTTAACGGGATTCCCCCAAAAAATAGCTATTTAAAATCACTTTTTTAAACATATGTGATTACAAAAATTCAGCCTGAGAGAGCTACAGGCCCCCCTCCCCTTCCCCTTATTTATTTAAAAGCTTCTTTTAGAAAACGACCTGACAAGGTGCGGCCCGGGCTTGGGAAGAACCTTTTTACCCTGATAAAAGGGAGCGGAAGAATTTTAAAGGGAAAAACCGGTAGAAATATGTTTTTTTGGGTATCCCAGAACCCACTAGTTGAGTTTGATTTTTTTAGTGAACCATTTAAATTGACCCCCTTACGCAGGGTTTCTGAGCTCGGGCTGTGTTTCTCTCTCCCCTTAGCTAATCGTGGCTTGTTTACATTTCCCTTTTTTAGCAGAATAAGGCACGCCCTGGCAAAACCCCCTTTAAGGTAAAGGGAGACAGGGGGGTGAATTGAAAGCAGTTTCATGCTCAAAACCCTCCTAATCTATACCATTTGTAATTTTAAAAAAGTAATCTCCCTCTTCAAACCATCTGCCATTACACAACATTTTGAAAAACCCCCAAAGTGGGGGGGGGAAAAAAAAAAGGGGAATTTAATTTAGTGATTTCTTCCCCCTCCCCCACTTGCACCACCCTTCCCATCGATTTTCCCAAGGGTGAATAAACTTATTTAAACCATTTTTTATTTCTTTAAAAATCTCTTTTTTTTAAACTATATACAGTATTTTATCCCAGTGTACATGTTTGTAATAAACATGTTTAAAAAAAATTTTGGTTTTTGGGGGGGGAAAAAATTAAAGGTTTTAATTTTTTTTTGGGGTAAATTTTTTAAAAAAAAATTTTAAAAAAAAAAGGAAAAAAAAAAAATTTTTTTTTAATTTGTTTTTGGAAAATTTTTTTAAAAAAAAAAAAAATTTTTAAAAAATTTTTTTGGGGGGGGTTTTTTTTTTTTTTCCCTTTTTTTTTTTTTAAAAAAAAAAAAAAAAAAGGTTTAAAAAAACCCCCCTTTTTTTTTTTTTGGGGGGTTTTTTTTTGAAATTTTTTTTTTTTTGGGGGGTTTTTTTTTTGGTTTTTTTATTTTTTCAGAATTTTGGTTCCCCCAAAAAAAAAAAAAAAATTTTTTCCCCCCCCCCCTTTTTTTAAAAATTTTAAAAAAAAAAAAAAATTTTTTTTTAAAAAAAAAAACCCCTTTTTTTCCCCCAAAATTTTTAAAAATTTTTTTTTTAAAATTTTTTTTTTCCCCCCTTTCCCCCCCGGGTTTTAACAATTTTGGGGGGTTTTTTTTTTGCTTAAATTTTAAAAAAAATTTTTTTTTTTTTTTTTAAAATTTCCCCAAAAAAAATTTTTTTCCCCTTTTTTTTTAAATTTTAAATTTTTTTTTAAAAAAAATTTTAAAAAAAATTTAAAATTTTTTTTTTTTATAACCCTTTAAAAACGAAAAAGGTTTTTTTTTTTTTTTAAATTTTTTTTTGGAGGTTTTTTAAAAAATTTTGGGGGGGTTTTACTTTTTTCCTTTTTTAATTTCCCCAAAAAGGGGAAAAAAATTTTTTTTCCCCCTTTTTTTTTAAAAAGGGGGAAAAAAAACCCCTTTTTTTTTAAAAAATTTTTTAAAAAAAAATTTTTTTTTTTGGTTTTGGGGGGGGTTCCCCTTTTCCCCTTTTTAAGGGGGGGAAAAAAGGGTTTTTTTGGGGGCCCCCCAAAAAACCCCCAAAAAATTTCCTTTTTTTACAAAGGGGGGAAAATTTAAAAAACCCCTTTCCCGGGGGGGAAAAAAAAAAAAAAAAATTTTCCCCCCCAAAAAAAAACCCGGGGGGGGTTTTGGGGGAAAAAAAGGGGTTTTGGGTTTTTTTTAAAAACCTTTTGGGGGGGGTTTTCCCTTTTTTTAAAAAAGGGGGCCCCCTGGTTTTTTTTTAAAAAAAAAAAAAAAAAAATTTTTTTTTTTTAAAAAAATGGGGGGAAAAAAAAACCCCCCTTTTCCCAAATTTTCCAAATTTTTTTTAAAAAAAAAAGGGTTTAAAAAGGGAAATTTTTTTTTTAAAAAAATTTTTTAAACCCCTTTTTTTTTTTTAAAATTTTTTTTTGGGGTTTTTTTTAAAAAAATTTTTTTGGTTTTTTTTTTTTCCCTTTTGGGGAAAAAACCAAAAAAAAAAAATTTTTTTTTTTTTTTTTCTTGGGGGGTTTTTTTTTAAATTTTTTTTTTTTTTTTTTTCCCCCAAAAAAAAAAATTTTTTCCCCTAATTTTTTAAATTTTTTTTTTTTTTAATTTTCCCTTTTTTAAATTTTATTTTTTTTTTTTTTTTTTGGGGAAAAAAGGGAAAAAAATTTTTTTTGGGGAAAAAGTTTCCCCCAAAAAAAATTTTTTTTTTTTCTTTTTTTTTAAAAAAAAAAAAGGGTTTTTGGTTTTTTTAAAAAGGTTTAAATTTTTTTGTTTTTGGGGGGGGGGGGTTTTTTTTTTTTTTGGGGGGGTTTTTTTTTTAAACCTTTTGGGGGAAAAGGTTTTTTTTAAAACCTTTTTGGGGAAGGGAAAAAAATTTTTTTTTTTTTTTTTTTTCCCAATTTCCAAACCCAAAAATTCCCCAAAAAAAATTTTTTTTTTTTTTCCCCTTTTTTTTTTTTTTTTTAAAAAAATTTTTAAAAAAAAAATTTTTTTTTTTAAAAAAAAAAATTTTTTTTGGGGCCCCCTTTTTGGGGAAAACCAAAATTTTTTTTTCCCTTTAAAAAGGGAAAAATTTTTTTTTTTCCCGGTTTTAAAATTTTTTTTTTTTTTTTTGGGGTTTTTTTTCCCTTTTTTTTTTTTTGGGGGCCCCGGGGAAAATTTTTTTTCTTTTTTTTTTTTTTTTTTTTTTTTTCCTTTTTTTTTAAACCATCTTTTTTTTTTTGGGCCCCCCAAAATTTTAAATTTTTTTTTTTTAAAAGGGGGGGGCGGTTTTAAAGGGGGGGGGAAAATTTTTTTTTTTGGGGGGGGGGGGTTTTATTTTTTTTTTGTTTCCCCCTTTTTTTTTTTTCCCCCGGGGGTTTGGTTTAAAAAATTTTTTCCCCTCCTTTAAAAAAACCCAAAGGGTTTTTTTTTTTGGGGTTTTTTTGGGGGGGAAAATGGGGGGGGGGAAAAAGGGGGTTTTTCCCCCAAAAGGAAATTTTTTTTCCCCCCGGGGCTTTTTTTTAAAAAAAAATTTTCCCCCCCGGGGTTTTTCCCCCCCGGGGGGGGCCCCGGGGACTTTTGGTGTGTTCATTGTTTGGGTGTGGTTAGAGGTGTGGCCTAATGTGTCCCTCTTTGCAATCCTTAAAAGTTGGGAGGTATGAAGAAGTAATCATTCACTTGTTGGTTTGTATGTTCCCAATGGGATTCCCAGCTTTTTCAGGAGTAATTCTGCATATTTCACCACTAGCTCAATGGAAAACTCTCTCAATAACGAAATCTTTTTATTTTAATCTTGGTTATATTCTACTTTGTAAATGAAAATCAATCTTTTTATTCTTATAAAACTTCTTATCAGAACAATAGTTTAAATTTGGCAGCTCATTAATTGGTATCATAAAGTATGTGCTCTGTAACACAAGTAATCCGGAATATAATAGATTATTACATTGCTGGTTATTTATGATGTCACCTTTTATAAGGTCAGATGTTATATGTAGGCTGGTTACCAGAGACTTGATCCTCCAGGGGTTTCCCTCAATATTAAGCATTCCTGTCTCATGTCCTTTGAGCTTTTGTGCTATTTAAAGCATTGTATTCTTCCTTTCATGCTTATACTATGTGGTATATATGATCTTGTTTATCCTCTGCTGTATTGTGTTCAGCTTAGACCAGTAATATCAGAAAGCCATCGGCAAAGGTTAGGAAGGGCAGGCAGGCAAAATGAGCCTCTGAGCAGAAGCCTTGGAGGGGCCCTATACATGCTCATCAATCTTGATGTCAGTGCGGCTCCACCTTTCACACACTGGTGCATGTTGGCATTGACATCATTGATCCAGATGTCTGCTTTCATTGCAGCTCAGACTTTGCAATCTCTGTTGTTGCTACATTGAGCAGGCAGAGATTTATGAAAGTCATATGTGTTGCGTTTCTGGTCAGGTGCTTGCCACCTTCTATGCTAGGTACCATTTCTGGTACCAAACAGTGGAACTTACATTTTCTCAAATTTAATTTGTCCCCCAATGATTGAGACTTTTGTCTTCATTTAAGGCCGTGTTCACACGGCTTATTCACGGCGGATTTGTGAGCCGGATTGCGCTCGCAAATCCGGCGTGAATAAGGGGCGGGATGGGGGCGGGGGCGGAGCGCGGGGGGGGCGCCGCTCCCCCGCCCCATAGACTGTCATTATCTATGGCGCGTATGCGCCGTAAATAATGTGCGGGTCACTTTCTCCCCCCACGGCGGATTCGCCGAGCGGGGGGAGCGACGGAATCCACTGTTCTCTATAATTACTCCAACAGATTGGCGCCGTACTGCAGCGCAAATCCGGCGCAAATAAGCCGTGTGAACGAGGCCTAAATGGTGAGATATTTTGCTTTGACTAGGAATAGAGACATGTTTCCATCCTGTCACTGCAGACTACTACTAATTTTTATTATACATTTAGATACATATCTACATCTATATATATGTATGTGTGTCTGTGTAATTCTTGCTGGGTGGTAGGTGATCAAATACTTATTTCACGCAATAAAATGCAAATTAATATTTTAATAAATCATATAACATAATTTTCTGGATTTCAGATCCTGTCTCTCTCATATATATATATATATGTGTGTGTGTAGGTACACTTCAACTGTGAGAGACAGGATCTAATAAATCCAGAAAATTACATTATATGATTTATTAAAATATTAGGTACAAATATATATATATATATATAATATAATATATATATATATATATATAATATTAATATATATTTATAGTATGTATGTTTGTGTATAGATGTGTGAGCATATATATTTATATATAAGTATGTATGTATGTATATATATATATATATGTATACATTAATGGTAGTATTGGTAGTTTATATTGGTGGGAATCTTTTCTGTATTCCACTGACATATTCCACAGCACTGCACTGAGATTATCATTAACATTGATCCCTATACCCATAGGGGCTCACAATTGAAGCCCCACATTAATCTATAGGTATGTCTTTGGCGTATGATAAGAAACTGAGGTAACTGGAGGAAACCCATACAAACATGGAGGCAACCTATAAACCTCATGCAGATGTTGTCCTAATGGTGTTTTTTTTCTAATTAACACTAACACTGTGTAATCATAGCAATAAATAGAATAGGATTGGAAGTCAATCATAGACATATTGATTAGCTCTGGAGAAACTTTGCGTTATCATCATAATGACTGATCCGTTATCAGTTTCCTAAGCTCCTTCAGGTTTCTGAATTTCTTTTATTAGATAGAACTGTGCAGCATGCTATCCTATTCTGGCTGAAGAACACCCTCACAAGCTCTTTTTTTTAATAATGCTGTGTATGTACGCAGGGCACATTATGGGCTCCTAACATACTTTCTTCACTAATATAGTTGCCAAATATCGGTCATTTACTTGGAGTAATTTTGAATATCTAAATGATATAAAATGAACTGTTATGTAATATAAAGCTTCACTGGTGTTCTCTCCTCTGCATTAGCAGCTATTGTCTCCTGTTATCAGCCAATTCGGCAGCTTGTTGTAAAGGTAGTGATACACTTAACATTACAGGGAGCTAAACAACTATCTAATGCTTATTGCCGACATAATGCTCTTCAGGGTTATGACTGAAAAGTCCATCTTCAGGGAGGAGGACCATTTACATGTGTGAATGAAATTATCAGCACTTTATATATTATTTGCTTTTATGAGCCTCTAACCTTAGGATAAGCACTCTATTAATACCGAGTGAGCATGCTAAAAAATATATTGTTACGGTTTTGTGTTAGTGACTGATATAGTAGCACATATAGTGCTCTCTGCAGGAGCATGATGGCAGAATGTTGGCATCGGCACGGTGTGCAGTATCCGTGCAGTATGCTTTCGGTAGCATTCTGTTTTAAGGTGGCTCCGAGTAAACACTGTGTCATTTGCCTGCGAACTGTTTTCCAGATTATATGAGTAAAATGTGACAGTTGTATAAAACAAAGCAGCATTTGGAGCGCACCGTGCAGCGTACTCCTAAAAAAACCATACCCGGCAGCGTGCTCGGTGTAAACGCTGCAGGGACTGTAACTTCTGTGTGGTCCTTTACATTACTTTTGTCCGTGTGCTGTCACTGCTACCACAAGTTTTTTCCTTTTTGCTGCACAACTGTATTGACATTGTTGGGAGATTATTGTCTGTCTTTGGAAAATGGTGGAAGTTTATTGAAAACACCAGCAACAATTAGCTCTATACGATGATATAACGTAGTGACTGATACGGCAGTTTTACAAGGGCTAGACAGCGCCAACTTCCAGCCTCTTACATAGGCCACGGCCACAGGGCAGTGACAAATTACTGGTCGGATTATGATTAAGAATCTGGCCGGTATTTTATCATCTTTTCAATGGTTTTGCGGGACGGTTCTGTCTTCGGTTTGCGGATTCGGCCCTCCCTCTCAACCATTGACTAGAACACCTAGGGCCACAGGTATGAAACTGTTTAGAACTAAAACTCACTCATTTGCCCATAGTAACCGATGGACAAAAAAGTGAGTTTTAGACCTAAACAGGTTCATACATGTGGCCCCTAGTTCCAAGTTTTTCCGAATGCCGGCAGTATGAAAATCCGTCCGGATGGAAATCCGTTCAGTGTAGACTGCTGGGTTTATTTTCTTTTAAAGTCTATGGGGATGGTTGCTTGTTGGTTTTCAGACAGTTTCCAAATCCGCAAACCGTCTGAAGATCCAACGAAAAACCCATGCAGTGTGGACTAGGGTGCAAAAAAACAAACAAATTCCACCACATTCACATATCGCCTACAAAAGCAAAAAGGAATACACTCTCTGTTACTAAAATTAGCAAATGTTTATTCACAAATTATTAAAATATTCATTAAGATATTCACTTGGTACATAGAAAGTACAAACCCAAAGGGACACACAGTATATTCATTAAATATGTACCAGTCCTTACATCCTAATTATGACCTCCATCAATCATAAATAAGGTTATCCCCATGTGAGATTGTAGTCAGTGACAGTAAAAGGACTTTTGCTAAAGTGACATTCGTACCCATATTTAAGCTATTTCCTGTATTCTAGGTGGTGCTCCAACGTAGGCTCGGACTGGCCCACAGGGGAATAAGGGAAACCCCCGGTGGGCCCCTGAGCATGGTTGACCTGAAGTTGTGTTTTCGCTGCATATACATCCTCAGAAGAGGCATGAAAGCATAGAAAGAGAGGCAAGAAGCAAAGTACAGGAGGCATGTACAGTCATTTACAGTAGCTATAGGGTGGACTCCTAAAATAAATACTACGGATGGTCCCAGAAACAGCTCAGCTGGTAGGCCTCTAGAATCAACTCCACCTGTGGGCCCTAGGCACCCCAGTCCGACACTGCACCAACACGTGGGTTACATAACTGCTTCATTATGGGGATGAAGATTTATAAATTTGCTTTATACAGTAGCCCTATATGTGAAAGAGCTATGTATGGAGCCCGTACTTGAGAACTTTTAGAATATAGCTCATATCTACTTATATGTTATTCGGGGGTATAAAATAGTGATGGCCATGGATGTGCATCTACTCATGTTTAGACAAAAAATCTCTAAGGGCCACATGTATGAAAACTGTTTAGGTGTAAAACTCATTCTTTTGCCCATAGTAACCTATGGGCAAAAAAGTGAGTTTTAGACCTAAACAGGTTCATACACATTGTCCTAAATGTCATTCTTCTTTTCTGTCTATAGAAATGGGAAGGGCTGAGGTTATTACTTGGGTAATCAAGAGTTTTAGGTGTAGAATACCCATCCTCAAATACTCTAATACGGTAGGACATTCTGAATTAATAGAGGGGAGTCCCTGATTTTGGAAGCTGTCAGTAAACCAGAGGGGAGAGTACCTACAAAGATCTGCCTGGAGAATCTACTCTGTGCATTACATGGACAACCCACTTATTGTGTTGGGAATTATGCAACACTAAAAGGGGTTATCTGAGGACCAATTTGCATACAAAATGTCTTGAATTCCTGGTAAGAGTTCTAAAGTAATGTCCAATGTTAATACCAATGTAAGAAAAATTACCTATTGCTTCCATGTACCCCCCCCCCCCCCTGCTCCACCACATGTGCTGCTGCCAGTCTGTGCTATTCAGGAAGGGTTTGGATTAGTGTTGATTGAACTGGGTTTTAGAAAAGTTACGTTCTAAATAGAATTCTTGAATTTTTTAGAACCCCGAACCCCAACATTTTTCTGTTTTATTCGAATAAAGTTCTAGTTCAACACGCTATTTTGAGTTTCATTTCAGCATCTTTCTGCAAATTTTGGCGGCCATCCAATCACCTTCTGACTTTTGGGGCCATCAATCACCTTTCTGCACTTTGGCGGCTATCCAATCACCTTTCTGCACTTTTGGGGCATCCAATCACCTTTCTGCACTTTTGACGGCCATCAAATCAGTGCAGAGCACAGAGAAGTGACATCATCGCTGAGGTGTAGGGCTCTCATTGGCTGCTAAAATCACATGACCCTGTTATATATACAATGTTATATATGTTTCACAGTATTGCCTTGTGAACGTCATTTTCACTCTCTGTACTGTACAGACTTCTCTTAGTTAGATAGCATTTTCCTCTCCATAGACAGCAATAGTTAGGGAGTTTGGTATTGCTGGCTGCATCTTTCCCACACCCAGAAGCTTTGGTGACATTTGCAGGCCCACATAAAGCCTAAGGGCATGTCCCCACGGCATGGGTTTTCGGCCGGTTTTTCAGCCGGTTTGCGGTTTTTCAGACCGCCTGAAAAACCGGCCAAAATGAGCACAATGGTGCTCTATGCAAAACCTGTGCAGCCGTCCCCACTGCACGGGTTTTGCCGTCGGACAGTTTTGTCGCCGGCGGACCGGCGGCAAAACATTGTAGAAGCACAATCTTCCGTCCGGTTTCCCGACAGAAGATGTGCTTCTCAATGGGAGGGGGAAGGGCTGTTCTCCGCTCATCGCGGAGAAAAGCCGCCCCCCCTCCCCCCGCGGCCGTGGGGACGGGCGCAAAACAGGACAAATACCGGCCGGTATTTGTCCTGTGCAGTGTGAACGCACCCTAACTCTCATATACATGGATATATATTATACAGAGTGCTTGGCTTTGGTAAATCATACTCAGTGCTCAAAAGTTCTGTTTTTGCAGTTTTGGGGGTTCAGTAATTGTATAACACACCGTCTCCAAATCTCCTATGTGTCAAAGGGGCTTTTGGGCCCCCTCAGGATGCGGGGCCCTGTAGCAGCTGCTACCGCTGCACCTCCTATAGCTATGCCCCGGCTTGCAAGCTGTCCTCATCTTTTCAGTTAGTCATTGAAAGGAATGTATTTTAGCCTCTCAGTTTTTTTCTGTCCCTCTTAGAGCCAAATTTTCTTCACCAAGTTGTTCCACGTACCCAGTTTACTGTTATGGATGGTAATTCCAGCTTCTCATCACATATATAGGTATAAAAATTATCTAGAACATCTTCTCCCATTGACTTTAATGGGGTTCGAGTTCAAATAGAACCTCAAACTGAACTCACAAAAGTTCGAGGTTCTAATCGAACTAGAACTTTTTATTGCTCGCTCATCTCTAGTTTGGACAGAACTGGTTGTCTCCTTTGACCTCTGAAAGAATAATACCCTCTTACATTTAATCTATGAATGAGTCTTCTGAGCTATTCTATTATGCCACTGCAGACCCTCCAGCCTTTCCTTAACAGACCGGGAATAAATCTGTTCTTATTGGCTGCTCTATAGAAGATCACCACACAATGAACTGTCAGTGAGAAGACTTCCGGAGCATTCATGTCCCCCAGCACTCGTTGTGGACATCTACATTGCTACACACTTTAATCACCAGGAGACAGGTCCGGGAAGATGAGTAGGCGAAGGTAGGAAGGGGACACAAGGAGGTATGGAGTGGGCTGAATTTTCCAATGGGGGGGCTCTATGTGCCTTATTTGCCTTGGGCACCAGAATACCTAGTCCCAGTCCTGCCCCGAGGTGTCATACTATACATTACTGCCTGCAAGTAAATGTAATAACTCTTCACTGGATAGTTTTTTAATAAGTTTAAATACAAAATTTACAAACTTAGTGTTGTATTAAGATAAACATAATATTCCTCGTGGGATAAGCTCTTAAATTTCCCATGTTGTGGTGCTGCAATAAATACCTTCTATTAGGTTCCCTCCTAGATTATAACTAATTACCGTAGGACACCCTTGATAAATGTGTTGTTTTTTTTTTATGAAGGCTTTCTAAGAAAAAGGGATTGGTTAAACTATATGACACCTTTAAGCTGTTTTAGAAACATTCCTTCAATTGCTTACATTGTAGCTCCAGCCAAGTAATCTGCATGTACTGAACTTCTGTATCAACTTGTCTGGTAATGAGAGATAAGAGATAAAGAGAAGAGATAAAGTCAAAGTTTGCACTTTTTGGGGGACGCTTATTTTTATACCATTTACCGAAAATTTGTCTGATCTGTGTTCCAATGACCTTAAAGTAGTTGTCCGGATGCCCAGTTAATAAAACCAAAACACTACAGTCGCCTTCCTCCACTCTGCCATACCAGCACTGGGTCTTCTCAGTCTTCTGTTTACTTCCTCTGTCATTTATTCAGCGGCGCTCAGGATATGTTTCTCACGGTTCAAATTTCGGGTGCATATTCGACGATCTCGTATTTGCGCTTTAATAGAGACAAGATGTTGCGCCGAAATTACGGTAATCCATCGTCTCATAGGGAGAACTATGGATTACGCCTCCTCTCCCCGGGCGTACAATAAGGGAGATAAGTGACGGGTAGTAATGACAGTCTATGGGGCCGGCGGGCTGCCAGCCCTCCCATGCCGTGGGAGTACGCGCTTATCAGTGCGACTCCCGAACAACCGCCGTACGCTGTGTCAACATAGCTTTAGGCTATGTCACTTATCATTGCCTTACTGTTCAGAAGTGAACGGCTCTAAAAGGTGATGTCGGGCACATTCATTCAGAGGTTACAGCAGTGATGCCTGTAAAAGAAGTAAGAAGTTAACCAAAGACTATGGAGAGTGATACCGGTGCAGCCCAGAGGTGAGAGAGGAGGTGTTTTTTTTTTTGTTTTATATGGACACCAGTGCACTAACATTAAAAAAAAATGAAGTGGACAAGCTCTTTAAGAAGATCCGGTAAGACCGATGACATTGGAAACTGTTGTGTGTATTTCCAAAAGGTCAAAGTCATTTTTATCGTTACGAAGTAACATAACAAGTCTAAATTTTGCAAACAGTGCAGTTTAGTATACTGTGCAAACAAGTAATGTTATGGCAAGCACTCTCAGAAGGTTTTCTTCGAAGACTTCTCCACATCCTGGTTTTGTTCTTGCCAATTTCCTTAAAATTATGTCAAACCAACTCTTATTTCACGATGTTAAAAGCCACTATGTCTGACACCTATTGTGAACGTGCCCTCCCTGTGGCTGTTTGATATTTTATCAGCACAAAACACAAAAGCATTCCATAAATTCTCATGGCTCTTACACACAAAGGGTCATGAATAGAACCATACAGAAAGTGTGATACTGCCCTTCATCAGATGCTGCTTTATACCATATTACATTCTACCCCTTATATGTGCACATATGGCCTTCATGAAGGACATCTAGTTTGTAGAAACCTTACAGATGCTGGTTAATAGAATAACTACTCGGTTATACTAGTTAATTGCACATAAAGCATTTCTCTCTGACAGTTTTATTACTGGAATATGTTTGCTTATGAAAAACAATGGCCCGATCATGGATCAGAGGAACAGCGAGTTCCCTGTTAGGCCCCGTTCACAAGGCTTATTTGCCGACGGATTGGCGCCGTATTCGCAGCCCGGGATTTGCGCTTCAATATCGGCTCGCCAATCCGTCCGGAGTCAACATTACGGTAATCCACTGCTTCATTAGAGAAACAGTGGATTCCGTTCGCTCCTCCCACGCTCGGCAATCCGCCGCGGGGGGAAGAAAGTGACATGCACATATTTACGGGGGACGCGCCGTAAACAATGCCATTTTTGTTATGGGGCCGGGAGCGGCGCCCCCCGCCGCCGCTCCGCCACGCCCACGTCAGCCCCTTATTCACGGCGGATTTGTGAGCTCAACTACAGGCGAAACAAATCACGGTCTGCAATATGCGTGTGAAACGGGGGCTAGGCTCTCAGCAGATATAAACTGTGTTATGATGGTCCGTGTCTGTAAAAGCTGTTTCCTATGATTGATGTGGATCATTCAGGCCAGTGGTGCAGATCTGCTGTGGTCTATTGTCCAATGATTTCAGTTAAGAAATAGTAAAAACTTCTTTTTACTATGGAAGAAGCCAGGATACCTGAAGGTTCCCATACATTTAGAGTATGTTCATACAACTTAAAATGCAACGCATTTGGGTGCGTATTTTGCCACGTATTGCGCTTAATATACTGCGAAATGCGTGCCGCAATTACGGTAATTCAATTCATAGCTCTCATAGAGAGCTATGGATTATGTGTCATTCCCCCCCCCCCCCCGCACATACATACAATACGATCACATTGTACGTGTGGGGGGGAGAATTGACATGTTAATTGTTTGCGGCGATTATGCGCCACTGACAGTGCATGTCTATGGGGCCACCGTCTGGCCGCCCCACGGTGGCCCTATGCTGATCAGCGCGTGGTTCCAAAACACCCGGCGTATAAGCATGTGAACATACCCTTAGGCTAGGTTCACATCGTGTGGTTTGTATTTTGCGGAAGGGGCGTTTAATTACTCCCCGCAATAACGCCTGTGGGGGCGGCACCTCAGCCGACCATTGACTTGACATTTCAAGGGCGCGTATTCGGCGCTGGTAATTCAAATGTCACTTATCTCCCCCCCGCGCGCATATTCGCCGAGCAGGGAAGGAGAACGTAATCCATAGTTCTCTATGAGAAAATGTGGGATTACCGTAATGAATGGGCCGTTTTCAGCCCGTAATTTGCGCGTAATTATGGACTGAAATACGTCCAGTTTTAAGCCGTGTGAACATGGCCTTACACTGAAAACTTTTTGTCATCTGTCAAAATCTCTTGTGAGGTCAGCTCATAGCCCTCTACAAGCCGGACTCAGAGAATGCGGCGATGACTGCTTGCACAGTTTTCCCTATTCATTT
This sequence comes from Phyllomedusa bahiana, assembly GCA_025379985.1. Taxonomy (NCBI): domain Eukaryota; kingdom Metazoa; phylum Chordata; class Amphibia; order Anura; family Hylidae; genus Phyllomedusa; species Phyllomedusa bahiana. Next base: position 165,016 of record JAODAL010001446.1, read on the forward strand.
CTATAACAGTTACGAATATAGCCAAGTGCATGTGTTTGGCTATTTTCATAACACCCCTAGACATAAATGGGGGACAAATTTGCTAGGGCAGACATCTCTCTCTATTTTCTTAACAGAGAGAACTGTGCAAGTGTGGCCATCTTGCTCAGGGCCGCCCACAGAAATTTTATGGGCCCATCCAGCTGTAAGCACTGGGCCCCCCCCCCATAAACCCGCCCCAGGAACCGATCTCCCCGACCCCAGCAACAAAAAAACCGGCCCTCTAGGACAAATAATGCGCCCATTTTACACATTAATTACAGTGTGCAAAAAAAGAACTGTATTGTGTGTTTCATAGCAAGTGAGTCACATATCTGTCTGTCTCACATATCAGACACAGGGCCTAAGTAGTCCATTCCTTATTCCCCCTCCACCCACATACAATATCCCCCTCCACCCAAATACAATATCCCCTCCGCCACATACACTATCCCCCTCCACCCACATACCACATATCCCCCTCACCCACAATACAATATCCCTCCACCCACATACAATATCCCCCTCACCAACATACAATATACCCCTCCACCCACATACACTATCCCCTCCACCCACATACAAATCCCCTCCACACATACATATCCCTCTACACCCACATACAATATCCCCCTCCACCCACATTACCATATCCCCCTCACCATCTACAATATCCCCCTCCCCCACCATACAATATCCCCCTCCACCCCCATACCATTATCCCCCTCCACCCACATACAATATCCCCTCATGTTTCCCTTGGTCACGCACACTCACACTCCTTCTAAAATATACACCAGCAAGAAGTAAGTTGTACCTCCTAACCAACAGATCAGGTATAACCTACAACACCGCAACCATAGAGACCCATAGAGGTCAGAACCAGTCAGGTATAACCTACAACACCGCACATAGGGTCAGACACCAGCTCAGGTATAACTACAACACCGACATAGAGACCATAGAGGTCAGACACCAGCTCAGTATAACTACAACACGCACACATAGAGACCTCTTAGAGGTCAGACACCAGCTCAGAGTCACATAACATTACAGTGATTACAGCCCTGATCCAATTTAGAAGCAAAATAACTCTGAAATCAGGAATCACCGGAGAACGTCCTATCGGAGGAGGCGTTTTCTCTTCTTCATTGATGTCGTTCTTTATCATTCCCTTTGCAATCCGTTTCACACGCGCCATGATGTCTTGTCCCGGGCCAACAGCTTATACTGCAGTAATTATACACAAAAATTTAGAATCCTCAATTTTCCAGCATCTCTTCAACATTCCAACCTCTGTACAAAACTTCCCAGGGGTGGGAGAGGGGTACAGCCATAACTTTAGACGCCTAGTATTCCTAAGGGAAAGGGTTGGGGGTGGGGAGAGGGACTAACCCCCCTGGAGATTGCTACAGCTATGGACTGCTCCCTAACAATTTATTACTGGTAGGTAGGCCAAATGGGAAAGGCCCCCGGTAATTAGGATAGGCCTATTAGGTAGGTAGACCCCGCCGGATCAAGTTGGGTAGCCAGCCCCAGTGTAGGTTGGGTGGGTAACCTATAGCCATGAGTCCTTTAGTTTGTAGGGCGGTCCCAGGGCCCTCTTTAGAGGTTAGGAGGATTCAGGGCCTCCTTTAGAGGTTAGGTGGAGGTCAGGGCCCTCCTTTAGAGGTTAGGTGGAAGTAAGGGCCCTCCTTTAGAGGTAGGAAGAGTCAGGCCTCCTTTAGCGGTTAGGAAGAGTCAGGGCCCCTCTTTAGGATGTTAGGCAGCCAGGGACCCCTTTAGAGGATTGGCAGCGCCAGGGGTCCCCCTTTAGTGATAGGCAGTCAGGACCCCCCTTTAGTGTATTAGGCTAGCGGGCCAGGACCCCTTTAGAGGTTAGGCAGTGCCAGTGACTCCCTTAGTGATAGGCAGTCAGTGCCCTTTTTTCGGATAGGCAGTCAGTTGCCCCTTAGTGATAGGCAGAGTGCCAGGGGACCCCCTTTAGTGTTAGGCAGGCCAGGGACCCCCTTTTGTGATAGGCAGTCAGGACCCCTTTTAGTGATAGGCAGTCAGCATGCCCCTTTAGTGATAGGCCGGCCAGGGTCCCCTTTTGTGATAGGCAGCGCCAGGGACCCCTTTAGTGATAGGCAGTCAGGCCCCCTTAGTGATAGCAAGTCACGTCACCCCTTTGTCGATAGGCAGTCTCGACACCCTTTAGTGATCAGCGTGCCAGGGAACCCCGTTTAGTGATAGCAGCGCCAGGGACCCCCTTTAGTGATAGGCAGTCAGGACACCCCTTTTAGTTGATAGGCAGTCAGGACCCCCTTTAGAGATAGGCAGTCAGTGCCCCCTTTAGTGATAGGCAGTCAGGACCCCCTTTAGTGATAGGCAGTCAGGGACCCCCTTTAGTGATAGGCAGTCAGTGCCCCCTTTAGTGATAGGCAGTGCCAGGGACCCCCTTTAGTGATAGGCAGTCAGTGCCCCCTTTAGTGATAGGCAGTCAGTGCCCCCTTTAGTGATAGGCAGCGCCAGGGACCCCCTTTAGAGATAGGCAGCGCCAGGGCCCCCTTTAGTGTAGGCAGTCAGGGCCCCCTTTGTGATAGGCAAGTCACGACACCCTTTAGTGATAGCCAGCGCCAGGGACCCCCTTTAGTGATAGCACAGTCGACAACCCCATTTAGTGTGATAGGCAGCGCCAGGGACCCCCTTTAGTGATAGGCAGACAGGGACCCCTTTAGTGATAAGCAGATGCCAGGGATCCCTTTAGTGATAGGCAGCGCCCGGGAAACCCCTTTGAGATGGCAGTGAAGTGACCCCTTTAGTGATAGGCAGTCAGTGCCCCCCTTTAGTGAAAGGATAGTGCCAGGGGACCCCCCTTATTTAGTGATAGGCAGTCAGTGCCCCCTTTAGTGATAGGCAAGCGACAGGGTTCCCCTTTGTGATAGGCGAGCGCCAGGGACACCCTTTAGTGATAGGCAGTCTGGGCCCCCTTTCGTGATTAGGGCAGTCACGACCCCTTTAGTGATAGGCAAGTTCACGACCCCCTTTAGTGATAGGCAGAGCGTGGCCAGGGACCCCCTTTAGTGATAGGCAGTCAGGGCCCCCTTTAGTGATAAGCAGTGCCAGGGACCCCCTTTTGTGATAGGCAGCGCAGGACCCACTATAGTGTTAGGCAGTCAGGACGCACTTTAGTGATAGGCAGTCAGGACCCACTTTAGTGTTAGGCAGTCAGGACCCCACTTCCCTTTAGAGTAATAGGCAAGTCAGGGACCCCTTTAGTGATAGGCAGCGCCAGGGGACCCCTTTAGTGATAGGCAGTGTCAGGACCCCCTTTAGTGATAATATGCAGTCAGGACCCCTTTAGTGATAGGCAGCGCCAGGGACCCCCTTTAGTGATGGCAGTCAGGACCCCCTTTAGTGATAGGCAGCGCCAGGGGACACCCTTAGAGATAGGCAGGCGCCACAGGGCCCCCGTAGTGATAGGCTGAGTAAGGGCCCCCTTAGTGATTTAGGCAGTCAGTGGGCCCCCTTTAGTGAATAGGCAGCGACCAGGGACCCCCTTTAGTGGATGAGGCAAGCGCCAGGGACCCCCTTTAGCGTTAGGCAGCGCCATGGACCCCCCTTTAGAGATAGGCAGCGCAAGGGACCACCTTTTTAGTGATACGGCAGCGCCAGGGACCCCCCTTTAGTGATAGCAGCGCCAGGGACCCCCTTTTGAGATAGGCAGCGCCAGGGACCCCCTTAGTGATAGGCATCACCAGGGCCACCTTTAGTTATAGGCTGAGCCAGGTGACCCATTTAGTGATTGGCAGCGCCAAGGGACCCCCTTTAGTGATAGGCAGTCAGGGCACCTTAGTATAGTAAAAAAAAAAAACAAAATCAATCACTACATGAGCCTCGGTACCCTGGCCGCTCCGAGCTGCCGCAGGATCCTGCCGCCCTGCATTGGCGGCGCGGTGGGAGAGTGACAGTCACCGCGCCGCCTACTGTCACAGTAGGGGTCGGCGCCTGGCAGGCTGAAGGCCTAATGCATTCAGCCTGCCAGGCAGATCGCGGAGAGCAGCGCTAATGGCGCTTGTGCTCCGCTGACCCACCGCCCCGCAAGCCCCGGGCAGTCGGGGAAATCAGTCCCAACTCCCGGGCGGTTCTGGGCGCGCTCGGGAGCAGGGCCCGGGGTGTGCAGAGAAACGGTATGGCGCGGCCGGGCCCCGGGGAGCGGAACGGACTGCCTCGGGGCCCCCCGCAAGCTCGGAGCCACACTGTGGTCCAGGCGGAGCTTGGTTGCGGCCGCGCCGCCGCCGCGGGCCATGCTCGTGCCGTTGAGGAATAAGGGGGCCCAGCTTGCCGCGGGGGCCCCTTATTCCAGGGCACCCATACGGGAGTACCGGTTTGTACCCCCTGTATGGGCGGACCTGATCTTGCTGTTCTCTTTGACCAGCTCATAGAGAGCTATGAGCTAGCCTAAGAAGGGATTATGCCAGATGACAAATCCCCTATAAAGGGATTGTCTTACCATGCTGTTTCAGAGAGCTACAGGCAGCTTCATACTCACACTCCCTGGTCATGCCGTGGGTGTTTCTATAGCAGTGATTGGCATATCAGTTCCGCTATTCCTTTTACAAAACTGCTGGAGGGTTCGTAAAGTGTAGTGTACAAGGCTATAGATATCTAAACTTTAAAACTTGTCATTTATTAAAATGGCCCTTTATGAAAATAGAGTCAGAAGGGAGTAACTCGCTTTGGGTTGGGATGGCAACTTGGAGCAATCAGATAAAGGAGCAGGGAGGGGTAATCAGTAACCCAGAGAAATTTGTATACTCTAAGGGGGAGAAAAAAATCTTCCTCCCCTGAACAACAACATCAAAAAACAGCTGTTTTGGTAAAGTCTTTTTTTTTCTTTCCCTACATGTTAAAATCTAATTATTGTGGTGAGAAAACCCCCTTAACGCTTAGCAAAATGTTTGTTCGTGCCTGCTATTCCTTCCGAGCATGGCTGATCATGTAGGTGTTTTCAGTGAAAAGATAAGCTTGTGCCAGACTCCCCAGTGGGAGTAAAGGAATCAGTATGTTGAAACAAAACTCCCTGTCTTTTTTTCCCCCAACATTGCGTCATAAGGGGGGCCCCCGGAAAAAAGTAAGCAAATCATTCTAAATTTTTTTGGTTTGGACAAAAATCAATATGCAGGGGCCGGGAGGTAATTTGTGAATTACAGCTCGGGAAAAAAAAAGAACCACTTTCATTTCCTGATTTCTCTCTTTCAATGTATTATTTTGAAAAAATGACATTTTTATTTTATTAATAACATGAAACACTCCCCCCAAAATTCAAACAAAAAATTTTGTTTTTTTGTATAAATGAGAAACTTAAATAATAAAAAAAAAGCCGTGGTCCCCTCAAAAATTAAAAGACAACAAGTTCATATTCTTTAGAAACAATAAGAAAAAATCTTTAATCAGGAAAGGGATTTTCTTTTTAAACCCCTTGGGCAGGGTAAAAGTTAGTTTTTCATTCAATTTTTTTGGGGCCCTTCCACACTTTTTAAACATTCATTTTGTCCTTTTGAAAAGGGATTGTGAAGACCACGCAGTGTTTTTAACTTTCCTTTAAAATCTTTAAAAAAATTTTGGTTCGGGGGACACCTCTCAAAGCACTTTAAGTAGAATGAGTGGATTTGGTTGGGAATTAACTGAAGGAATGGAATGGCCTCAACTTTGAACTGTTTTTAGAAAACGTGCAGGGGTTCTTATATTTTTCCAGAGCTGATTTTCACAAATTACCTCCAGTGCCCCTGCATATTAGATTTATGTCAGTCCAACCAATTTCAGAATGATTGGCTTACTACCTAAATTGTACCGGGGTGTCCCGACACTCTACTGACAGCAGATGTTGGGGGGAAAGAAAGATCAGGCATGTTTTGTTTCAACATACTGATTCCTTTACTCCCACTGGGGAGTCTGAAACAGGCTTATTTTTAGCCTTCAAAAACCCAATGATCACCATCCCAAATGTGCATGGTAGGGGGAGTGGAATTTTATAGAAACACGAACAACATTTTGCTGAGATTAAGCTTTTTTCACCACAATAAAAAATGTTAAATTGGGGGAAGGTAAATGAAGACTTTTACCAAATACTTTGCTATCTTGTTTTTTGCTTTTTTCAAAATGAGGAAGTTTTTATTCCTTTAGATATAAAATTTCTCGGGGTTACTTTTTCCCCCTCCCGCCCCTTTATCTGATTGCTCCAAGTTGCACCAACAATCTAAATTACCCCTGGGACTCAAACCTTGCAAAAAAAGCTGTAAATAAATAAATGATACGTTTTAAAGAGCTCTATAGCCTTGTATATTACCCTAATAAGTTGTCTCATCATATGAGTTTTTCTCCAAATGCCCTTCTAAAGCAGCTGGACATCATAGAAGAAAGTCACTTGTTCAACCCCATTTCATAAACCAGAGTGGAAAACCAAGTGTTTGATTACTTCTCAACATAATTCTTCTGGAGAGTTAACTAAAAATGAATCCATTGCTATATTCTGCTACCCCTAGTTAGCTTGTTTATCCCCGGTTATATCGTCTTTTTGGTTGTTGGGAACCGTCGCATTTTGTTGACAATCTCTAATTTAAACTAAGGGGTTTTCTTGTACCCGATAGGGGGAGATTTATTTTCTTTATCAGATTGCTTGCTGGTAAAATACAGCTGTGGTAAAATCAGACATACAGTAGTGCAGATAGAAACTCAGGAGCAGTAAAAGATGCAGTAAGTTTCTTCTATTTGCTAAATTACTCAACATCGTGTCTAGTTTGGTTCTCCATGTTAATTTCGAAAGTTAGGCTAGGTCTACACAGCATTGGACCAAAAACTCACTGAAAACCAAACCAAAAAAGTTTAAAACTGAGTTTTTTTGTCCAGTGCATGTAAAAAGCTGCTAAAAAGAATGTCTGTTTTTTGGCTTTTTTTTTTTTTTGCAGGAATGCACAGTATTATAACTTTGGATTCTCAAAAAACGTCCCAAAAAAGTCCAGCGCTTTCTTAGCCCCAAAATAGTAATTTTTCTGCCCTGCACTGTCATTTTTTGCAACATGCTACAAAAAAACAAGCAGAAAAAAAGAGCAAAAAAAACCTTCTTTGGAGGCTACAGGACGTTTTGTTACCATTAAAGTCTATGGGACCTCTTTTCGTATTTTTTTTAAAAATGAAAAATGCTAAAAAAAAAAACTGAAAAGTGTGATGGAGACTAGCCTAAAGCTAAAGTTTAATGAATGTATTAAATTGAAGTGTTATTATTTTAATATGATAACTACCATTGCTCATGGGATCATTTACAAACAGTCCAGACCTGCCTGGGGACTTTCAAATACTGGTGGTATCTCCTATTACTATTGTAATGAGCTATCAGTCATCAAATCTGGTTTATGACCTCCCTCCACCTCCTAATCTACCCTTTTCCTATCAAAATTAAAATTCTAACTTTCAAGGTTATAAAACTAAAAAAAATTTGCGGAAAAAAACCACTTTTGAACCATTTTCCCAAATGTAAAATGAACTGTCTTTACCCAAAATAGGCACCTTTAACCCGGGCACGACCTTTTAATGTCCAAAAAATTTTACGCTGGGCCTCATATCACCACGCCATTTAGCGCATTACATACACAACAAATGATCGTACACGGCGGGTTTGCACAATGGCCTATTTTTGGTGCAATGCACCTTTTTTTGGCGCATTAAGTTTACCCACGCCAGATTTTTGAGAGGAGGGGTTTTTTTGCCGCCTTTTCTGACATGTGGGCCCCCAGTGTTTTATGGCATTTTCTAGAATTTTAAACCTCAAAGCGATAACCCCCTGGGAAATTGTCAGTAACGAGCCCCTGAAAGTCATGGCATAGAATGAAGAGCTGTTTACACCTGCAGACAATTCTTCATTCAGTTCTATGGGAGTTCTGCGTACAGGTGAGCGTTGTGTTTGACGGTACTTGGAACTTCCATAGAATAAAATGAGAGTTGTGCTCAAGTGAGATCCTAGCGATATGCCATCAAACTCTATGGTAGGACACCCTTTTTAAGGGTTTGTCGCCATTGAAGTTTTATCAAAAAAATTTAAAATGAGTCCCAAAATTTTTGTATGAAAAAAGTAGTGTTGTTTGACCTCTTGTAGCAGTTATTTTATGTTGTAGTGATACAATGGCATCATCCCCATATACATAGGAATATTCTGTATTGATATTAGTAGTGTTGTTTGACCCTTTGATTTATTTTTTGTTGTAGTGAACAATGGCATCATCCCCCCTTACTGGAATTTCTGTAGTTTTTAGTGTGTTGTTTGACCCCTTGTAGCAGTTATTTTTTTTTGTGTGATACAATGGCTCATCCCCCTAAACACCACCGGCCCCCTTTATTGGTCACCCTGCTTTTTAAAGGGGGTTTGGGCCCCCTTTTGCCCTTCAGAACGCCTCAATTCTTCGTGGATAGATTTCCCCAAGGGGTTGCAAGAGTCAATTGGTACCAAGGGGCCCCAAAAAGGGGGCCCAAAAAATTTTTCCCAAAACCATGAAAAACCCCCACCACCAGCCCGAACCGTTGATAAAAGGGAGGGTGGATCCCTGCTTTCATGTTTTTGACGCCAAATTCTGACCCTACCATCCGAAAGAGCAGCAGAAATCGAGACTCATCAGACCAGGAACTTTTTTTCCCAATTTACTGCCCAAATTCGAGAGTTGGGAAATTGGAGCCTCCTTTTCCGTTTTTTAGCTAAAAGGGGGGCACCCGGGGGGTCTTCTGTGCTGTAGCCATCTGCCTCAAATTTCGCCGTACTGTGCGTTCAGAGTGCTTTCTGCCTACCTTGGTTGAACGGGTGGCTATATGAGTCATTTTGCCTTTCATCGCTCAAACCCATTTTCCCCATTCTCCTTTGACCTGGGGACAACAAGGCATTTCCGCCCCAGGACTGCCCCTCCTGGAGTTTTTTCTTTTTTTGGACCATTCTCTTAAACCTAGAGATGGTTTTTCGTGAAATCCCAGGAGCAGCAGTTTTGAAATACCAGAACCAGCCCTTCTGGCACAAACAACCATGCCACGTTTCAAAGGCATCAAATCACTTTCTTCCCCATCTGATGCCGGTTTGAACTGCTGGAGATTGTCTTTTACCAGTCTACATGCCTAAATGCACTGAGTTGCCGCCTGTTTGGTGATTAGAAATTAAAGTGTTAAAAGAGCAGTTGGCATTGTACCTAAAAAAGTGGCCGGTGGGGGTTTCTAGGAAAAATTCTGTACTGATATTAGTAGTGTTGTTTGACCTCTTGTAGCAGTTATTTTATGTTGTAGAGATACAATGGCATCATCCCCATATACATAGGAAATTTATTTGTACTGAAAATTAGTATTTTTTTTGTTTAAACCTCTTTTTAGGTTTATTTTTTTTTGTAGTTTTTAAAAGGGCCCTCCCCCCCTTTATACTTTAGGAATTTTTCTTTTAGGTTATTAGTAGTGTTGTTTAAAATTTTTTTTGTAGCTTTATTTTAGTTGTGGGTGTTACAATAGCTTTAAATTCCCCATTTTAATAGGAAAAAAAAGTTTCTGTACTGATATTAGTAGTGTTGTTTGCCCTTTCTTTTTGCATTATTTATTTTTGTAGAGTTTACAATAGCATCATCCCCATATACATAGGAATATTCTGTACAGATATTAGTAGCGTTGTTTGACCTCTTGTAGCAGTTATTTTATGTTGTAGAGATACAATGGCATCATCCCCATATACATAGGAATATTCTGTACTGATATTGTTAGTTTTTCTTGACCTCTTGTAGCATATATCTTATATTGTAGAGATACAATGGCATCATCCCCATTTACTTGGGGAATATTCTGTATGTTTTTTAGTTGTTCTTAAACCTCTTGTGGGATTTTTATTTATATTGTAGAGATCCCTTGGCTTTTTTACCATGGGAAAATGTTTTTCCCGTGGGACAGCTTTGTACTTGGTAAACTTTTTGTTTTAGAAGGGGAAAATGAAAAATTTTTCTTGCATGTGAAAAAATTTTCACACCCCCTCATACAGATGTTTGCTTTGGCTTCAAAGCTACGCTGTCTGTTCAGCAAATAAATATGTGCTAAAAAAACCAAACCCAGGGTGTTGAGAGTTTACCCAACCTTACTGGTGCATTCCATACTTCTGCTGATGTGTACAGGCTGGCCTGCCTGGCGGCTTTCTGCTTTCTATCTGATTAGTCAAGACAAGCTTCGGTGTCACTCGAGTGTTCTTACTTCTTATACAGTCTGAGCAATTTGTTTTATGATTTAGATTGATGTGGCTGCAGTCACATACCCTTCAATCCACTGTTTTTCTAGAATGCTTTTTACGCCTCAAGGTTTCCCTGCTCTGCTCTTTTTAACTGACAACTGTACTGATTCAGGAAAGTCTGTACTGCGTTTTTTTAAGGAAAAAAATGCATTTTATTTTCCCTGGCGAAAAAAATGGTACAAAAAATAAAAAATATGTCGTTAGCACACAAAGTTTTTATTCAGTCCCTTTTTCTCTTGTCAGTGATCCTTTGGATATTAATTACCTTGGGTTTCAATATTTTTCACCATAAACGGTTTTCCCCGACATTGTATCTTGAAACCCCCAATCATCCTAGAAGGTCACAGACACTTGATTGTGGGACATGTGAAAATTTAAAGGGAAAATCAACAATTATTTATGAAACATTTAAAATTTTACATGACCCAAAGAAGCTCCTGTCTTCAAATAGAAAGTGGTTTCCAGCGCTTTTTGTATATTATATGTAAGGACTTTTCTTTTTCCTTTTATTGGATATTATTTAAAAAAGTCTTCTTTTTTTTGGACAGCTAGAGCGCCCTTGCCCAAATTTCTAGTTGTTTAAATTTTTTTTTTTATATCTTTGTATGGTTTTTTTATGCTTTTTTATTGCATGGGGCTTTGTTATATAAATTTATGATATGCCCTGGTTTTTTTTAGAAAAAAAAATTTTAAAAAAAAAAATGTATCTTTTTGCCCTTTTGGGTTGGGGGGGACAATTTTTTTAGGCTTTGGGAACCAATTACCAGTATTCCATAATCATGGTTTCAACATGCAATGGTGCACCCAGAACCAATTCACTTTTCTGTGTTGAGGGGCCACTGTATTTGTAATAAAAAAAAAATCTAATGCAAAATTAGAAACATGGTAGTTTTAATATAGTCGGTTATAATGAGTGGGCTCATACATATGACTATGAACAACCATAATACAGCTCCCATGGAATTCAGGATGGCTTATTTCACCTCCACATTCATCTGGTTTCATGTATTACTTGTAGATTGAAAAATGTGTAATATTAAGATAAAGGGCGACGTATGAACACGTCGAAGTGGATTGTCGAGTCTCATTTTCAGTGTATAATACGCCTGATGTATGAAACTGGTTTTTGTGCGTTCATAAATGGTGTCTAAAGTTCATCGCGCCTCGCCTGTATTAGCGCATTACGAAACTTAGGCGCATAAGTAATGCGCCTAACATGTATTAAAGTTATAGATAGGCTGGAAATAAAAGTAAAATTATTAGAATAGCATGTCAGTGAATAGAAACTATGGTACTGATCCTGCTTGGAGGACCACAGGTCCCAGCAATACCTGTGCTGTGCTATGCCTTGCTGTATGTAGAGTAAAGGGTGAGAGCAGCAAAAATAAATGTCAAATTTAATGTAGTAAAAATTTAAAATGTAAAAATCTGAACAACATCATCAGTGGGTTATTTATTGTATAACTTGTTTAAGATTCTATGAATTTTAAACACATTTTATAGGAGATATTTCTATATTTTTGGAATATAATATATTTTTATATTAGTTTTATATGATCACATTTTTCATTATATTTAAATAATTAATTTTACAGTTTGATAATTATTATAAATTACTTTTTATTATTGCACTGGTGTAAGTTGAGAAATATTGAACATTTTTGCCCCTTACAGCAAATCTAGCTTCACTTCGACTCCTCAGACCACATTGAAATAGTTGTGCCTGTTGGAGCAGTAATGCTTTTAGTTTTGCCGAACCACATTCATATGTGTCTAATCTTATGAATATGGTGTGACACACCTGCAGAACGCCCCCCATAACACTCCCATAACACCCCCAGAACGCGCCTTCATGTTAGGTGCATTCGAAAGTGTTGAATCTTACGAACACATTCATTAGGTGCATTAGACATCGTAGTTGACTCAGTTAGGTGCCTTGAACGCCAGAAAAAGGGTGAAAAACCCTTTCATACATGCAGCCCAAAGAGTCATATAGTCAAATATTTAGAAAAATATACGCTACTTTTGGGCGCAGGTTTTGACATGATCATAGGCCCCTAATACAGTAAGGCCTCGTTCACACGGCTTATTTTGGGACTGATTTCAGCCGTACTGTGCGCCGTATTTGTACTCCAATACGGCTGAAATCAGTCCCAGCCATTACGGTAATCCACAGTTCTCATAGAGAACTGTGGATTCCGTCTCATCTCTCCGCTCGGCGAATCCGCCGCGGGGGGAGAAAGGGACATGCACATCATTTACGGCGTGTACGCGCCGTGAATAATGACTGTCTATGGGGCCGGCGAGCTTCCGGCCCCCCGCCCCGCCCCCGCTGCACGGCAGCCGGCGTAATTGCGGGGCGAAATCCGTCCCCGCAATTATGTCGGCAATTAGCCGTGTGAATATTGCCTAAAAGTACGTTCACATTGCATATTGAGGCGCGTTCTGTACGCTGCGTTCTGTGTGTTTTAGAAGTACACGCTGTTCAGCACGTACTTCAAAAGCACAGGGGGGTCGGCCCCAGGCCAGCCCCATTCATCTTCACTATCAGCGGCGCGCAACTTCCCTCCCCGGCGTACAATACAATTGTATTGTACGCCGGAGCCGAAGAGACCTAATTCATCGTTCTCTATGAGCGCTATGAATTACTGTAATTGCGCTGCGAAATGCTCGCCGCAATTATGCAGTGTGAACATACCCTAAAGCTCCAGAAGTTTAGTAGGAGGCAATCACTTTCCAAAAGGTTTTATTTCTTATGACTAGGGGCATTAGGTATAAAACATGTCTAGGACTAAGGCTATGTTCACACGGTGTATTTGCAGGCCGTAATTACGCCCCGCAATTACGCCGTGTGGGCGGGAGCGGGGGGCCGGCACTTCGCTGGCCCATAGACAATCATTACTAGCGGCGCGTATACGCCGCTAGAAAGTGACCTGTCACTTATCTCCCCCCGCGGCGGATTCGCCGAGCGGGGAGAGGAGACGTAACCCATAGTTCTCTATGAGAACCGTGGATTACCGTAATGACTGGGACGGATTCCAGCCGTAATTTGCGCATTCCGGCGCGTAATTACGGACTGAAATACGTCCCATTTTAAGGCGTGTGAACATGGCCTAAGACTTTCTTTGTCACCCATAACAACAAAACAGAACTCCCTTTACATTTTTCCAGAGCACTATATAAAATGAAAGCTGAAATGATTGGTTGATTTGAGCTTTGATTGGTTACTATGGGCAACAAAGACAGTCTTCCACTTAGCCAGTTTTAATACATAAGGTCCCAAGATTCCTAAATACCCTATTAGATCTTGTTGGTAATTAAAAGTTGACTTGAGCATGGTCTGTATTGATTAGGTCGGCGTCCGTGGTGTGTGGAGGAAGCTGAGGTTGTCAGTGCTCACACATATATGCTGGTGACTGTTTCTCCAGCAAACTCATATGGATGATACTGGCGCCACAGTTTCCAGCTGCATCTGGGACCCCAAGAGTGAGACAATTTAACCAATTATAAACTAATCAACCGGTTATAAAACTAATATAGTTCTGATACAGCCCTCTAAATCCAACAGCTCTGCTGAAAACCACCAAATCAATGAGAATCCGTGAGAATGATTAGTATGCAGATGAGAAATACTAATAAATAACACCATTTCTATTTGTTTGTAATTAAAATGCAATTAAAATAGTAACCTCATATAGATGGAGGCGGATGTTCTGCATTTAATCTGCCTTTTAGTGGAGTATTACTTTTGCCAGCAAAGGGCCATCCGTAGGATATGGAGCTGCTAGGGTGCTTGTTAGCTGTGTTTTTGGCGCATTTTTTGCAGAAATGTACAACAATAATTGCTGGGCATTTCTAGAAAGGAAAAAGCACCAAAAAAAAATGCACCGTGTGAAAGCACCTTTAGGACCCATTTACACGGCAATGGACAAATACCGGTCGGTTTATCCGGGCGGAAAACCCGTGCAGTGGGGACTGCTGCACGGTTTTCCATAGGAGCCCAGTGTGCTCGTTTGCGGACGGTTTTTCAGGCGGTCTACAAAACCACAAACTGTCTGACAAACCGTCCGCAAACCCGTGCCATGGGGACATGCCCTTATGGGTCAGTGGTATTCTCAGGGCTTGTTCATATCTGCATCAGCAGAGCAGATCAACAAAAATGACAATTGTGATGTACCTGTCGCATGACGGACAGCAGAGGTGCTTGACGGAGGTCATTGACTTTTGAAGGACCCATCATTTTACTGGATGAAAGGGCGGTGACTGCTACTATATAGTTGCTTGAAAGGACACCTTAAAAAACATCACTTACAGTGTAAATCACAAGACCTCAACACAGGTTATAGCCTTAAAAATAAATAAAGAAGGCAAGACCCCTGGGTCATACATTTAAAAATGGCTGTCTATAAGTAGGTTAATGATATTTCACTGTGAGTTGCATTGAACATACTAGTTAGATCTGTGACCAGAATTAGGACATAAGAGAGCTGCATGTCTTGTCTACAACTGATTACTCACAGGTAAAAGTTGCTTGCAGCAGAGTAAGCAGTCATATCTGAGCCCATTAAAAGTAGCCATTTTAATATTTGTATCTGACATTTGTCACCAGTTTTCCCCTCTGCAGGCAAATGTAAATGTTCCCTTAGCTCAGCTCCAGAGTAGGTGGTGCCTAGCTGCTATGATGTCTCCCATACACAGCATAAATATAAAACAGGCACAAGCGCTCCCTTATGTATTACCAATGGTGATGTTTTTTATCGAAAGAAACTGCTATTGCTCTCATTTCAATGTGCTAAAGCGGAGGCGCAACTCTCCTTAGAGCGTTATCCAATCGCCACAGCTGGGGGTTATACTGTAGGTTTTTCTTCAATATCTGCAGCTGGTCCTTGGAGAAATTCACCTGGAAACCAAATGTTGTCAAAGTTCCAGAACAATAAAAACAAGAGGAATTAACCTCCGAATATCCTCGTGGCTCCCCGTAGGATATCCTTAAAGGGGTTTTGCCACAAAGTGAGTTCGTTACCTCTTATCTGCTCATGAGAGAAGACAAAGCATGCTGAGTCATGAACGGCTGCAGTGGTGAGAGGGAGGGGGGGGTGAGCAGAGAGTAAGGAAGAAGGGAGCGTCTGCAATGTTTACTCAAATAATTACATTACAACCAGTGGATTCTATACAAAAGACACAGGCTCATTCACTGCTTTTTTTCTCCACAGTCCCTTGCAAGCTTGTTCATGTTCCCTGTCATCAGATAAGAAGTGCAAACATGCAAGCTGGGCCAGATCAGCTCCTGTCAGTGTCCTGGTCGTGTCTAATGTAAACTTTCAGGAAACTAATAGGGACTGAGCAATGCTGTAGCTCTCACAGGCTTCACTTTTTGGGATCACATATATTTAGAAAAGTGATTAAATACCCATTTTGGAGGATCCCACGTCAACATTACTTCGTGGCAAAACCCCTTTAACATCCACGATTAAAAATCAGCACTATCCTTGTTGTAATAATTCACTTTCTTTTTCTTGTGTAAACTAGCACATGAACAAAAAAACTTATTTGAATCTAAAAGAGTATAAAAACATGAAATGATAGAGGAAAAGCGCATTTCGTGTTATTATCACACTTCATCCGGTTCACTAACCTAACCATGAAGCTACTATTTTTAATCCTCGAGAACCGCCAATGTTTAATTGACAGCCAACTATCCTACTTCTTAATTGGGCTAACTAGTTAGCCCAATTAAGGAGTAGGAGATAGCTGTCATCCATACACAGCATATATACACACACGACAAGATACCGCTCCACTATATCTCAGATACAGCAATGTGAACTATGTCTGAGCGTCCTTCTTCTCCTGCCCCCCCCCTCCCCCCTCTGTCCAGCATTTTGCAGTGAATTAACAGTAAATTATTATTGACAGAGACTGATTTGGGGAGGGGGAAGAGGGTGTAGAAAGCGTGGCTCATTTCTGGAGAATGATAAATTTTTCCCTAATAATATTATAGTCACTGTAAAAACCCCATGTGATCTAAACCAAGTTCAGTAGAGTTGTGGGGCTCCAAGTATTGTGGCCATTGTATGTCCCTTCTTTCATCTGTGCAAGATATGTAAAGCTTATTGGTTGCCATAAGGGGCAGCTGCATGCATAGAAGTGTGTTTTGACAGGACATACTGAATCAGGCACAGGTGGCAGAGAACAGAGCTGCTGGCATTATCTTAGATAATCCTTTTATACATCACTGCAAGTGACCAAGGCAGCCCAAGGAAAAGCTTTTGTGACTTAGTAGGGAAAGCAAATTACATAAGAAAGAGCATGAGATCTTAGAATAGGGAAGAGCAAAAAGAGCTAAGGAGAAGAATGAGGTGGTAAGAAAGGGCAATCGGGAGTAGGTGGAGACTGGTACAGCCGGGTTCACGTGAAGGATTCATATTCATTGTGCATCTGTAGCAGAAAGGCTATGTCTCCACAGCAAAGCCGCACCACCGTTTTCTTGCGCAAAAAAAAGTCCGGATTTCGTATTCTTGGCGGCCCAGTAAGTGGGCTGCATGAAATGCGGCGAAAGATAGAACATGTCGTATCTTCCATTGGACGGCCGGTGGCTTCAGTAGAAAAGCTGTGTTGTATAGACTACAGCATGGATTTTCTATTGAAGTCTACCCAGTGCTGGCTGCAGTCGGATTTTCGGCGGATTCAAAATACTGAATCCTCTGAAAATCCGACGAGGATCTAGTGCTGTGTAGATATAGCCTAAGGCATATCCACAGATTTCTGCTGTGGGTTTGAACCTAGCTTAAGCTCCATTTAAACCATTTCTATATGTGACATGTCACTACTTTTTTTTATTCTTCCTGTGAAACAGATTTTAAATCTGCAGCCCTGAAGATAAATGGAAAGAAAAAGTAGCCAGAGTTGAAAAACAGGAGCAGGGCAGGGGCAACAGACGCCACCTTTCAAGTGGTATTATTATCTCAGACTTACTTTACTGGATTTGGAACTCCCATTGAAGTGAACAGAGAGAGCCGCGCATGCGCACCATCTCTCCAAATCAGGTGGGCGAGAATAAGGACAGAGAAAGGAGTGGTATGAGGCCAGTGATAAGATAAATGGAAAGAAAATGGAGTTGAAAAACAGGAGCATTGCAGGGGCAACAGAAAGAGTGGTAAGAGACCCCCTTTCTTAAAATTGGTGCAGGCCCAGAAGGTGGGTATCTGTCAGACACTCACAGCATATCCTGTGAGATAGCTGTAAATTAATGAGATGGGAATACCTAAATACATAAAGAATAGCGCAACATGCAGTGCTATTTTGTCCGGTGACATTTCAGGCACCATGAGAGAAAACTGACAGAGACCCCATTATAGTCAGAGTAGTCAGCAGTGCGGGCTAGCTACCCGTCATTTAACCGGCACCACCATCATTTTCTTTGATCCTAAGGGCACGTCCTCTCGGCACAGGACAAATACTGGTTGGTTTATCCGACCGGTATTTGTCCTGTTTTTGTGCCATGCACACGGCCGCAGGGGGACGGCTTTTCTCCGCAATTAGCAGAGAAAAGCCCTCCCCTTCACATTCACTTGTTCATATTCCAGCCGAAAACTGGTCGGAAGAATGTGCATGTTCAGTGTTTTTCGGGCGGTCGGCGGTCTGAAAAACTGCCAGGTGGAAAAGCCGTGGGACAACTGCATGGGTTTTCTATAGAACCCCATGTAAAAGTTTGCGGCCGGTTTTTCAGACGGTTTGCAAAACCGCAAACTATCTTAAAAACCGTCCGCAAACTGGTGCCATGGGGACATGGCCTAAAACGAACACAAAATCCAAAATAACAATGCAGGTGTGAATGTAGCCTTATCACTAAAGTATACTCAGTGTTAGGCGCAGTTCACATGACTTATTCAAGCCGTAATTGCGGGACGGATTTCGCCCGCAATTACGGCTTGAATAAGGGGCGGGCGGGGGCGCAGCTCCCTGGCCCCCTAGACTTTCATTATCCAAGGCGCGTATCCCACCGGGATAATGAACATGTCACTTTCTCCCCGCCCGGCGGAGTCCCCGAGCGGCGAGGGGAGACGTAATCCATAGTTCTCTATGAGAACTGTGGATAACCGTAATGGCTGGGACAGATTCCAGCCATATTGCAGCGCAGTACGGCGCACAATACGGCTGGAATCCGTGCCCAAAATAAACCGTGTGAACGGTCCTTTAAGCTGCAGAATTCCATCTACCTATATGTATTAGAATCCACAAGATGGTGATCTACATTTTGTTCTGCGGTCACTGTCTAACCCTGCTGTATATTAATTTAGACAAAAGACTGTAATAGTTTCTTGTAATAGTTTCTTGTTTTTTTACTTATTTTTTTAAAACACCAGACATTTTTTCTTCCTTTGCCTTAACCACAATATGAAATCCCCCTTATCTACAGAGAGACAATAATCATAGAAACGTACAGAATAAGACTCTGCAGTATAGCAGCGCACGGCCGTCTTTAAGCTTTAGAATTGTTATTTTCCATCGCACTTACTCTTTCCCTGCCCGCAGTGGCCTCATGGTTGACAGAAGTGTGCCAGATAAAACTTAAGAGGAATGTTTTTTTTTCTGTTGAGATTTATTTTTAGTCTCTGCTTCTATTATAGGAATGGATGAAGCCAGCAAAGGGTCTTCTTTATAGAACCCAGCAAAATAAACCAGCTAAAACCAAAATTATACTGGAGACATTCTGGAAGTGGTAAAAAGCAACCACAAATGTCCTGAAATCGCCACAGTTCATATTCTTGGCACCTCATTAGAAGGGGCAGCAGGGAAGTGTTTAAACCAACAGGAAGAAAATTATCAAGCATGGTCATTTTTTTTTCTTTTTTGTTACATTTGTTTAGAATGTTTTTAAACTTTCGTATTATTGGTTATTTTATTAGATATATGGTCTGGCACTTGACATGTGTAGGTTGTGGTATTTTGATTTTTGCTGTATATTGACCATGTGTACAGTACGGTTTGGTACTATTGGGAATAGTATAAATATTATCTCACAAAAATGAGGACACTCGCCACACACTTTTGTAAATATTGTATTATATATTTTTATTCGACAACACTAAAGATATGATACAATGTACAGCTTGTATAACAGTGTAAATTTAGTGTGTCCTCAATATAACTCAATACCCAGCTATCAATGTCTGGCAACAAAAGTGAGTACAACACTAAGTGAAGATGGACAATTTGTGCCCAATTTGCTATTTTTCCTTAATGGTGTCATGTGACTTGTTAGTGTTACAAGATCTCAAGTGTGACTGTGGAGCAGGTGTGTTTAAATTTGGTGTTATCGCTCTCACAGTGCCTCATACTGATCACTGGAAGTTCAACATGGCACAAAGAACTGTCTGAGGATCTGAACAAAAGAATTGTTACTCTACATAAAGATGATCTAGGCTATAAGAAGATTACCAGCACCCTGAAACTGAGTTGCAGCACAGTGGCCAAGACCATAGATTGGTTTAACAAGACAAGCTCCACTCAGAACAGGTGGTCAACCAAAGAAGTTGAGTGCATGTGTTCTGCGTCATATCCAGATGTTGTTTTTTCAAAATAAATGTATGAGTGCTTCCATAGGCTAAAGGTGTGGCGGTCAGCCTGTCAGTGCTCAGACCATACGCAGCACACTGATCAATTTGATTTGCATGGCTGTTGTCCCAGAAATAAGCCTCTTCTAAAGATGATGCACAAGAAAGCACACAAACAGTTTGCTGAAGACAAGACCACTAAGTACATGGATTACTGTGGTTTGATGAGACCAAGATAAACTTATTTTGTCCAGATGGTGTCAAGTGTGTGTGGCAGCAACTATGTGAGGAGTACAAAGACCAGTGTGTCTTGCCTACAGTCAAGCATGGCGTTATTGTAAGCAAGGCTAAACGGTGCAGATGGAGTCCTAATCAGTTTAAAGGGTTGTCCAGGATTTATTTAAAAAAATAAAAAGTAGAGTTAGTAATTTGGGGCTGAGTGTCATGGTTTGGGGCTGAGTGCTGCTGGCTGTGGGGAGCTACAGTTCATTGAGGGAACCATGAATCCCAACATTTCCTGTTACATACTGCCGCAGAGTTTGCCCGCCTCCCTTCTAAACCTGGGCCGCAGGGCAGTATTCCAAAATGATAACGACTCCAAACACACCTCTAAGATGACCACTGCCTTGGTAAAGAACATGAGGGTAAAGAAGGGTAAAGATGCTGAACTGGCCAAGCATGTCTCCAGACCTAAACCCCATACAAGCTCTACAATAACTACTTTACATTGCATTAAAGTTTCATATCTTCAGTGTTGTCCCATGAAAAGATATAGTACAAGATTTACAAAAATATGAGGGGTGTACTGACTTTTGTGAAATACTGTAAGTATTATTAGGTATAGGTATAACTGTTCTTTACAGTTAGGATGTGTTCACTCAATGGAACATATTCCCACTGAAAATAACGTGATGTGGATTTCATATGGTTTTTATGTGGATTCTTAAGCAGAATCCACATTAGATATGTGAATGTACCAGTGAGGCCTCACATACAGATGTAGCAAAGATAAACTTGACAGACAATGCACAGTGCTATCACGGCACAGAAAGTTAGCTCAATTTGAATTGCTTTTGTAGTTATCTTAGCCATGTATATGCAGCTGTACAGAGACCTACAGATTCCCTGCAGCTTTGTAATGCATCTATATAATGTTCTATATAGCAGCATATTTTGAAAGCTTATATCCCACATAAGCAATGCTTCTGTGGAGAATACCTCTAATATAGCTTTGATTGGAACACATACCACAGTTTTTTTTTCTTTTAGGATTCCAATGGCAGTCAGAGGCATAGAGAGGTACAATAGGAATGGTTTGCTGAGGGACCTTTATGCCTGGTACGTAGGACATGTGTTCTGCCAGCACCTACCACCATCGCCTTGCCTTTGCCTACTCCAAATTGAACCATAGACATAACTGTGTGCTATTCTTTTTTTTACTGGCGGTTAAGGGAAAAAAAAAATCTAAACTATTAAAAAGCCCGGGAGCAGCAAGAGGAGACCATCCAGGAGGCCATCAATGTTGGATACAGAAATCATGTTTCATCAGTTGCAGATCCAGTCCAAGATCAGAATCCAGTACCAGGCTCAGAGCCAGCACCCAGGAAGGTCAGGCAGAGGTCAGGGCACACGGCTCTGCATAGTCATGTCCTGTATAGTTTTTCTTACATAGGATGATAGGGGAAATTACAATCAACACTGTTCTCTTATCCTCCTTCTTCTCCTCTAACACAGAATATTAAAGGGGTTGTCTCACTACATTGATTCATCTTACCTCAGTCCTGTTTTCTTGGTTTCACATTGAATTCAGGGGCGTGTTTACTGACTTCCACTGAGCTGCAGTAGAAGCCAGGTCTGTAGCTATAACAACCAGCACTGGAAGCCTATCATGAGAGTAAACAGGTCTGTAGTTATAGCGACCTGAGGAGCTGATGCAGCCCATACAAAAGGGGATATCTCAGAATAGGTAGGACACGGTTAATGGACATATATTGCAAAGTGACTTATTTTTGCAAGATATTTAGCATAAAAAGCAATCCTTGTAGTGAGACAACCCCTTTAAGGTAGCAGCCCTCCCAGCACTCTGAGGCGATGCCTTTGTTTGTTAAATGTATTTCCAACCTACCTTCCAATTTTTGCCTGCTGGATCGCAAACCCAGGAGCCGCTGTATGAGAGGCAGAAACACTGCACTGCTGTCTATAGAAGGATTTTTTCTGTTTAAAAACTTCAATAGTTGTAATATGCTAGTGTATAACTCTAGATGTCAATATGTTGTAGGTAAAAAAAAGAGGAAAAGTAAAAATGTATGATAACTAAAAAAAAGTGATACAAAAACATTTACTATAAGCACTTTTTATCGTACACAATACAAAACAATAGATAACAGACATTGTTGCCATCCCTGTAACAAAATACAGTGAATAGGTTTATAATAAATAAAAATGATGCATTTTTTCTACTTTGAATCCACAATAAAAATTAAGTTAAAATGTATGCGTATAGCAAAATGATGTTCTAAAAATACTGCAGCTTGCCTTAAAACATACAGCATTTCCTGCAGCTATATTGTTGTAAAATTAAAGGAAAGTTATAGAGGTATGGCTATAAATGTGGGAAGACAAAACAAAATGACGTGTACAAAGAATACAACAAAAACCATGCCAGAAACATAACTGGTGCCATAAGGACTGTCTTATCCTTTGGGCACAGATGCAGTTGCCTGGAAGTCGGAGGTATGTCCCGGGAGTCCAGACCACATGCCATGGATCCTTAGGTCAGAGCACTGATCTAACTGTTTGCTGTCCTCAGGATACCTTCGGCTCTCTTTCCCCTCAAAGTAGTCTTGTAGGTTGCAGGCTGCTTTAGGCTGTTAAGGATGGGGATATTATCTCCCTATCTAGGCTAATACCCACCTGGGGCCCAGCCTACCTACAGTACCTGGAGCCATACTTAAAGGGGTTTTGCCACAATCTCATCTCATACCTCCTGTATCCAGCTCTTCAGCTCTGCGAGCTCAAAAGGGGGCGTGTGTGATTTGTTTGAATTGCATATCATGTGACCCAGCAGGATGACATCACCAGGCCTTTCCTCTCTGTAATCAAAGAAAGGTCTGTTTATGTAAAAAATTGTGAGTAGCTGAGAGGTAAAGTTTTTTTCCTCCAGGTACAAGGGTTCTAGGCTCAAATCCCTGCAGGAACCAAACCTGTGTTTTTTTTTCTCTCTCTAACAATGCACAGACCTCACTGAGGTTTCTTTTTTATTTATTTATTTGCACTGTTTGACTAATTACTAAGGAGCACAGAGGACGGGAGTAGAAGGACAGCACCTGGGGTTGGAAAACTCAGTAGCTGCCTGAGAGGAGAGGTGATGTCTGAGCATGTGCGACTCTCAGCCCTGGTCGTATCTCCTGGAGATGAGCTGTAAACAATAGATCACTAAGGGAG
Organism: Phyllomedusa bahiana; assembly: GCA_025379985.1. Classification (NCBI taxonomy): domain Eukaryota; kingdom Metazoa; phylum Chordata; class Amphibia; order Anura; family Hylidae; genus Phyllomedusa; species Phyllomedusa bahiana. The sequence goes on from JAODAL010001446.1 coordinate 188,311, forward strand.
CAGCTAAAACAAAAAGGGTGCAGAATTGTTAATAATGATGAATGGTGAAAATGTTTGTTATTTCATTTGCAAGCTTCCCACGTCAGTTTTACTTTGTGGCAAAACCCCTTTAACAGTAGCCCTACCTACCTTCTGGTGGTTTACCAATCTGCCTAATAAGCAACCTGCCCAACCAAGGAAGGCATGGCCCAGTGCCCTGTTTTGCCCGGTGCCCTTTACTCCATTAGACAGACATGGGTGCCATTTTTTTAATTGAATAGTTTGCAGGGTGGATGAAAGAAACTGAAGTATAATAGGCCAGCGTCACCTAGGGGCACATATAAATTGGAAGTCTGTCCTGTGACCTCTGGTTAGCAAGAACTATAGGAAGTTCCAAAATATCTCAACTTTCCCAGAAGTGACATATCGTTAGTTTTAAGCAACCTGTTATGACCATGTCTGTTCAGGCCTCAGCGCAGTCCTCTGTCCGTAAAGTACTGTGCTTTTGGCCATGTTTCTGTGCCTGTAATCTATGTTTTCTTATTGTCAGTTTGAACTCTGCCTGATCCTAGCACTTGCTATATGGTGATTGATAGGTTTTCACCACACCCGTCTGGCTGCTTCTGCTTATCCTAGCGCTGGGCTGCAGATGATTAGTGTGAGTCGTGATTGACATTCGTCTTCACCACTCATCTTTCTTCCTTGCCAGCCTCCGTTCTGTGTGGTGTGGATGTCAGCGTGCTGGTCCAATCCATCTCTGGACCGGGACTCTGATATCCCTTAAGATCACTCTGTCTCCTGAACATTGCTTGTGAAGGTCTCCTTTTGGTTTGAGCTGGCGGTTTATGTTGTCATGTGTTACCTGGTTTACTGATCTCTTTTCCTGTCCTTTTGACCACCGTTTTCTGCCTTCTGACTTTGTACTGTTTTGCTATCACTAGTTTGACCTGTTTTTGCCTCAGCCTTCTTTATTGTGTTTGTTTGTCTTGTCGTGTTCCACTTCCACATGTGCCACTTTTCCGGCGTAGGGAACGCCGCTTAGGGTGCTTTCACACAGCGCAGTTTTGGTGTAGATTTATCTCCACTCCAATTAAACTGCCTTTATTACTAGCAAGCTTGTTTCACTTATCTAAACTGTTTGGAAAGTGAGTAATCAATTAGTGTGTTTGTATCTACAAGACTTCAAACACAGTCATTGATTACATACTTGAAACACCTTTCCTAACAATTTAGACAACTGAAAGAAGCTGCTGGTAATAAAGGCAGTTTAATTGGAGCGCAGTTAAAACTGCACCAAAACTGCGCTGTGTGAAAGCACCCTTAAAGGGGTTTTGCCAGGAAGCAAGTTACTTACCTCCTTATCAGCACAGAGTAGAATATAAACAAATCATGCTGAGTCATGAACACTGAAGGTTTGAGAGGGAGGGGTGAGCAAGGAGTGAGGAATAAGGGAGCGTCTCAAAACTTAACTCAAATGATAACATTACAACAGTGGATTATCTATACAGCAGAGAGACTCATACACTGCACTTTCTCCCCAGTCCTTTGAAAGCTCATTAATTTTCCCTGTCATCAGATAAGAAGTGTTTCACGAAAGCTCGGCCAGATCAGCTCCTGTCTGGTCGTGTCTAATGCAAACTTCAGGTAACTAAGGGGGACTGAGCAATGCTGTAGCTCTCAGAGGCTTCACTTTTTGTAATCATATATATTTAGAAAAGTGATTAAATATCCATTTTGGAGGATCCCACGTCAACATTACATTGTGGCAAAACCCCTTTAAGGGTGACTCTGCAAGTAGGAAGGGACAGCTTTGTGGAGCCTAGCACTAGAGCTCACTGTCTGTCTTTTCCTGTCACCCTATCTTGGTCCGGTACCCCTCACACAACCTTTATTAAAAGCAATCCAGAATAAGTGCACTTGATATTAGACTTGTTTATATGGGAGAAGAAAGTATGACATTTACAAGACCAAGCAGTCCAGTGGTACCAGTGATGTAGTGCAGCTGGCAGGAGTTGGGATGGCAGCACTTGATACCCTACCTTGACATGGCATTCCGCCATTATCCTAAGTGTTATATATCCTAAATCTCCTTGTCTGAGGTGACACGGTATTTGTCGCGCTGAAGCACAAGAAGTGCACGGCTCAATAAAGGGGAATCTGATGCTTAATCGACAGAATGAAGTGATTGACGGCATGGCATTAATAATGTCACTCAGCTTCAGAGAGCAGCAAGTGTGCTAAAACAAAGGCTAATTTCAGTTCTCAACTGCAGACTGGCTCTGGTGGAATGTGCCAAGCTGTACACAACGAAAGCTCTCATATTTTATTGTAGAGGCTTGCATCTTTCAGCTGGAGGTTTTGTGGTGAATCAGACTTTGCATTCAGACCCGGTGAGTAATGGAAGTACTGCAGTAATGCCTCATGCTGAGAAAATCTTGGAAGGGTATTCTGATTTTCTGCGGTTCTCTTTATAGCTGCGACTTTACGCATTCTTGGGTTCTTGTAGACTTTCTCACAGCTAAATTGGACATCTGCTTTCATTTGTTATGTATGAATCATTTTACAATCAGGGGTTAAATCTGATCACCAGACTATTTCAGACATGGAAATTGTTCTGCAGTTCTTTCTATTAATGTGAAAATCACGTAATAAATGAGTGGTCCGATGATGACATCACTCCCTGCTGCGTCTGTTGTCTCAGGGAACTTGCTTACATTACTTACTGACAAGCTGTAACCTTTAGGCCAAACTGGGACCTATTTCAGCCCGTATTTTGCGGCGTACTGCGCTCAATACGTGGCTCAATATGTCCCAGTCATTAGAGAACTATGGATTACGCCTCCTCTCCCCGCTAGGACAATACTCCTCGGGGGGAGATAAGTGACATATGTCAATTACTAGCGGCGCATATTCGCCGCTAGTAATGAATGTCTATGGGGCCGGCGGAACGCCCCGCGGGAGTCGGCGCGAGCTCCCGAAGTCCCGACGTAATTGCGGGGCATAATTACGCCCCGCAATTATGCCGTGTGAACTTAGCCTTAGAATTCTATAGCCTTATACACTACAGTTTACAAACCTCCAGCAATCTTGTCACTGTAGGATCAGCTAGGAATAGCAGAGCTGATGCCAATCTCTGCCATAGAAGCACCCACAGCCTGAACAAGAAGTGTGAGTCTGAAGCTGCCTGAGGCTCTGTAAAACAGCATCGTCGTTGAGGTTGTCTCACCACATAGACGGCATATTGATAAGAAATACAATTATTGTGTGATAGGTGTGTGTCCCATCTCTCACACATTGATGACGTATGCTTTTTAAATACTATCAATGTGAATGATGGGAATACCCCTTTTAATTGACAATGTATTATAATACACTTGGTGCAGAACTTTACCTCATCCTTTCCAATGGCTTTTGTAGTAAATATGATAATTCACTGCAGCAGGTTATATCTGCCAAGTAATCTTAGCCACATCTATATTGTCTATATTGTATTGTTTATTGAAAATGTAAAAAATTTTTCTAACATGTTTTTATTACATGTTTTCACATAATAGAATAATAATGAAAACCAGAAAACAAAATAGGCTGAACTGGAAGGATGTCTGTCTTTTTTCAGACTTACAAACTATGTAAAAACAAAGACGAGCTGGGTGCTGTATCATATAGGTTATAAGGTTCGTTCCAAATAGTGATACACGTATACAATAATACATGTACAGTAAGGTAGCCAACATCAAAGCAGATACGTTTCCTATAGAAACGTGCAGATGTAAACAAGGAAAAGTGCCAAACTGCAAGTTCTAATGCAAACTGGTTCAAGGCGGTGAGGTCACTAGAGGCACAATATAGCAGAAGTGAAGAGAGTAAGAAAAGTGATGAAACCCTTTGAAGTTGATGTCCAGCAGAGAAAAAAAATCATTGTAGGTGGAGCCAGGATGAGTCAAAAAAGAAAAAAATTATACTTACCTACCTGCCACTGCTGCTTTGGATTTCCCAGGACCGGCTTCTTTTTCAACCCCGGTTCTGATCTTTGGGCGCATGGAAGGTTGCACCCATTACTTTCATGGACTGTGGGCCTCTTCTGCTTGTTGGGATGAGAACCAGAAAGAGAGCGGGTCTTGAGGTGCTCTGGAGCAGCAGCGGCAGCAGGCAGGTAGTTAAGTATCATTTTTTTCCCCCTGGCCATTAAGATTGGGACAACCCTTTAATAGGTTGAAACCATGCCTTTCACCCATAATGAGGGGCAAGTAGTTTAAAGTGGAAGGGCCAGCCAGAATCCCTGTAACTGTTCCAAAGTGTTCCATTGGGTATATTGAAAGGGTAAGACCACTTCTGATCTCCAATAATAGATGATGAGCTAAAATTGTAAAGGTTTTCCATTTTGAAAATATTTTTTTTTGTGTATGTTTTTGTGTCAACTAACATATATGGCACGTTTCTTATTTGTGACAATAAAATAAGTCCACTTTTTGGAATTCTTCACCGTCTCCACTAGTTAATATTCCAAAAAAGTGACAATGTGGACAAATAAAATGCAATTCAAACTTTACTATTTCATTTTTCATATACACAAAAACTCCATTTTGAGCCATATTTGTTATAAGATACCTGCAATATAAAGCAGCGAACATTTCATTTATGTCATTTTTCAGTCCATGCAAACCCAAACAAATTGTTTTCCCCCAGTAGGTAGCTGAGGATAGCTACTAGTAGCTTCCATGCACTCCTATGTGACATTTCGAGGGGCTTGACCTCTTTCTCAAGCATACATCATGGAAGTCGAGTACCATATGGTACCCATTGGTTCTCTTTTAAAAAATAATACATATATTTTTACAAATTCTCAAAAGTATGTAGTATTCCTGACATTTATTAGCCAAGTAGTTACATTAAAAAGGCAATAAATGCTTCAGAGAAAAACTTTCATATTTAAAGGGAATGTGTCCACAAAATATGAGTCATTGTTTAAGTTCCATTTTATGTTAAACACATTTTTTTAAGAATTTTGATTTTTTTTAATTTTTCATATAGTTTATTATTTTTTAATAATTTTTAAGTCTTGCAGTTTTCCCCTTTGGCACTTGGCCTTGTTTTTCAAATGCTTTAAAAAGCAGTAGAGAGATGCTTTACTAGCTTCTTTTGCACTAGGAGACTTAAAGGGGTTTTCCCGCTACAATAATTGGGTTTTAATTAAAAGTCTTTAAAAAAACAAGCAGCTTTGCAAAATTTTTTCTTTTCAAATGTCCTATGATTTTGAGTTATCCTGGTAGTAGGAGTGCATTCAGCTCCTGAAATCCTATAGCAGCTGACCTGTTGATCTTTATCTCACTAGCTGTCAGTCTGTATTTACTCATTAGCCTATGGGAAACAGGTGAGCACAGAGTCCCTCCTTTCACAGTATGCTTCTGTATGGAGGGTGGCTCTGGTTCTGTTCTGTGTGGTTAACCCTTTTGTGTGCTGCTCCTCCTGCTCTCTTCACAGTTGAGGAAACTAGTGAGGCTGATCTGTGGTTCAGTAGGTTTTGTGACAGCAGTGAAGTGTTTACTAAATCATTGATGTGTCTTGGAGCTCTGACTTACTAAAAAAAGATCAGGGGGCATTAACGGTTCTATCTCTCCCTGCTCTGCTGTAATTAATGACACTTTGTGATTATAGTAACACCACTTCACAGCTCCCTGTCTGTTCTGACAGGGTTTGCTTGTTGTTGCTTAGATGGAGATTTGTAGGCAAAAGCGGGGGTATAGGAACACTTGAAATCCCCCCACCTGCTCTGCTATTAGCATACACAGCTTCACAGACCTCTCCACACTCATAGATCAGCTCTCTCCCTGCTGTCTCCTGAAACCCCCTCGCTCTCCTCCTGCTGTATGAGGGGAGGGGGGAAGGGGGAGGAGAAGAGGCAGACAAGAAGCACGCCCCTGAATTAAAAAATCCTTTGCTGCCAGACACATTGAAGTAGGCTGAAAGCCTGTAGTGAGAACTCCTTTAAGACTGACTCAGTCCCATTCACTTCTATAGGAGAGTTTTCTAGTCATGCTCTGTGACGTGGAAAGAAATCACTGTGCAGGGAGGTGAAAGGGTGAACTGTGACTATCTCCTCTTGTGAATGGTGGATCCTGTGTTGTCTATTCACACGGGTGTCTACTTTCAGTTTGACCCTCGTTGTGCCGATAATGAGCAGACAACTGAGAATCTTTCTATACAGAACAGGAAGTTTTAGGTTATTATTAGACTTAGTGGCCAAAGTGAAAACTGCAGGACTTAAGAATTATTAAAAAATATTGAAAGTGATATGGAAAATGTAAAAGAAAAAAACCAAAAATTCTTAAAAAATGTGTTGAACATAAAAATGTGAATTAAACAATTAGTCATTTTTGATGACACATTCCCTTTAAGTTTTCGTTAAGCCCCATCGGAGCCAGCGAATTACGTTTAAAAATCCATGCCTCAGTTCTGAGCCAGCGTGTAGTATGTCTCAATACAGCATTACTCAGTGCTTTCTTGGGTTGAAAGTACTATAGTTATTTATATATTATAATATTATAAGAGGGATATATTCAGGATCCACATCTGACCATATGGCTTCCAGCATTCAGCTATGCTGAAGCGAATTATTATAATCTAGTAGAGCTGAACTGGTAAACGGCCTCTTTGGAATTTTATTATAATTATATTATTAATCCATCATGATATCTTTAAGTAACCCACAAATGAGACATAGTGACCTTCCAATGACATACACAGATCTGGATCATTGACAAGATCAGTTCTCTTACATCTGCACATGCATCAACATCTGTCCATGAAGTGTATTTGTAACCTGATTTTCTAGAACTAGTTGATTATGATCCTAAATTGGGTTGGCTTCAGCCCCTACTTTACGCTGCACCCAACTATGTTTTAGTGAGAGACTGGACAGCTGTTTTTCTCTTTATAGAAAAGCAATACATTGTTAATTCACTGCAGCAGGTTATCTCTGTTGTGGACAACCCCGTTTTATATTTTAGGACCCCCAGAGATTAGCTAATTGTGAAATAACCCAGTGCTCTCAATCCATGATTTCTTATAAAAGTTGGAGAATCTTAGTTCAGCATTTGAAATCCGGTTGTTTATAGCAGAGTTCCCTTTTAAAGGGAATGTGTCATCAAAAATTACTTATTGTTTAACTCACATTTTTTTGTTAAACACATTTTTTATGAATTTTTGGTTATCTTGTTTTAAATTTTCCATATTACTTTTAACATTTTTTTAATAAATCTTAAGTCCTGCAGTTCTCACTTTGGCCACTAAGCCTAATAATAGTCTGACACTTCCTGTTCTGTATAGAAAGATTCTCAGTTGTCTGCTCATTATCAGCACAAAGAGGGTCAAACTGAAAGGAGAAAACCCAGTGTGAAAAGATAACACAGGATCCACCAGTCACAAGAGGAGATAGTCACAGTTCACCCTTTCACCTCCCTGCACACTGATTTCTTCCCAGGTCACAGAGCATGACAAGAAAACTCTCCTATAGAAGTGAATGAGACTGAGTCAGTATTAAGTCTTCTATGTGCATGAAGCTACTCTAAAGCATCTCTCTGACTGCTGTTAAAGCAGTGCAAACAAGGCCAAAGAGAAAACTGCAAGACCGTAAAGAATTATTAAAAAAATATTGAAAGTGATGATAAAATTAAAAAAAAACAACCAAAAATTCCTAAAAAATGTGTTTAACATAAAAATGGGACTTAAACTATGACTCATTTTTGATGACACATTCCCTTTAATAACTATTAATGCACAACTTGCTTTGTGTATCTTGCAAGAAAGAAAAATCTATTCAAGAGAACTCCACGCTCCGGTGCCTGTGAGCTAACAAATCATATTTGTGTGTAGAATCAGGTGCACAGAGAACATGGGCATGCTACAGGTTTGCATTTATATCCTTGTCAAAAAGAAATATAGCAAACAAAAGTATTAAAAGTCTGTTACAGCAAAGTAATCAGTGGCAGTAAATCTGCCCGGCGCAGAGCAAGCCATGATTGTATTAGGGGAAGATTGCTTTTATGCATTTTATGGTCATCATCACTTTGGATGTTTCGACTTTATTTTTTTTTATTATGGCTGAGTTTAAATTTGAATGTGTCCAATGTCCCTTAAGGGGAGCAGAAACTCAAGGGTGCATAGAAAAAAATTTTTCATTACAAGTGTACAATCAAAATTAGATCCGTGATAATATTATCTTTCCTGTAGCCAGTGCCTCTGCAGTTATGTTCAATATCATATTTTATTTCTGGAAATAGAATTTCTGTTATCTTGTTGTTCGCAGCTCACTTTATTATTTCTGTAGGAAGAAAACCCATGTTCTGCTCAGTTATTATTGTTTTTCATATTCCTGTCATATAATATAGCTTAGAAGCAGGTCGCAGGGCATAGAAGTAACAAAAATTATTGCATCTGGCCCATGGGTTGGCACAGACAAGAATATAAGAGGGCACCATAGCTATGTTTTTGCCCAGGGGTTGTCTAACACCCCTTTTGCTCTTGCAGTCTTTTTAGAGTCTTTGAGCACCTCATGGTGACCATTGTAATGCTGTCCCCTTAGTATAACCTAGACATCTTCAGGCCGACCTTATCATTTATCTGACCCCAGTTCTTTGGGGTGTTGTACCTTGTCCCCTGATGAACCAATTGTTGTAAGGGAAACGCACCTGGACTTTTTCTTACTAACTAGAGCCTCTTATCACTGGAATTTGCTTACTCCTATCTGGAATCATATGTTTTATATCTAAGGGATATAGTAGGGTTCTGGAGGGATAGTCATCAATGGTGGGGCCGCTCTTATCGGAGCGATGACCCTAAAGATTTGAAGGGTCTTGTTTAGGGATTGTATTAGGGAGAGTGGTCTTAGGAGTTTATTCAATTATAGTTATGGATCTTTGGAGGCTGTCTAAGACATGAGGACTACAGTATCGCGAGTAAACACTCCCCTAATTATATTATAATATTTTTATTACCATTTATTGTCCCTATTTTGGGAAACCTGATCACCCTTGACCTATACGGTTGCATATGTATTATTTAGGTATGTGATTATCAGTGTGGGGGTTGTTTTGTATATTTTTTAATCAGCTATAATAAAGTTATATTGTTTTTATTGGGGCTTTCAGTAGTAGGGCCAAAAAGTAACAACAATTATTGCATCTGGCCCATGGGTCAGTGCAGACTTGAACATAAGGGCAAAATAAGCATGTTTTTGCTCAGGGGTTGTCTTATGTCCCTTTTGCTCTTGCAGTCTTTTTAGAGAATTTGAGCACCTCACGGTAACCATGTTCATGCTGGACCCTCAATTTAACCTAGTACACAGTCAGTGTGTTTGCATTTCAGATGGAGATCGAATCCCTTTGCCTTGAGGGCCCCTGTGGAGCTGTACAGACTGTACACCTGATATGTCCCCTGTCATGGACCTTAGCAGTCCTATTCGACTAATGGAGGCCGTCAAATTCTATTCATATTGGCAAAAATTAATTTAAAAAGAGACACAAAACTAATAGCTTAGCCTTAATAGTTATCATCTCATTGGGCCATCTATAGAAAGCGAGTAACTTGCTATGAATTCATAACATCTTGAAGAATGTGTCCACATTTTAAAGAGTTTACGCACAACTCTTATAATAGAGTTGAAGTTTTTCCTTCATTGAAGCAAGCTCCATGCACAGAGCAATATTTTTTTGTTGCACATCCAAATAATGTGAAAAGTTAATGTGTGACATGGCAGATTTCTAGGACCAACATTTCATATGCCGATGTTAATGAAAACAGAGCTGTAGAAAATGGTGGCAAAAGAGAAAATTTCAGCTTTAGTTAAAGGACTAGTTCTTTAGATAAAAAATTATGCTGCATCAGCAGGGGCAGGACGACAGCTAGGCAAAGGTAGGCAACCCACCACTTCATTTCAGACTTGAAGGGGGTGCAAGGAGGCATGGAAGGGGCGGAATATTCCATTGAGGGGTGCTATGTGCCTTATTTGGCTATGGCAGCAGAATACCTTGTTCCAGTCCTGTGCATCGGGGCCAGGGTAGTCCAAATAAGAAAGAAACCTAATACTTATCCAGCTGTCCTCTTCTCTTAACTTCCAGGTTCTTGTCCCGACATGCTGGAGGTCCTCGTGCTCCATTGTAAGTGAATAAAGTATGAGCCTCTCCTGTGTGTTAGGACAAGAACCCGGTAGTCGAGAGAAGCGGATTACCAGGAGCACCGGAACATCAGCGACGGGGGACAGCTAGGTAAGTTTAAGGTTTTTTTTTTCTTTTTTGGACCACCCTGACCCTTATGCAGCATAATTGTTCTCTCCATAGACAACCCATTTAATGCCACTTTTTGTTGTTTATTTTAGTGGCACAAACACACCGAAAATGTTACCAATTTCTGCACAAGCTGCAACTTTTGTATGCGAGAAAACTGGTGCCACTGATAAATTGACTATAATCCCATAGGCAAATGTGACCCATTTAATCATATGATCTTGTTCTATACACTGCATATGTGGCCATTTAGGAGAACAGGTAATGTTGTATAGGTTATTACAGTTCAGATCACAGAACAGTGAAGTTGCTTCTGTATCTTGTAAGTAAATAAAGACGATAAAAATAGGACGCCTTTTCCCCCCAGAGAACAAGCTGAGGGGATGGGTAACACTCACGGATTATGTGCATACTCCACGGACAGGTATTAATAGCATAGGAGAAGACTAGGGTGCCTATTCAGATCATGATGATAAGTTATGGAAAAACAAATGACTGAAATGGAAAGCAAAGCTGACACAAAATACTCTTTCACAACTTAATCAACTTTGCCAGACGTGACACTGTTCCAACAATATATGTCATTTACTGCCATTGGAAAAGCTGATGGCGCCTTAATGGTTATGGAAGCAAGACTTGAGACTACGAAGAGTATGTAACTAGCGACTAATGACTTGATGTGGCTACGTAAATTGTCATCGGCAAGAACTATATATTCACTGGGTCATGTAGGCACTGCCAGAGGTGATCTGTGTGCAGACAGCACTTAGCTCTCTATACACTGCATTTTTCTATAGGTCAAATAATGTCTCTTGGTAATAGATGCAGAATGAGTCTGAGATTGTCTCGCCTCGGGAACGGGGATGTTTTTCATTCTGCAGCATTGTTTGCTTATGTATGATGTTCAGGGGCCAGGTTTCAGAGCCGGTGGCTGGAGGTGATGCTCATTTCTCTGTGCCTACAAGCCAAATTCTCCGCATAGCTCTCATTCTCTGTGCAGTTGGGTGTGGAGCCTGTTGCTAGGTAACAAGGTATGCGGTAAAATGACCCATTGGCTGGCAAAAAGGACTCTGTATAATAGAGAATCGAAAGCGGATTTTAACCCATGTTGAGTTACAGAGCAGTGGATGCTAAAGCACGTCGTGATATCAGCATATTACGACCTTCAGTATATAACGTGGAGGCATCGTCTATATTATCTCTAGAAGAATTATTTTCATTGACAATCAGGAGGCAGCACCAATAGAAAGAAATACACAAACACCATGTAAGTAATGCGTCCTGGAATTTTAACATTTTATTTTATACTTTTTACACTGCAGCAGGTTTTGTAGCGCTTCTATCAGAGCTTGTTCTATAGGAGTCCCCTCTATTGTAGAAGTAATAAACATTTCAATAATGACAATATAAGACAACTTAGAATTGGCAATATACAGGCTGCGGTGTTTATTGAGGGTAGCGAAATGACTGCCAGAATTATGAAGATCTCTCAACCAATATAAATAGCAAAATCATGTAAAGAGAAAAAAGGTTCTTAAAATATAACTTTTATTAATTCAGATAAAATGAATGTCTACTACAAGACTCTCAACAACAAAATGGGGGATAACGGAAAAAAAAGCATAGTATAGAAATTAGGGACCAGTGCAAAATGACACCTATAAGACCCTAATCACTATTTATCCCCTTGCCTCCAAAACCAGGAAAGGGGCCCCATAAGGGCGTTCCTGTCCGAAACCCCTGGCCCAAAGGGCCTTTGTTCACACGGGTTTTTTTTGCCCGCGATTGGCCCCGACCCGCGCGGGTTTGCGCTGCATACGGCGCCAACCCCAGAAATTTACGGTAATCCCTGCTTCATAAGAACTATTTCCTCACTCCTCCCCCTGGCAATCTGCCGCGGGGGGAAAAGTGCATGAACATTATTTACGGGAAATTTAATGCAAGTCAGGGGGCCCGGGGGAGGGGCGCCCCCGCCGCACCCCGGCCCCCCGCCCCTTATTCACGCCGGATTTGCGAGGCAATCCGGGCTCACAAAAGGCCCTCATATCCTTTTGGGCCCCCTTCTCAAAATGTTTTTAATTTAAAAAAAAACACTGGGCTCCCCAGGGGGGCAGTTAGGAAAAAATTATTTTATATTTAGCGGACAAAAGGAAAAAAAAACAGTTTTAAAGTAGAAAAGGTAAACCCAGGTCCCGGGATATGCAAATCCGACCTGCACGGGCCCAGGGGGGCAAATCCTCATTCGAATCCAGACATAGAAAGCAGAAGTAGCCAGCGCAGTCAATGCATGTAAATATTAGCTTAAACCGGGTAAAAAAGTGTTAAAAATTTTTTTAAATTTTTTTTCATAAAGGGTTTAAAAATCCCAAAAATCCCCTTTGGCTTAAAAAAACGGGAAACCTCTCCATGAGTAAAAATTTCCCACCCCTCTGAACTGACCGACCCTTTCGGATCAAAGTGGGGGGGGGGGGGGGGGGCCCCCCCCCCTTTTCCCCTCAAAAAAGGGGGGCTGTTTTCCCGTTTTTTAAACCATGGATTTTTGGAAAATTTTAACCATTAAAGAAATAAAATAAAAAAAGATTTTTAGGGTAATTTTTTCACACGGCTTAAATTGCAGGGGTAATTTCCGGGGCCCCGGCAATTAGCCGTTTTGGCCGGGGGGGCGGGGCCGGGGGGCGGGGTGGCCCGGCACCTTTGCCCGGCCCATTAAAACTTTATTACACCCGGGGCGTATACCCGGGGTTTTGTAATTTATATTTCCAAATTATCTCCCCCCCGGGCGGTTTTTCGCCAAACAGGGAGAGGAGACGTACCTTAAGGGCTCTTTTGAGAACTGTTGTACCGTAATGACTGGGACAAATTTTCCCGCCGTAATTTGGGCCCGTACGGCGCGAATTTAAAGGACTGAAATACGGCCCATTTTTAACCCTGTGAACAAGGGCCTAACACATTTTTTTATTTTTACCGCCCTTTGGGATAATATTTACATGCCATTGACTGCGCTGGCCCACTTCTGCCCTTTTTATGTAAGGGAAAAAAAGGAAATAAAATATTTACACAAAGCAAAGGTGAGAAAAATAAATAATGATACCCATTTGGGAATGGGTAAACAATTTCCATGTAATATTCAAAACCATTCAGGGGGAGTTTATCTCACAAAATTTTTTAACCCCGACATACTCAGGGGCCCGCCCTTTAAGATTAAAGCCACTGCAAACCCCCCTCCCCCCCCCCCCCGGGAAAAAAAACCCAAAACCCGGGGGTATCCCCTTAATTGTGTCCCCTCTCCCCCCCCTTTTTAAGGGGGTAAAGGCTTGGGTGTTTATGCAAGGGCCCCAAAAAAAAAATAGCTGATTTTGGGTCCCTTTTAGGTTTTCAATTTTTGGGGACTGGTCCCTAAAATTTCTTTTTTTTACCTTTTGCTTTTTTTTTTCCCTTATCCCGCATTTTGTTGTTGAGAGTCTTGGGTAGAAAATTCAATTTTTTTTCGAATTAAGAATGATTTTGCTAGCTCAAAATAACCTAAATATTTACTACAATTTTTATACACAGTTTTAAAAACAAGCAAATATGGCAATAATTGCCAAAAAAATTTTAGAAAACCGGGCCACCCTTCCATTCTGTGCCCCACCCGCCCCCCCTTTTTAATAAAATTTTCTGCATCTGGTGGGGGAGGGAAGGAGTTTTTTCTTTCTGCTACCTCTGTTGCAACTGTCTGATCTTCGCCATTGCGGCGCTTTATAAAGCCGCTGCATGACACCAACGAAACGGGTTAGAATTCCCGCTTGGGGAGTCCTTGAGAGGGGGGCCGGGTTCCCTTTTGTGCTGCCCCTTTCTTTTATTCCCCAAAAACCCCCCCTTTTGGTGGGGGGATTTTTCATACATTTCAATAGCCCAAAAGGGGGGAAAAATTTTTTGGGCCCGGTCTCCCTTTTGGTTCCCCCCCCGGGGCCAGGAAGAATTTTTAGCTAATGGGGGGAAGGGGCCCAAACCGGCCTGGGGCAAAAACCCCCCCCCCCCCCCCCCCTTCCCCCCCCCCCGGGGGGCAAAAGGGGAGGGGGCCGCAAGGAGGATGGGAGTGGGGGCTTGAATTTTTTTATTTTGGGGGGGCCCTTTGTGCCTTATTTTGCCCAGGGCAACCCGTTTCCTTTTTCCCCGCCTGGTTCCCCCTTCCTGTTGGGGAAGATGGACCCTTTTCCATGTTTTTAGTGGGAAGAATAATATCAGTTTGTATTTCTCATCTGGTGCTTATTTTTGATTGTCAAAAAAAACCCATATGGGGCCTTTGGGTTTACATCTGTGTTGCCAAAATTCCATTGGGGGGTGACAGAAAAAATTTGCACCGAAAGGGTCGCTATTTTTTTCCCATTAAAATGACAGACACTGTAGTGGAAACTCTCTGGAGCCCAATGTAATTAGTGGGGTTCATTGCCCGCTCTTGGTAGCCCATTTTATACCTTTGGGGACAGAGAAATTTTTAAAGAACCTTTTGAAGCCCAAAAGTAAAACCCAAAACCCATGTTTTCCTTTTTTTATGTTTACATTTTTAGATGGTCTATTTTTTGGGTAAAAAAATGAATAGGAATTTGGAAAAGCACTTTGGTTTTGTTTTTTAAACCAAATTTTTTTAGATTCGCAAATTTTTCAAAAAAAATTCCCCCTTTACGAGCCCCCTTTTCTTGTCATTTTCATTTGTCAGGCAGTTCGTTGGGGGGTTTGTTTACCTTGGGGATGTGGTTAATTATATATGCTTTTCAATGAGTTTAGAAAAAAATAAATTTTCAAAATGTATTTCTTAAATATTCATCCCTCCCCCGGTGAGTTTAATTTTTTTTAATTTGTTTTTTTATGATTTTATGTAGCTGTTTTTTTTCCTTGTAACCCGAGCAGCCATTTTTTTCTTTTTTTTTTAAACTTTTTTCCCTTTCTGCTGTTTTTTAAAAAAAAAAAAAAAAAAAAAGGAAAGCCTCTGGATAATTTTTGGTGCTTTGTTTTTTTTAACTTCCTCCCCTTTTTTTTCCCTCTCAAAAACTTTTTTTTTTAAAAGTTAATTAAACCCCCCCCCAAAAAACCCTTTTTTTTTCTTTTTCCCCCCCGAGAAAAAAAAGGGAATGGCTTTTAAAGGCCCGCCTTTTAAAAAAAAAGGCCAAACAAATTTTAAACTCCCGGGGGTTTTTGGGGTGTTTAGACACAAGAATACTGAGCCCTTTTTGATAACAAACAGCTGATGTACCCGTTAAACTTTATTAGGCTGGGTCCCCCACAGCAAGAAAATACCGGGCAGGGGTTTTCCAAACCCGTATCTTGTCCCTTTTTGTGTGCCCGTGCCCCACCCCCCCCGCGGGGGGGGACGGCTTTTTCCGCGATGAGCCCTCCCCCTTTACATTCAAATTTTAAAAATTTCCCTCCGAAAACCTGACGGAAAGGAAAATTTCCCTGCGAATGTTTTTTTTGGCCCCGGGTGGCGGAAAAACCCCTTTTGGGGGGGAAAAAAACCATGAAATGGGGACTGCTTTCAAAAAAGGGGTTTTTCCTTTGAAAGGGCCCCTTTTCCCCTTTGCGGGGCCCTTTTTCAAATTTTGGGCTGCAAAACCCCCCAAACCGTCTGAAAAAAAAAAAAAAAAAAAAAGGTGGGCCCCCAAACCCTTTCCCTGGGAGACAAACCCATAGAAAACACAGCCAAAAAAATGTAACTTTAAGGGATTTACAGAGGGGGCCCAACTTTTAAAAAGGTACCTTTTCCATATATAGGAGGTATATACAATGGATATCCACTGAACAACCCCCTTTTAATATGTTCACTACAACTCCTTTGTTAAATTGATTATTTTTTATTAGCAAATGTGTATTTTTTGTAAGTTAAAAAGGATTTTTTTGTGGGGAAAAAAATAATATTAAATGGCCAGCCCCCCCCAAAAATTTTTTTTTTTTTAAAAAACTTTTAAATTTAAAAAGACCCCCTTTTGGTCGACCCCACCAAGGCAGATTGTCACTGGAGGTGGGCTACATTACTTTGCAAAATTGCATGTATTTTCATTGCCTGGAAAAAACATTTAAGGAAATTGATGACTATTGGGGGGGTTTAGGGGTTCACCCAAAAACTCCTTTGGGTTTATCATACCCTTAAAAGACCTATTTTTAAAAGGAAAACCATCTAAGTTTTTTTTTTTTTAAAAATTTTTAAAAACAAAGACTCTAGAACGTTCTTGTTCTGTAACGAATTAATCTACAAAAGAACCCATAGGATACCGGATATGCTTTCATATCATTTTAGTATCAACTACTGCAAAAAAAAAGCCATAGATTCACTCAACATGAATGCATTAAGCTTGGTTCACTTGTCTTACCACATGTATTTTTTTTTTGCTTTACTGAACTCAAAACCACTTGTAGAAAACACATGCATTTGAGAACGCATTCATTTGTTTTCCTTTTATTGCAGGTTTTCTCACACTTTGATGGCATATCGATAGGATATTCCATCAAAGATGAGACCCGCACCTATCTCGGAAACGGGCCCCCAAAAATCTCCATTCAGAATGTAGAGTAGGTCACGTTTGCTCACAACTTTCTGTTCTATTCTATGGGAGTTCCAAGTACATCCCAGGATCAGTACTTGGAACTCCCATAGAACAGAAGGTAGCGTAGGACACAAGTGCGACCTACTCTCCGTTTTGACGCAAAGACTTTGGGGGCCCGTTCATCATTTTAGTGTGAGCAGGGAACACCTCTTAAACTGTAATTTGGAAAACAGGTGAAAGTTGGGATAAATAAAAAACGCATGGGATTTTTCTGGTTGCTTGCGGTTTTGATGCAGTCTCCGCTCCCATTTTAGCATTTAAAGGCATGACTCAAAGCAATATCATATAACTCTAGTTGGGAAAAACGTCTCCTTGTGGAGAGCAGCAAACTTGTGGAAGGAGACTTATATGCCATGCAGTGCTACCTGCAAAAATAGGATATGGAATAATAACAATTGTTTTTGGAAGGCAAACTACGGTAAATAAAATGTAACCTTTATTTAGATCATTTTAAAATAATGTTAAGATTCCATTTTTAATTGTTTATATACAGCCATTATAGGACAAAATTATTGTATAGCGGCTGTATATAAACAATTAAAAATGGAATCTTAACATTATTTTAAAATGATCTAAATAAAGTTTACATTTTATTTAGTTTGCCTTCCAAAATCAATTGTTATTATTATTCTTCCTTTTGGGCATTTTTTGGAAACATACCTCCATAATAATTATTCAAATTACATGTAAAGGTTTTTGTAATGTAAAAATAGGATATGATCTACTTGAGAACCAAAATGTCAATTTTTATCTGAGTGTATTTCATGGCAATTGTTTTAATTTTTGATCTGTTCTTTTTCCCCTGCGTTGGGAAATTTCTTTCTTTTTGTATAACTGTTATAATCTCAATAAAAATTATGGTTTAAAAAAAAAAAAAAAAAAAAAAATAGGATATGAAAAGAAATCTACTCCAGAAGAAAGCTGTCTCTCTAGTGCCACCTTTTATAAGTTGCATAGTGCTAAAACCCAATGACTCTTCCTTATGGTGGAGCTTCTAGCTTGGGTTAAATCCCTAGTCATGTTTCAAAGCTCTTTAACCGGTCAGATTGGTCTTAAAGGGAACCTATCTCCTGGAGAGACCGCTTTCTTCCCTCCGGAGGAGAATTTATTTGCACATCACACACATAACAGATCCATCAATAAGATGGTTAAATATCGATGAAAGCAGATTTCACTTTGGTCAATTATTGCCATCCATTGAAGCCTGCAGTGTGAACATATTCTAAATGTCCTCATTTATTTTTATCAGCCTGTACATTCTCTGCTCATTGCTGAAGTGTGCGCTCTTCCTTCTTTCGCATGCTGGCTTTGAATTTTCAAAAGAACTGTGTTTGTAGCAAAACAAGACTCATTTACTTTATAACGAGAAAAATCAGCATGCTGCCAAGTACTTCTAAGAATAAGACCCTTCATTTATTAAGTTAATAGGCTGTAAAGGCCTTAAAGCTTAGCACTCCTAAATAAATATAAACCTAAACCCTTGTGAATGTAAGGATTCTCTCTGCACTAATGAGATATAGGACAAAACAAGCTATAGGGCACTTAATGAGTTTGTTCTTTAAGAAGATTATGTATCCAAGAGGATTAGTACAATTGCTTTGGTGTGGAACATCAAAAGTCATAGTTGTAGAAAATGTTCAAATAACCACAAATATCCATGTTATAGGGTCACTGTTAAAGACTTCAGGGCATTTATCATCTTTGACTCTTAAGATTATCTACAAGATTTGTAAACTCCACCTAAAATCATAAGATTTGATATATTTGTGCACAACATGTTATGTACCATAATGTACACCCTGAAGAAACCTTAACATAGTCCCTTAACAGAGTCCATAGTTGCCATATGAAAACAAGTTGGATACAATGTGGCAGCTGTGTATGGATGTTCACAGTGATCCATCATATCATGAAGCTGGCAGTTGAGGACCTGTGAGGCGTCGATTTCTCAAACTAGAGACTCTAATGTACTTGTCTTGTTGCTCAGTTGTGCAGCGGGGCCTTCCCCTTCTACTCTGGTTAGAGCCTGTTTGTGCTCTCCTCTGAGGGGAGTAGTACACACCATTGTAGGAAATCTTCAGTTTCTTGGAATTTTCTCGCATGGAATAGCCGACATCTCTCAGCACAAGAATAGACTGTCGAGTTTCACATGATATTCTGACAAAAATGTAAGCCAACCTGTAGCATAAAACACTTGTTGTACTGCCAAGTGTTATCACTATGGTGTCTCAGTTCAGTTCTTTTGTGTAGGTCATGTTCTTCCTCTGACAGTCACTGCCAAGGTCAATAGGTGGAACATACAAAAAGACATTCATACCCAACAGATATATAAAGCTAGGGATGTAACGCTTTACCTATAAGCCTGAATGGCAGGAGTCACCAATGACACTTGAATCTGATTCATAGAAATGAGTAAAACTAGTATAAAAATTACATGCTCAAACTGTGTAATTTCAAGTATTTATATTCCCTATGAAATATCTGAGAATATCTATGTCCTTCTATTCCTTGTTTACTCCTCCTGAAAATGTGTAACTAAGTTATCATCTGAGTGGTAGACTATGTTCACACGTAGTAGATACAGTCTACGAGTAAGAGTGGATACCCGAAACGCGTCAGTGACGGCATGAATTTTTACAATCTGAGAAGATCAAATTTACTGATAAGTGATTTTTTTTCTTCTTTTGTTTATTGTTCAATATACAATAGTTGTCCAGGAACCAATTAGTATTCTAAGTTGAATGACCACCATACCAAGGGTGGGTAGCTACAGGGAGTGCCCTCTGGCTTTCTTCAAGAGCCTAAATCATGAATCCATAGAAGCTCTTGCTGCAGTTCTCAGGTTGTGAGTCTCAGGTAGAACAAATGATGCACATTTTGGCCATTATTTGTTCCAATTAACAGTGTTCTCATAAATATCCACTTATCAGGGGCCATATAATAGTGAAAGTCAAATAGTGGTGCCAGCACAGTAATAGTTGGGTTAGGCATAGTACAATCATACATCCCAACCATATGGAGATATGGTGCTTTATACCGCTGTGTGCTATTAAAGGGTTTTGCCAAGAAGTGAGTTTCTTACCTAACAGGCTGATACTCCCCTCTTGAGTCTTGAAAAAGGGGCGTTGTGTTTGTGTTTAAAAAACAAGTACCTCCTCTGTGATGTCATCGCTCCACCTCCAATGCACGTTCATGATACTCAGTCTCTGTAGCTGAGCAAACATTGTTTTGCTAATCCACACAGAAGAACTGTATTGTGCACAAGCTATATGCGTTTTATTTCTGCCTCTTATCTGCTCAGGAGAGAAGATAAGCTAAGCAGGCAGCGTCTTTCATTCCTTCACGAAGGGGGAGAGAGAGGGAGGCTGAGCAGAGATGCCAGGGAGCATGTTTACTCAGATAATTACAATACAACCAGTGGATTCTCTATACAAAAGACACAACCTCTTTCTCCCCAGTCCCTTCAAAGCTGGTTCATGTTTCCTGCCATCAAATAAGAAGTGCAGACAACGCCAGCGCGGCCAGATCAGCTCCTGTCAGCTCCTGGTCGTGTCTAATGTAAACTGTCAGGAAACCAAGGGCATCTTAGTCAGGCTGTAGATCTCAAAGGCTTCACTTTTTTTGATGACCTTTTTTTAAAGAAAAGTGCCAAAAACCCCAAATTTTGGGGACCCCACTTTCAACTTTAGATCGGGGGAAAAACCCCTTTAATTGTCCTTACAAAAAGTGAAAAAGGGGAAAAAATTTGGGGGGAAACTATTTCACACAAACCCCTTTCTGGGCCCAAAACCCAATCCCTCCCCATAAAAGGGGGCCCAAATTGTTTGCTTTAATTTTGTTTGGAAATTTACCACACCCAAAATTGGGGCACCACCTGTGGTTGTGGTTTCGTTCGCATGCAGTGACTGGAGGGGGAATCCCCTTTAAAAAGAAACACAAAAATTTTGCTACAAAAAATTTTCCCTGCTTTGGTTATTTTACCATTTTATGTCGTTTGCTTTGGGAAAAACATAAAGGCATAGTAAAAAGCTAAGATAAATTTTTTTTATGGTCTGTTCTTTGAAAAATTTGGACCTTTTTTAAAATTTTAGTGTCCTTTTTTTCCAAGGTAAATTGTTTTTTTATTGGCATGCGGGAAATTTTAAAAAATTTTTGCGGGTTTTTAAAATTTTGTATTTGGTTTTCATTTAAAAAAATTTTGTGAAAATGTCATAGTGTTTTTAATTTTCCCCTTTTAAATTGGGAAAAATTGAGCCCACCCGTGGGGTTAACCCATAGGGATTAATTGTACAAAAAGCGTAGTGGTTCCCTTGGGGGGATAAAAACTAATCAATTTTGCCTTTTCCTAAAATTTTTGGGCCCCCAAGTTTTTCCCCCAGCTCCCACAATAAACACAGGGTTTTTAAAGCAAGTTGTGGAACTACTGCAACATGAACACAATATATTCTAAGAGTAAAAAATCAATTGTTCGCATTCGTAACATAATTTGTAGTACAATATGGGCCTAAGTGCCATTGTATAATGATCCCCTCGGTCTTTTTAAAATAAGTTTAGCATTTGTTTCCCTTTTGGTATAGAAAACTAAGCCACAAATTCAGCTGGTGGGGTGGAAATGTGATTTTTGTGTAGTTTACATGTCCCTGTTTATATTGCAGACATTTATGCTGCATGTGAACATACACTGATTAACCCCAATTCTCAAAACTCCTGTGCTCCTAGGAGTATTCACTAGACTCTCTTAAAATCCTTCCAGTATTACCCCGATGGGTATGTTGTCAGTATCCCTATTTAAAGTGCACCATTTTCATGACAGGTGCACTTAAAGGGTTATTCTTGCCACATTGATTAGCCTTAAACAAGTAAGCAAAGATAAAAAAAAAATGAATACCAAAACATTGCTGTTTTGATTTTGCTTAATTTTAAAGATAGAGCAGTTTTTCTCATTGCTTGTTTACAGATGGTTTCCTAAGTTACAGACCACCTCTGTGCTCTGCGCGTGAACCCCGACCCTCAGCAGAATGGGAGCTTGTTCTCCCGTCTCTGCTCTTATCTTTGTTTTTCGAAAAAGGGAGAGAAAAGGTGTATAATCCCTCACATTGAATTACTTTAAAAAATGTTTGGCAAAGGTAAAGAAAGGGGGCTTTACCCAA
Source organism: Phyllomedusa bahiana (assembly GCA_025379985.1). NCBI lineage: Eukaryota > Metazoa > Chordata > Amphibia > Anura > Hylidae > Phyllomedusa > Phyllomedusa bahiana. Next base: position 210,301 of record JAODAL010001446.1, read on the forward strand.
AATTTTAAATTTTGTTCTGGGCTTTTTCTTCCTTTCAGAGCCTAGGCAGTTCTTATCTTTGTTTGTTTACACAAGTTTCCTAGGTTTTACACACCCTCCCTGTGTGTTTGCAGCACAGTGAAAAGGGACGGTCAGGGTGATGAGGTTCATCCCTGCCTCTTTCTTATCCCGCCCCGAAAAGGAGCTTCTTTTTGTTTTTAAATGACAAACTTTTAAACCCCCTTTTGAAAACTTTTTTTAAATTTTTCACTGTTTTTTTAAAACCCTTTTCATTTTCCCAAATTTTCCCTTTTAATTGCTCAGCTAGGAAAAGCCAAAAGCTGATATGCTTAAAAACTGCTATTGAACCAAACCCCCAAATCTAATTTAGGGGAAAAGTAAGCCTGAAAAAAGCCTCTATGAAAAAAAACCCTGGTGAGGGTCCCCCTGTAAGTAGCTTTGCGCCATCCTGTTTTCTACAGAAACACAAAGCCTTTCTGATTGGGCAACCCCCTTTTCTTTGTTTGTAAATATACAAAATAACCCCGTGTGAATTTTAGGGAAAAATTTCCAAAAGGTTCTCCCTTTGGGAAAACTTTTTAAATTTTTCTTTCCCCACTAAAATGTAAAAATTTTTTTATAGCTTTTGGGGATTTGACTTATTTTTAATGGGATTTATAAAAAATTTTTTTATTTTAAAAATACCCCAAAAAAATTTTCCCGGCACAAACCCAATAAGAGGGTTCCCCTCAGGAAAAACAGTTTTGACCTTACATTTTTAGCTTGACATCCTGCTTGGACAGTGTCGTTGTTTTTCAACCCTCCCTCCTCCACCAATGTCCCTGGGAAAAAAGGTTTAAAATAGGAATAACGAGCTGTTTTAAAAACACTGTGCCCGGAAAAAATAGTGGCTGTAAAGGAAGCTTTGTGAAACCCCAAAAAAGGGAAAATCCCTTTTAAAAAGGGTTTTTAACTATCTCATTTTTTAGCTCCATGCTAGAAACCCCCCCCCCCTTTTAGTTTTGTGTGCTCAGGGGGGGGGGTGTTTTTGTTTTTTTGTTTTATTTTCAGGGGGAACCAAAAAGGATGATAATAAAAATGCATTTTCTTTTTAGTCCAAAAAAAAAATCTGTTTTTGTACCCGAGCATCGTGAGCGGCTTCCCCTTTTAGCTCGGGTGAAGTTTTTGCCCCACGCACCCCGGGGCCTGGTTCAAATCCCGGCGAAAAAAAATTTGGGGATTTTTTTTTTATAATGGGGGAATTTTAAAATTGGGGTTTTCCAAATTTTTTGCCCCCCCCGGGGTTGAGTTGGGGACGCAAAACCCGGGGGTTGAAACCCCCAGTAGATGCCTGGAGATTAGGGGTAATGTCTGAACCCCGGGGCTGAGGGCTCTAAAACCCATGGTTGTATTTCCCCCTTTAGCGAGCTGTTTTAAACAATGGATCAATACCCCCCCGGGGCGCTAAAAACAAAAACGATACAGAATTTTTTAACCCCAAAGATGGGAAAGATGAAAATGTTATTATTTAATTTGGAAGCTTCCTGCTTCCAAATTTTAATTTTTGGCAAAAACTCCTTTTTAAATTGATTTTTTATTTTGTTCAAAAAACTATTACAATTATAAATTTTAATTTTGTATTAAATTAAAATGTGTACGTTTTCCCGGTGGGTTGGGCCCTTTTTTTTATGTAATTTGGGCATAAGTCCTTTTGTAGGTTTTACCCCCAATGGGCTCCTAATATTTGGGGATAAATTTGGGAGCAAAAATTTTTATTTTCTATAGAAGTACAGAGCGGTTTTGTTACAACTTTCTGGCAAGAAGTTTAGATGGCCATACCTTGCTAACATGCTCTTTTTTGATGTTCATTATCACAGATATTCAGTGATGCAGATTCTCTTTCCATTTTTGCAAAGCGTTTGAGGTTGTGTGACTTATAGTAATCAATGTCTTTTCTTGTGTCACATGTAATTTCTATCTTACACTGTGATCATTATTCACAAATTGCTGCATTGGTTCGAAATTAGATTAGTGATTTCAAGGTAGACCTTTTGACCAGGCTGCCATGATCGATTAGATCGGCGTAAAGAGCCATTGAATTTGGCATCGTTGGTTGCATAAATTAATCAGCATCTACAATGGATAGTAGTGTAGATTTTTCTAGGCGTTGACACATAATGAGTGAAATTTAGGCCACCCCATTCATATAATTACCTGCTGGATGAAGTAAATGACCCTGTCGTTTTCTGTTTGTTTGTTTCATTCGGTGATTAATTACAAATTACACAATCTCCTGACTTCTGCTTGAGTTATTCTAGTATGAAACTTAAGTGCATGTACTAATGGATGACCCTTAGGGTATGTTCACATGGCGTATGTTGTACGGCCCGCAATTACTCCGGGTGTTCGGGAGTCGCACTGATCGGCGCATACTCCTGCGACGGGGGGTGGGGGTGGGAGGGATCAGCGCGCCAGCCCCATAGACATGCATTGCTCGCGGCGCGAAAGCATCATGAATAATTGACATGTCACTTATCTCCCCGCGCCTACAATACGATTGTATTGTATACGCGGGGAGAGGAGGCGTAATCCATAGTTCTCTATGACAACTATGGATTACCGTAATTATGGGGTGTATCTCGCTTGTATTAGAGCGCAGTACGCCGCGAAATACCTGGTGAAATGCGCCCCATAATAAGCCGTGTGAACATACCCTTATAGGCCAAAAATGTTGTAACTGTGGAAAAGGTGGTTCCAAACAGAGAGGTGAAGTTGGAGTCAGTTTCGGATGGAGTATGAGTAGGTAGAAATGTGGCTTCAATATAAAATATTTAATATGGTAGATAATGAATATTGTATGAATTATTTATGAAATGCATAATTTATTCACATAATTATGATAATGAAAAGTCTGATGTTACCATTTTACTACAGTAAATTTGTTAGAACTGATTGTTATACATGAGCCATAGATAAAGGTTTGGATTACTGATGCCACAGATCAGGTTCTAAAGCCTCAAAATAACAAAAAAAAAAGAATACAAAAGAAAAATAAGCAGATTAATAATACAGACAAAGCAAATCCTTCCATATAAAGGTCAGAAATAGCTGCTGGGAGCTATAAACCAATTTCTGTGGTGAGGATAGGAGTACACCTGGGGCGACATGTATGATTTTTGACGTTTAGATGACAATATTTGTGCGCATTATAATAGTGTAGAATGCGCCTGATTTATGAACCTGCTCTACTGCGGGTCATAAATCAGGCACATTCTAGCGCTAACATGACATTTCTGGCTCAGGTAAACCACTTTGAAAGTGGTTTCCTGTTCCAGCAGTAATGCGCCGGAAATTGCCGTACTGAAGCTGTAAATCTATAGCTTCGTACATTTCTAGTGCGCCCCGCCTCCCACACGCCCCCCGAAATCAGGTATTACAAAGTGCCACTTGCACTCTGTAATGCGCCTGATATTGGTGTGTGGGAGTTTTAAATCTATTGTGAACAGGGCAGCGCTAGATCTCGGGCTGTATAGACGCCAAACTTCTGGCGCAGCCCTGTTCATACAAGTCACCCCTGGTGTTCAAAGGAGCAGTTCATCCTGGCACATATAGAAAGCGCTATATACTATGGGGGATGTGTGGAAAAATTGTCTGGGTCTAAGCCTGTCTTTGTTGCGCATAGCAACCAATCGGAGCTCCCCTTTCATTTCATTCTAATTGGTTGCTATGGGCAACAAAGACAGTCTTGGACCTATACTGTTTTCATGCATAAGTGTGTATAAATACAGTGGAGAAAAATGTATTTAGTCAGCCACCAATTGTGCAAGTTCTCCCACTTAAAAGGATGAGAGAGGCCTGTAATTGACATCATAGGTCGACCTCAACTATGAGAGACAAAATGAGAAAACAAATCCAGAAAATTACTGATTTGGAAAGAATTTATTTGCAAATTATGGTGGAAAATAAGTATTTGGTCACCTACAAACAAGCAAGATTTCTGGCTCTCACAGACCTGTAACTTCTACTTTAAGAGGCTTCTCTGTCCTCAACTAATTACCTGTAGTAATGGCTCCTGTTTCAACTTATCAGTATAAAAGACGCCTGTCCACAACCAATTTATTTGCCAATTATGGTGGAAAAGAAGTATTTGGTCAATAACAAAAGTTCATCTCAATACTTTGTTATATATCCTTTGTTGGCAATGACAGAGGTCAAATGTTTTCTGTAAGTCTTCACAAGATTGGCACACACTGTTGCTGGTATGTTGGTCCATTCCTCCATGCAGATCTCCTCTAGAGCAGTGATGTTTTGGGACTGTCACTGAGCAACACAGACTTTCAACTCCCTCCAAAGATTTTCTATGGGGTTGAGATCTGGAGACTGGCTAGGCCGCTACAGGACCTTGAAATGCTTCTTATGAAGCCACTCCTTTGTTGCCCTGGCGGTGTGCTTGGGATCATTGTCATGCTGAAAGACCCAGTCATGTTTCATCTTCAATGCCCTTGCTGATGGAAGGAGGTCTGCACTCAAAATCTCACGATACATGGCCCCATTCATTCTTTCATGAACACGGATCAGTCGTCCTGGTCCCTTTCCAGAGAAACAGCCCCAAAGCATGATGCTGCCACCCCCATGCTTCACAGTAGGTGTCGTGCTCTTTGGATGCAACTCAGCATTCTCTCTCCTCCAAACACGACGAGTTGTATTTCTACCAAACAGTTCTACTTTGGATTCATCTGACCATATGACATTCTCCCAATACTCTTCTGGATCATCCAAATGCTCTCTAGCAAACTTCAGATGGTGCCCGGACATGTACTGGCTTAAGCAGGGGGACACGTCTGGCACTGCAGGATCTGAGTCCCTGGCGGCATAGTGTGTTACTGATGGTAGCCTTTGTTACATTGATCCCAGCTCTCTGCAGGTTATTCACAAGGCCCCCCGTGTGGTTCTGGGATTTTGGTTCACCGTTCTTGTGATCATGGGGTAATATCTTGTGTGGAGCCCCAGATCGAGGGAGATTATCAATGGTCTTGGATGTCTTCCATTTTCTAATTATTGCACCTACAGTTGATCTCTTCACACCAAGCTGTTTGCCTATTGCAGATTCAGTCTTCCCATCCTGGTGCAGGGCTACAATTCTGTTTCTGGTGTCCTTCGACCGCTTTTTGTTCTTTACCATAGTGGAGTTTGGAGTGTGACTGTTTGAGGTTGTGGACAGGTGTCCTTTAGGGGCCGTTCACACGGCTTATTTCACCGTGGATTGGCGCCGTACTGTGCGCCGGATTTGCGCTGCAGTACGGCGCCAATCCGTCGCAGTAATTACGGTAATCCACAGTTATCATAGAGAACAGTGGATTCCGTCGCTCCTACCCGCTGGGCGAATCCGCCGGGCGGGGAGAAAGTGACATGCACATTATCCAGGCGCAATACGCGCCGTGGATAATGTAAATCTATGGGGCCGGCGGGCCGCGCCCCCGCCCCTTATTCAAGCCGGAATTGCGAGCGCAATCTGGCTCGCAATTCCGGCTTGAATAAGCCGTGTGAACCGGGGCTAACACTGATAACAAGTTCAAACAGGTGCCATTACTACAGGTAATGAGTGGAGGACAGAGGAGCCTCTTAAAGAAGAAGTTACAAATCTGTGAGAGCCAGAAATCTTGCTTGTTTGTAGGTGACCAAATACTTATTTTCCACCATAATTTTCGCACACAAAAAAAATTCCAAATCAGAAAATGTGATTTTCTGAATTTGTTTTCTCATTTTGTCTCTCATAGTTGAGGTCTACCTATGATGTCAATTACATTATAAAAACACACAATATAATATATATATATATAAAATATATATATTTATTTTATATATATTATATATATATATATATATATATATATATATATATATATATATATAATGACGAACAGTGAAAATATGCAGATGGCTTTTCTAACTGTGTCATTCAGTCATAGGTCATTTGTGCCCTGCTGTATCTAATCCCTGGTCAATTTTATATTTGCAGGATCCAAGTCATGTAGAGGCAGCATCACAGCAGTCGGAAGGTAAGATTGTGTTGGGTTCTCTATACTCTACACACAGTTTTCTTTAGTTTCTCGTAAATATAACTCAACAGGCCGCAACAAAAAACTGATATATGGTTGTAATGTCAGGTGTGGCAGTAATATTCATCATCACCCGGATATGGCTCACATATAAGCACACAGAATTGTTATGCATCAGTGTCCACTAGTTATGTCCACTGAGTTTGTAGCCTGTGTTACTCACAGAGGGACGGCACATGATGTGGTTGTACAGTTGAGATCTGCCAGAGATGTGAATGTGCAGCCTGCCATTACCATTACAGTGTGGAATGGTGTCACACCACAGTAAAAACAGATGGAAACCACATTTAAAACAATACAGAAGAGGCAGTGCTGGCGAAATGTAGGAATTGTAGCAGAGCTGACTTGCACAGTTCATTGCTATTCTTTAGTCCTTTTTTCTTTTCTCCTAATTCTCAGATAGTTTTTGCAAAGCTGTTCCAGAAATCTAAATGAGTTAACCATGTGCCCCCGGCTTGGTAACAATCTCTTGTCTTTTTATCCTAAGCATTCTTCTAAATCAAAATACATTTTGCCTGAAAATACAGTGACTGTACATAGACATGAGCAATGTTCTGAGCACAATGCATGTGTCTGAATAAAGTTTTCATGTTAAACAAACAGCAGTTCCTCAAAATACAATATTATTTGGCTCCACAAAGACCATAGTGTGTTAAAACCATAACTATAGAAAACTGGTAACTGGTTTCTGAGCCAAAAATGTCACCAACAGAATGCAAGATGACAAATACCGAAATGAAGCAGATAACTAATACGGATAAATCAAGTCCTTACAAATAACATCCAGAGAAAGCTGGGAATCACTTTTTTTGAGGATAGGAGCTTTTTTGGGTTATGTACTTTATACACAGTTTACCAGAAGAAAAGAAAATGTGGCGGCCCTCACCCTGTGCCCAAATAGACCCCCGGCCTCAAACCGCAAATGTAAAAAGAGTACAGAATTTGAGTAAACCGCACTGTATTTTAGAGCCACTATAGACCACCAATCACTGCATAACCTCACTAATACATGTAAGAGCAGTAACAGGAAATGTAGTTACCGCATGTACTGTAGAAGCCTACTAGACCACCAATCACTGCATACCTCACTAATACATGTAAGAGCAGTACAGGACAGTAGTACGACCCGTACTGTAAAAGAGGGCCTACTAGACACCAATCACTGCATCACCTCATTAATACATGTAAGAGCAGTACAGGAAATGTAGTACCCATGTACTTAGAGAGGCCTACTAAACCACCAAATCACTGCATAAACCCCACTAATACATGTAAGAGCATACGGAAAATGTAGTACCGCAGTGTACTGTAGAGAGGCGCTACTAGACCACCAATCACTGCATACACCTCACCAATACATGTAAGAGCAGTACAGAATTTGTAGTACCGCACTGTACTGTAGATGCACTACTAGACCACCAATCACTGCATATACCTCACTAATACATGTAAGAGCAGTACAGGACATGTAGTACTGCACTGTACTGTAGAGATGCATTACTAGACCACGAATCACTGCATGCACCTCACTAATACATGTAAAAACATTACAGACAAGTAGACACACTGTACTATAAGAGAGGCGCTACTAGACCCCAATCACTGCATGACCTCACTAATACATGTAGAGCAATACAGGACTTTTAGTACCCACTGTACTTAGAGAGGGCCTACTAGACCCCCAATCACTTTCATGACCTCACTAATAATGTAAGAGCAATACAGGGACATGTAGTACCGCATGTACTGTAGGGGAGACTTACTAGACCACCAATCACTGCATGCACCTCACAATACATGTAAGAGCAGTACTGAATTTGGAGTACCGCACTGTACTGTAGATGCACTACTAGACCACCAATCACTGCATATACCTCACTAATACATGTAAGAGCAGTACAGGACATGTAGTACCGCAGTGTACTGTAGAGAGGCGCTACTAGACCACCAATCACTGCATGCACCTCACTAATACATGTAAGAGCAGTACAGGACATTAGTACGATGTACTGGTAGAGAGGGCTACTAACCACCAATCACTGCATGCACCTCACTAATACATGTAAGAGCAATACAGGACATGTAGTACTAGACTGTACTATAGAGAGGCGCTACTAGACCACAAATCACTGCATGCACCTCACTAATACATGTAAGAGCAATACAGGACATGTAGTACCGCACTGTTTCTTTTAGAGAACTTTCTAGACCACCAATCACTGCATGCACCTCACTAATACATGTAAGAGCAGTACAGAATTTGTAGTACCGCACTGTACTGTAGATGCACTACTAGACCACCAATCACTGCATATACCTCACCAATACATGTAAGAGCAGTACAGATTTGGTAGTACCGCACTGTACTGTAGATGCACTACTAGACCACCAATCACTGCATATACCTCACTAATACATGTAAGAGCATACAGAAATTGGGAGTAACCCCCCCACTGTACTGTAGATGCACTCTACAGACCAAACCCAAACACTGCATAAACCCCACTAATACATGTAAGAAGTACAGGAAATTTTTAGTACCGCATGTACTGTAGCGCCTACTAGACCACCAAACACTGCAATACCTCACTAATACATGTAAGAGCATACAGGACATGTTGTACCGCATGTATGTAAGAGCCTACTAGACCACAATCACTGCATGCACCTCACTAAATAAAATGTAAGGCAGTACAGAATGTAGTACCGCATGTACTGTAGAGGGGCCCACTAGACCACAATCACTGCAAAACCTCACTAATACATGTAAGAGCAGTACAGGACATGTAGTACCGCATGTACTTAGAGAGCACTACTAGACCACAATCACTCATGACCTCACTAATACATTTTAAGAACAGTACAGGAAAATGTAGTACCGCACTGTAATTTTAAAAGGCCTACTAGACCACCAATCACTGCATGCACCTCACTAATACATGTAAGAGCAGTAAGGACATGTAGTACTCACTGTACTTAGAGAGGCATACTAGACCACGAATCACTGCATCACCTCACTAATACATGTAAGAGCAATACAGGACATGTAGTACCGCATGTACTGTAGAGAACTACTAGACCACCAATCACTGCATGCACCTCAACTAATACATGTAAGAGCAGTACAGAAATTGTAGTACTGCACTGTTTTGTAGAGGGACTACTAGACACCCAATCAAATGCATTACCTCACAAAAACTGGAGGTGGACAAGTAATGTTATAAGGATACTTGAAATTGATTTTCCCATAATACATAAGGCAAGTACAGTTTTCTGGGGCATTGTATCTTGAAAACCACAACTCACTCAATTAACCTATTGGTTAAAGAGAAACCATGCAATGTAAAACCAAAAAAAACTTTTCTGTAACAAAATTTCAAAGGGGACCAAGTATTTTTTTAAGAAGAAATCTCAGTTTTACTCTGAACCAAAAAAAAGGACTGACCCAACTTCCCCTTGGTGAGAATACTCCCCAAGAGGCCCCTCCTTATCCATAACAGAAATCCAAAAAAAGAGGTTTAATATCTAAATATACACAGATCCACTATTCCATTAGAGAGCAATTTACCCACTCTTTTTCAATGCCACAAAAAAAAGAAAAAAAAAAACCTTTTTTTCCCTTTTCCCCGGCATTTTTCCTAAAAACCGTTTCCCAAGAATCAAGATCATAAGGGGTTCACAGGGTCAAAAACATTTACCCAAGGCAAACACAGTTAGCTAATGTAAAACTTGCATGGGCCTTAAATGGGAAGCCCCGGATTCCTAGATAAAATTAAGATTAATTAAACTAGCCTGCTATAAAAGGGGGTTTGATGAGTTTTATGAATCCCAAAAATTATGTTGGGCCTATGGGGTTCACTTTTTTCAGTTTTATAACAAATTAAATCTATTTTTTCTTGATTATTGATTACCTCGTCGTATCATTTTTTTTATTTGAAATATACATATGCTGTAAAATCACTGCATGCAGAATCCCTGCACTGTGACGTTTGTTATTTCTATGAATGACATCACTGTGTGCTTTACCTCTTTTATATAATATAATCGCAGTCCTGTGATGTCACTGTGTATTGTGGTGTCCCACTTCAGGGACATGTTATGCCCCTGTTCATGTTGCTGCTGTAAAGCAAATCTCTAAATGCTGTTAAAAGCAGCTCAGGCAAGCTGGCTGCCACCATAAACATGTACAGAAAATAAAATAAAACAATATATAGGTGATACATTCTCTTTAAACAACATCCAAATTTTTGAAGAAACTTATATTCCACAATCCATACCATTTGTTAATCAAATTTTATCAAAAGGATATATTTTGATTACAGACAGTGTTGAGTGACATTAAAAGGATGTTCCCACCATAGATTTTGATGGCATATCGATAGGATATAGCATCAAAGTCTAATAGATACAGGCCCCACCTCTGGGACCTGCACATATATAAGGAATGGGAACCTGAAAGTCTCAGCTCAGGATTGAGAGCCACACGACTCTCCATTCTGTTTTATGGGAGTTCCAAGTGCAGGTGAGCGATGAGTTTGTCTGTGCTCAGAACTCCCATAAAAGTCTATTCTGAGCTTACACTTTTGGGGGCTCATTCCCGAGATGTGTGCAGGTCCCAGAGGTGGCTCTGATAGCGTATCCTATTGATATGCTATCAAAGGCTGTGGTGGGAACACTACTTTAAAGGGGTTTTGCCACGATGTAATGTTGACGTGGGATCCTCCAAAATGGGTATTTTATCACTTTTCTAAATATATGTCATTAAAAAAGTGAAGCCTGTAGAGCTACAGCATTGCCATCCACCTTAGTCTCCTGACAGTTTACATTAGACACGACCAGGACACTGACAGGAGCTGATCTGGCCGCGCTTTGCGTTTTTGCATTTTTATCTGATGAAAAAGGGAACATGAATGAGCTTTGGGAGGGACTGGGGAGAAAAGTGCAGTGTATGAGGCTGTCTGCTGTAAAGAGAATCCACTGGTTGTAATGTAATTATTTGAGTGAACATAGGCACACCCTGCTTCCTCGTTCTCTGCTCACCCCCCCCCCCCCCTCTCCACCCCTATGATGCTGCATGCTGAGTTTATTTTCTCTCCTGAGCAGATAAGAGGTAAGGAACTCACTTCATGATAAAACTCCTTTAAAGGGGTTTTGCCACGATGTAATGTTGACATGGGATCCTCCAAAATGGGTATTTAATCACTTTTCTTTAAATATATGTGATTACAAAAATTGCAGCCTGAGAGCTACAGGCTGCCTTACCTGCCCTTAGTTACTTAAAAGCTTCTATTAGAAAACGACCCGACAAGAGGGTGTGGCCGGCTTGCGCAGAGAACACTTCTTATCTGATGAGGGCAGCTGCAAAAAGTTTTCAAGGCACTGGGTAGAAGTATGTTGTCTTTTGTATACAGAATCCACTAGTTGTAGTGTGATTATCTGAGTAGATCCCTGCTTTATCTGATGACAGGGAACATGAAGCTTTCAAGCTGTTGTGGAGAAAAGCTGTTGTCTTTTGTATACAGAATCCACTAGTTGTAGTTTGATTATTTGAGTGAACATTTCACACGATCCCTTATGCACGGCTCTGTGCTCTGGCTGTGTCTCTCGCTCTCTTAGCTCAGCGTGGCTTGTTTACATTTGATTCTTAGCAGATAAGGCACGTCCTGGCAAAACCCCTTTAAGTATACAGTGGACAAGTCCTTTAACTCTTCCCTATCTCTGGTAAGGCATCAAACCTTCTTAGCTTGGGAGGTTGGGGTCTGGTATGTGGTAGCTTCTATCATTGACATATGCAGTAAATCAGTCACCCCTTTGCATTTTAATAGGTTTCCCGCTTTGCTGTATTAACACAGCTGATTTCTACATGGACGCATTCGTTGAGTGGATATAATTAAGAGGCAGTAGAGGACAGATTGGCTGGAAGACATTGTGCCCACTCAAGAGGCTTCGTCCACTGCCAAAGAATGCCTAGTAGAACATTTCTACTTGGTAAACATGTCCTTATCTACCCAATTCGTCTGCATTGTGCCATGCTTCACATCATTCCTCATTCCATCTGCAGTTCTGTTTCCTACAATAGCATTGGCAGTTAGCATCCATAACCTATCCCACAGCCTAGTGGTTGTAGATGACAGAGAGGAGATGCTAACAAGAATTTTGCCTACATCTATGATAAACAGCAACTTATAGACGTGCACATCCCTAACTATGTTTGGAAAGAAAACAAAGATTTCCATCACCGCTGAGCATTGCTGGAGGACTGTTACCGAGATAATTCATCATGCGCAGCATAAAGGCTGAAAACTGTTCTCATAAGTCTATAAAAAGTGGGTGTAGGCGCAGAATGGCTGCTTTCCTATTGAAGTGCACAGATGGCCAATCTAGTTTTTGTTTACTTGTGCTTTTAATGGATTTCTATTTTGCATTTGTCTTATTTGGTAAAGGTTGTGCGATGTGAAAGCATAGCTCCTGCAGCGCGGTATAAACGCTTGTTTGACTTACAGCCCGCTGCGCTATATCTCTTCAATGCTTACATATCGATGGGAACAAAGTAGATTTACATTGAAAGCCGGCAGCCTATAACAATGATTTTGCATCCATGTTATGAGAATAACGCTGTTCATAAAGCAGCCGCTTGCTGCAGAAAGCTTTGTGTTTCCTCACAACTCAGGGGTTTTATGAAGGTTTGTTGCAAATAAAATGATAGAATGAGATGATGAAACAAAATCCTCCTGCAATCCGTCTGCTTTATATACTGCATGCCTTCATGATACAAGAACACAGTCCCTGACCTGTCACTTAGGCTTTCTAGTATCATTTGCAGCAGCATTTTATATTTTAAATCTATATAGAAGGATTTTTATTAGCTATGTTCATACTTGGCTCAGTCATTGTTGAGTAAGTTGCCCATGGAAACAGGCAATAGTGAAATCAGCCACGGGCATCATCTTCTTACATTGGCCAGGGAGCATCTACACTGGACGAGGGACCAATGGTCCTCAGTGAGGATAGTCATTTCACTCTGTGCAGGAATGGTGGCCGCCAATGATGCTGGAGACATCAAGGAGAGCGTTATGCATCAGTCAGGTCTGGTACCGGTCAGTTACCCTCATTGGTCATCAAGCATACAGACCACACTGATGTAAATGGTTATGAATGATTTGCCATGACACTTGGTTGCCTATCCCCTCCCTTAAAGGGGATGTATCGCTTCATCAGTTCGGCTGTTTTCCTGTAGCTTGATATTCTCAGTTCCTGAAATCCAGGGGCATTTCTTCCCCTCCCAGCTGGGTTTTTTTTAACTGAGGGGGGATGATGTCATCCCCCCTTCACTGTTCATGCTCGCTCCTGAGTCAGTGTCCCCCCCTCTCCGAGTCCACATGTCACTGTGTCCTTCCTCTCCCCATGCAGTCTTATTTTGTAAGAGCTGTTTACATACCACAGGCCTGCATTCAGTCTAGACAGTCTTCTATGAACTTAGAGCACTGCAGTGTCACTGAGGAGCTGGTGGCTGTATAGAGTGAAATTGTTGCCGGCCCCTTATTCTGAGTGAGAGAGGCAGGAATGCAAGCTCCCATGAATACAACCGGGGGCCAGACAGAATGTAAATTAGTAGAGCCGTCAGCCAATGAAATGAAAGGAGGAGGAATCCGACCGGCACTGAGGAACTGTGTTTACAGAAAACGAAGATAAGGGATCCTGTGAAAACAAGACAGCTTTGCAAATGACATCCAATTGTAAAGTTGTTTGTTTTCACTGTCCCTTTATTCTGAAGACTATTTAATGAAATGAGACAACCCCTTTAAACGTGCTTGGAGTTGTGTGGGATTCATCACCTGGTTCCGCAGGGCATTGTTTACACTGAAGTGGTCATCAGTGTGTGATGTAGTCAAAGGATGTCCACTTTTTTTGCCTTTCTGTGACTCTTCCAGTCTCTGTTTCTCTGTTCCAAGCTACTGATGACACTCTGACACTCTAACTCAGTGGCCACTTCTGTCTGAGAGCATCCTGCTTGAAACTTCGCAATGGCGAGGTACTGTTGATCAGTTGTAAAGTGTTGTCTTGGTCTCATAATGTCAAAACGTGAACAGCATGATGAGGAGGAATGTTTAAATCCCATTTCATATATATTCAAATGTATTGGGTGATTCAGGGATCAAACAACTGTTGTGAATTTTGTCATTAAGCTCCTAAGAGATCAGCATGTTGTGCAGAAAGTGTGTAACAGTTGGACATGTGCATTATAAAGTTAATGCATTTAAAGAAATGTCAAGAAATTGTATATTCATCTTAAAATTTCAACCGAAAGACAAATAATAACTTTTTGTGACCAGTGTATACAGCAAATCCACATTAAAGGCATTGTCCATCATACCCCAAAAAATCTCAAATAGCTTACCTGAATCTTTACCTCCCTATGAAGTGCTAATTTCTTTATGACTTTCCTTCATTGCACCTGAGCAGCAATATTTCCTGTTTGAAATTACCTTGTCAAACTACAAGCCCAGGATCCTTTGCTGTGCTTTGCCTGTCTTCCTCCCTTTGGCAAGAAAGGGAGAGAAAGTGACATGTCAATTACTTAAGGCGTGTATGCGCCGTAGATAATGACAGTCTATGGGGCCGGCGAGCTGCCGGCCCCCCACCCCCGCCCCTGCCCCGCTGCACCGCTGCCGCCGTAATTGCGGGGCGAAATCCGTCCCCGCAATTACGCCGGCAATAAGCCGTGTGAACGAGGCCTTAGGCTATGTCTACACAGCTTAGTTAAAATACCGTCGTAAATCTGACGGTATTTTAACTTCACTGTACTGCGGTTTTTGTGCAAAAAGACACGGTCAGACTTCCCACCGACCCCATATATTGAGGCTATGGGAATCCGACGGGAATAGATAGAATATGTTCTCTCTTATGGCGGAGAACGGCGGTTTAGAAATCCTCAGTAAAAAATCCATGCTGTGTAGACTACAGCACGGATTTTCTATTGAGGTCTACACAGCGCTGGCTGCAGTCTGATTTATAGTGGATTTAGTGGATCCGCTGAAACCTGTGCTGTTTAGACATAGCCTAATACAAAAGCTTCTGACCTTGGGAGATGTATAATTTGGAATATATTTTTTTCCATTGGGCAACCCCTTAAAGGCCATCATTGTTTAAGGGACATAACTATGGCAACTTCCATGAGGAAATTTACTGTTAACATTGCTAGTATTAATAGAAATGAGAGAGTCTGAGTCAAACATTGGAAAAGACACATCCTTTACAATTTCTCCTTCATTCCCTTGCTAACAAATTCCCTGGGGAAGGAAGTCCTGCACATTTTTGTGCCACCAAATAGCAAAGGAGATGGAACAAAGTTGGCTTCCCTATTCTCCAAGGACTAGGTCAGCCACCTGATAACTTATTTAGTATCTGCCCCCAAAACTACAGGGAACAAGCGAATACCTTCAGGTGAGAAGATAAATATAAAAAATAACTTTTATTTCAACATGTAAAAAAACAGGGAACTAATATGTCCCTATTACACCCTACAAGCTAACCCTAGTGCAAGACAAATGGGGTATCTGCCCCAAAAAGGGCGACCCCAACAGGAACCTACTCTAACACTCCCCTGCAAGGTCCCTACAATATATTTGTAGAAAAATAACAACGCTACCACAATAATATAAAGGTAAAGAACCCCTAAATAATGAAACGGATAACAGAAAAAAGTGTCAGTATGAGAGGAGATACCAATGCATAATATGGACAGAGCAGGGCATACATAATATTATTACCATAAACACACCATAGACAAAAACACACCATAAACAGAAAAGGAACGCAATGATGACACATTCCGACGTGTTTCCCCCATAGATATCATGGGTTCATCAAGGAACATAACAAACAGACATTTAAATAGTAAAGAAGGGTGCTTATGTCCCTCAGAAGTATGGTAAAGATGACAAAAGGTCCAGATGTATACAAATGGATCCAACACAACTAGAGATGTGCCTGCTAGATGGGTTACCTGCTAGATGGGCGTGTTAGTGTAGGTTCCTGTTGGGGTCACCCTTTTTAGGGCGTGTACCCCATTTGTCTTGCGCTAGGGTTAGCTTGTAGATGGTTTACCATCTAGCAGGCACTTTCTCTTTTTGTGTTGGATCCTTTTGTTTTCATCGGGGCTTTTGTAAATCTTTACCCCCTTTCCCTGGGGACATAAGAAATTTTTGTTTATTGAAATTTTTAAATATTTTTAGGCATGTCTGTTTGTTTTTTTCCTTAAATAAACCCCAAATGTTTTTCTATGGGGGAAACACGTCGGAATGTGTCATCATTGCGTTCCTTTTTCTGTTTATGGGGGGGGGTTTTTGTCTATGGTGTTTTTTTTATTGTAAAATTTTATGTTTCCCCTGCTTGCCCATATTATGATTGGGATTCCTCTTATACGGGCACTTTTTTCTTTTAAACCATTTCATTTTTAAAGGGTTTTAATTTTTCCCTTTTTTTTTAATTTTTGGGTTGCTTGTTATTTTTCAAACAAATATATTGTGGGCCTTTGAAAGGGACGGGGTTTTAGGGTGGGGTTCCTTTTGGGGGGTCGCCCTTTTTGGAGTGGGTATTTTTCTACAAATATATTGTAGGGACCTGGCAGCAGCGTGTTAGGGTAGGTTCCTGTTGGGGTCGCCCTTTTTGGGGCAGGTATCCCATTTGTCTTGCGCTAGGATTAGCTTGTAAGGTGTAACAGGGACATATTAGTTCCCTGTTTTTTATATTTATCTTCCCACCTGAAGGTTTTCGCTTGTTCCCTGTAGTTTTGTTTGCGTCTATTTTGGGATACCGGGTGTTTTTCATCTAGGGCTTTCTCCTTCCCGCCTCATCTTTTTTGGGAAATTTCTTTTGGGGTTTTTTTGGTATCTGCCCCCAAGGGCCTTGAAACCGTCTTGACAAGGAAGATGTTAAAAGGGTTGTCTCACTTTTTTGGATTAATTGACCTCAGTCCTGTTTTCTTTTTTTCACTTTGAATTCGGGGGTTTTTAAAGGTTTTTTTACTAGGTTTTGCAGTGGGAAGCCAGGTCTGTAGTTTATGGGAAACCAGTGGGGGCCTACCAGGATAGCCCAAAAAACAGGTCTGTAGCTTTGGGCAAACTGAGAGTGATGAAAACCCCCATAAAAAGAGTGGATATCTGGGAATGGTAGGACATGTTAATGGACAATTTGCAATGACTTGTTTTTGAAAGCCCTTTAACATGTAAAAACAATCCTTGTAGGGGGAAAAAAAACCTTTTTTAAGAAATCACCCCCCTTTTGCTTTTTTGGGAACAGCAGAAAAGGCCAGCACCCCAATTTATGTTGTGGGTTCCATTGACAACGGGAATTTTGGGCCTATGCTAGTTTTTAAAAAATTTTTAAATCAACATATTTTCCCCAGTATTTTCCCAGTTGTATTCGGGTATTCTTTTTTTTCCCGTTCGAATTATATTTTATGGGGTTTTGAAACCCCTTTAAACCCATGTGAAAACCTAAGGGATTTGCAAGAATCTTCACATAAATAGGCGGGGTAAGTTTTGAGTTTTGCCCCTTTTAAAACCCGCGAATTTTAAACCTTGGGCTTTATCGGGGGGAAAAGGGGCCTCAGTTTTTTTCTCTGGGCCTTGGGAGGTTTCCATGTTTAGCTTTTATTTTTTACTTCTTTCAAGACATTAATTCAGGTTTCAAGAGATATAAAAGCAATTTATCGAAAGTATTTTGCATTCACCGGGAAAAAATTTTTCCTGTTTACAATTTTTGGGGACCTTTTTAACGGATTGGAAATATTTTATTTCCAGCAGCTTTGAAAAATTTTTTTGCAAATTGTGTTCTGTAAAATGAAGGGAGATCACAAATGCAGGCAGCTCTGCTTATCGTAGAGAGCAAGATAAAGAAGAAGTCACTTTTGTAGTGGGGGCATTCCAAGCAAACTAACTATGACACTACAGTATGTGACCTTCAATATGACACATGGCCCTGAGTTAGTATTAGATAAAAGTGAGGTCCAACAAAAAATCAAAAGTACTTTTTGGAAAAAAAAACCTTTTCCATTGGGGGCCAAAACCAAAAACCCCTAAAAGGTGTTGATCCAGAAAGGAAAAAACCCCTTTATGAGGTGATGAAAATTGTCCCCATACAGTGAAAAATGCCCCCCCAAAAACCCCAAATTATTTTTTCTTCGGGGACAGGAATGAAAACCCTCGAATTGGTAAATGACTCCATTTTTCAAAACCCAACGGGTGGAAATTTAAAATTCCCTTGGTCTCATGCTTTACAGGAAAGAACCCTTCATCCTAAAGATGGTAAAACCCTTTTTTCCTTTCGGGGAAAGATATTTGGCCCCTTCCCAACATGTTTTCCCTAGGTCAAAAATGATCATGCATGTGATCTATGTACTTTCCTTTCACAAATTTGTACATGATAATCAATTTGCCCTTTAAGGGGAAAACCCTGAATTTTTTGTTCCCCCCCGGTGAGGGCAAACACAAAGGAAATGTTGACCTGCTGTTTCCCGCGTGTGTCCCTTATTCTGTAAGATGGGAGAGTTTTAGAGATTTTTCCCCTTTAAATCTTATTCATGAGGGAAAGGGATTAGCCCCGCCCACCAAAGGTAGCTCCCCCCACTGACGTTATTCAAAATGTTTTTTTACCTTACAAAGTAATAGGTTTTTCAGTTGATGTGGGGGGGGGCTGCCTCAGGTGGGCGGGGTTTTAAAAAACTGAAACTCTGGGAAAGGGCTCTCGAAGACTCCCTTTGGTGAAAACTGAGGGTTTGAGCATTAAATAATGAAAAATCCGAAAAACTTACAGAAAAAGGGGCACAGCACTGGAAAAAAAGGGAGGTCGACAAATTGCTTGTGCTGTCCTAAACAAGGGGGGCAAAAAACTATGGACAGGTTTCTTTAAGCCATCTTTTGGTTTTTTCCAAACTGAAAACCCCAAGTTGATCGTCTGTCGTGGAACTGCAACCTACCCATTCTCTTAACCAACTTGGTTGCACTCCATTGCACCTGCTCTAGCTCACGTATGTCCTTCTTATACACTAGTGCCCAGAACTGTACAAAATTTTCCAAAATGGTGACATCCCCTCCCCGCTGTGTTTTTTTCAGCAGAAAGTAGCTTTTTCTTTTGTTTTTATGACAAATTTTAACCTTTTTGAAACTTGTTGCCTTTTTGATCTGCTGTTAAAAACCCCCCCTTACCCCCAATGTCCCTCTAAAAAGGCCCCAGCTAAAAAAATAGCCAGCTGAAATGTCATTTAAAATTTTTTTCTGTAAAAATCAAACCCCAAAAGCCTGACCAGGGAAAGGGGAAACTTAAAAACCCGGCTGTAAAGAGCAGGTTCTGTGAAACAGCATGGGGGGGAAAAAAAACCCCCCTTTTAAATCCCCCCCTTGTTCTGTGCTTTGTTGTTTCCGTGGGGGGTCCTACCCCGTTTTTTAGCAGACATTTTTTGCATTAATACAGCTGTAAATTACTGTGTTTAAAACCTCCCTTTGGGCAAGTTATGCTTTAAATTTTTTCTCGCAAAACCAGCCGTTTTGTTTGACTTTTCTACTCAAAATTCCCTCCTCTGTCATAAAAACCCTTTTGTATCAAAGAGCTTCCCCTTCCCCTCCCCTATCGTATAACCCCATGTATCAAAGAGCTTCCCCTTCTCTCCTCAATCGTAAAACCCTATGTTATCAAAGAAACTCCCTTTCTCTCCTCTTCTTTTAAACCTAGGGATCAAGGTTTAGCTTCTCTCCTCTTTCAATAAAACCCATATATCAAGAGCTTAGTTTTCTCCTTTATCATTTTAACCCCAAAGATCAAGAGCTCGCTTCTCTCCTCTTTCATATAAACCCCCATTTATCAATGAGTCAGCTTTCCCACTCCCCTATTATTAACCCCATTTTTCACAGAGCCAGCTTCTCTTTCTATCTTTTTATCCTACATATCCAGAAACCCCAGCTTTTCTCCCTCTATCATATAATCCTATATATCACAGAGTTTAAAATTCCCCTTTCCCTATCATATAAAACCTTTTATAATTTACAGGCTCGCTCCTCTATTTATAACCTATATACAGTATCCGAGTCAGCTACTCCCCCTTTTCCCTATAACCCTATATATCACGGCTCAGCTTCCCCTAACCAAACCCATTTATCACAGAGTCCCGGCCCTTTTTTCCCCATTTTTTAAAAACCCCATATATCACAGAGCTCAGCTTCTCCCTCTATCATATTAAAAATATATAT